>OY744608.1:29207282-29442282 GCA_963556255.1 Allolobophora icterica | reverse complement strand
GATCGGAGACTGTGCATCTCCACCGCACCATGGATACAGAAACTTCCAGTTGTCCGCTCCTGTCGACGCTAATAGACAGACGCAGCTCTTAACCAACTTCAGCAACTGAACTGAACCCATCTGAACCCATAACAACCGCGATTGTCATGATCTTTCTTTCATATATATATAATATATATATTTATATATATTTGACTATGTTTACAAGACGTCTTTTACAGAGTATCTGAAACATCGACAGAAATATCTGCTTCCATCAACGTTCTAAACTCGACGCCACTGCTTACTGGCACGACCATCAATCCACATCCGCGCGGACGCACAGCCGCGTTTGTTCAAACAACGTCATTATGCATTGGCTGGGTGCAAAGACTACGCGGCTCACCCATAGGCCCTACCTGAAATAAAATGCTCACCATGTCTGGTTCAAACCCCTTCCATGTGTTCCAAACAAACGGCTTCACAAAATCAGCTAACGTTGTCCGCTTGACCATCCGTTTAGCAAATGCCCTCTTTCTAAACTTCTTCCACTTTTAATTTATTTCATTCCCCTCTCGTATTTCACCTCCACCTGTTAATCAGCCACCTCTCCCTGAACGCTTCTTCAATCATTTGGCTCCTGTTCGTCGCTCATATCTCTGTCTGTCTGTCTGTCTGTCTGTCTGTCTGTCTGTCTGTCTGTCTGTCTGTCTGTCTGTCTGTCTGTCTGTCTGTCTGTCTGTCTGTCTGTCTGTCTGTCTCCTTCTCTCCGATTTTATGACTATAACATCATACAGGTCTTCATCTCTCAGTCTCATTTAGGACAGGTGAGCATATTAGTTATGCCACTATTAAATCCTTGCATATTAATAACATAGGTAAGCCATCTAAAAATAAGAAACTGAATAGGGCCTATAGTTCAAACAAGCTAACTTATAAAATGTGCACTTATTTTAATTTATTATCATCGTCGTCTTTGCCCATATTTTTTATTACAAGTACAACAGCAAACAGTTCTTAGCTGCGTAGCGAAGAACAAAAATGAATTATATTATTTATAACTATATTCTTTATTATTTCAAACCGACAGACGCAGTAAGATTACATTGAAACATGAAATTACAATCAATAGGCCCTATCTTAATTAAGCACACGGTTTGGCAGCCATGCAAGGCGCCGCATGTAATAGAGAAGGGGTTACGGGAGTCGATCCGCGTATCTTATGCTCTCCTGGCCATGAGTGTTACCACTACTCTATCCCCCTCCCCATGAACACAGAACACCGAATAGTTCCTAAGATTCTAAGAATCTAAGAACAAAGTGTGGCAGAACGCCAAACAGTTCTTGGCTAAGAGGCTAATTAGAACAAAATTGGAACAACGGCGACCAGTTCTTAGCTCCGAATCTAAGAACAATTTCGCGTTCCACCTTGTTTGAGAAACACCCGACCTATTCTACACGGACTTTGTTAATAGGTCATGAATATAATACTATAAGTTGTAAATAATATACCGGTACTAATTAGTATTGTTTTCGAATTCCTTATACGTACCATCGTTCTCGCTACGCATATACGACCAATTCACTGAAATAAATGTTACAAAACATACATTTAAGTAGGTATGTAGTAATAAGCAGGCTTTTGGTATAGGTTTTAACTTATAAATTAAAATTCATTGAACATTTAAGACATTTATGTAGGGCGCTCTCGATACAGGTGTGGCTAACTGTGTAAATGTTTTCGATCCTGTAGGTTGCTTGTGATGGAACTATAACTGCTTGCCTTGCATATTTAAAGTTCTTGACGTAGGACGGTAATAATCAATTGCCTGCTCATTGTTTGCGCGAGCAGGTAATAAGTAATATTAATTAGATAAAATTCAAAAGAATATATTAAAATACATATAAAATCTGAACAGTTATTTTCCTTACAAAGTTCAGAAGAGCAATAAAATGTACTTGATTTTACACACAATTTTGACTACGGATGTAATATATCACGCAGATGTCAAGCATATAAGCAAATATTTGACCAAGATAATGCTATAGGTAACTTAATTAAATGTACGCGAGGAAGTCAATGACAAAGTGGATAACGTTTTAGATATATGAGTGTCCATCGCCTTCATACTATAGGCCCATTAGGCTGCCAATCGTTTTATTGGACTTGTCTTCTGGATATATTGACCTGATTACGACTTGGTTTGGTTCGCCATCGGTTGATGCCTTTGTGTATCAGGCAATAATTAACAATTTAAACCAGATCAAAGAAATGAACCGACCTTTATCGAACGTTTTGTAGACGGTTCTGTCGTTAATTTCCTGCGTCGCTCTGTAGTTGTCGACCAACTTCTCATTTCCCGTATCGTTCGGTCCTTTTTCTGAGATACGCGTCCTAAACTCTTCCAGCTTCAACGAAGACCAGATGCAATTTATGCAAAACGAGTTGTTTCTTCGATGATGATGATGATGATGATGATGATGATGATGATGATGATGATGATGATGATGATGATGATGATGATGATGATGAATACGACAATTTCTACAGCGCCGTAACACAGCACATGCCGTTACAAGGGCGCTTAACAACCTAACGACTATAGTCAGGATAATATGGATTCACATGCATAAAACTAAATTATTTACAACAGACTGTGACAGTCCTGTCAGTTTAGTACTTTGACGTTTAGAGCGCTATGTTAATGGAGCGCTATATAATTAGAGTAATTATATGTTGTTGTTTTATTGGACTCTTTAGGTTAAGCTTGTGCTGACATTGTATAATACTTAGAGCACTTGGCTAGAGCACTTACGTAGAGCACGTGATTAGATCACGTGATTAGAGCACCTAAAGAGCACTTGTAAAGAGCACCTCAAGAGCACGTGATTAGAGCACCTAAAGAGCACTTGTAAAGAGCACTTGCTAAGAGCACTTGTAAAGAGCACTTGCTAAGAGCACTAGAGCACGTGATAGAGCACTTGCTAAGAGCACTAGAGCACGTGATAGAGCACTTGCTAAGAGCACCTAAAGAGCACTTGCTAAGAGCACCTATAGAGCACTTGCTACGAGCACTTTCTTAGAGCACTATATAAGGATAGTGACTCAGTTAGTCAGGACTAGAACTAGCACTAGATAGTGGAGGGAGTCTAGTCAGAAGAAGTTAGTGGGAGGCTCTGACAGACTGTTGAGTTAGAAGTTAGAGTATAGTCCGACGGTAGGAGATAGTCAGTCGGTGGTAGGGTAGAGTTCGGCTTGGAGTAGGACAGCCGTGGATAATAAAGTGATCGGTAATTAGCATTTATATCTAGCATTAAGTTATCAGTTCGTCACGGTAAAGTTAATACATCTCAATAGATAAGTATAGGTCGATCTGTTTGCCTACGGAAGGCAGTATTCAATACGCTGTGTTGCGAGTTAACCTGTTGTTTGACGTTCGTTGTTGATTGGATTGAATAAAGAATATTTGTTACGCCATCAAGTCTTCTTACTTCGCTAGACTTAGCGAAGGAACCCAGAGAAGTATTGTGAGTACGACGCGTTAAGGACATATACGAAGAAGCGTACGCACACACATTGCTTACGCCCATCTCGTCACACTTGGACGTACATAAACATTCAACCATCCAGCGTCCTTACCCCCGTCTCGTCACAATTGGTACCAGAACAAGTGGGGTTGAAAGAAGACTTGACCGGTTGAGTATTAAGAGAAAGATGGATTTCGACAACGATCCGAATCTGCTGATGGCTAACACAGATAACGACTCTACGATCGCGTATCAAGTATTGGATACTGCGGAGGAGATGTCGGACGAACGGCCTGATCACTCGACGCCTGCTTCGAGAGAGCCGAGGCGAGAAAGACACGATCGAAGGTCAGGAACTGTACAATTTGATCTTCCCAGAATGTCAGAAACGAATCGTGATGGAACTAGAAGGAGGTCTACGACAGACGAAATGGATTCAGAACCAAGGTCATACAGTCGCGCTTTTCACGGTCAGCGATCGACACCGATGAAGTTGGGAAAGTTTGACGGCAGTGGATCACTCGAGTCTTTTCTAGCACAGTTTGAGGTTTGTGCCCGACACAATCGGTGGAATGGAGAAGATAAAGTGGACTTCTTGAGGTGTGCACTCGACAAAGCAGCTACACAGCTCCTTTGGGATTTCGGGTCGAGAGAAGACGTAACGTATGAACAGCTGGTGGAACGGCTGAAGCAACGATATGGAGTCGAAGGACAGGCTGAAACCTTTCGGACTCAACTGTATTATCGGCGACAGAGAACCGATGAGTCTTTGAGCGACTTACTTCATGATGTAAGACGCTTGGTAGTCCTAGCATATCCGGTGCCTTCGAACGAAACTACCGAGATCGTGGCTAGAGACGCGTTTCTTGAAGCGATCCGAGATCGGGATCTGTCTTTGAAAGTTCGGGAGAGAGAACCGAAGAATATTGACGAGGCATACAGAATAGCGCTTCGATTGTCGGCATATCAGACGATGTCGAACGTGGGGGACGATCATCGAAGACCACCGAATCGAGTTCGTGGTACGCAAGAGGTTGACCCTACCTTGCATCTGCAGAAACAATTGGATAGTTTCTGTGCGTCTCAGTTGCAATGGCAGCAGGAAATAGAGAAGAGAATTCTGCAACAATTGCGAGAATCGAGAACTGTTCTAGAGACGAATCATGAAGACAGACGTGCTGTGGAAACTTCTAGAAACACGCGACCAAACATCACGTGTTACAACTGTGGAAGACCCGGGCACATAGCTCGTCAGTGCCGACAGCCTCGTCGTCCTGGAAGGCGACCTAACGACACGCATCAGATGGAAGATCCATCTCTGGAGGAAGAAGAACCGGTAGTCGTAAACCATACGACTCGCGAACAGCTTCACACTTCGACAAGCAACGGGATCTACATCCGTGCCACCATAAATCATCGTTCACGCCTCTGCTTGATCGATACCGGATCTGAGGTAAGCGTGGTACCTTCATCTGATGTAGAAGGGATAGATTTACAACCGAGTAAACGTGTTTTGCTGGCTGCAAACGGTACGCCTATACATGTGAAAGGCGAGGTAACTGTTCCGTTGAAGATTTGGAGAGGTTTTGAAATCAGTACTCCATGTTTGGTATCAGACCAGATCTTTGAGCCATTGCTGGGCATGAGTTGGCTTAGGATGCACCGCTGTCGCATAGGGTTTGGAACGGGAGCTTTATTTGTAGGAAGGAGACGCATTCCATTAGTAAAAGGTGATGGCGCATCTTGGTGTAGAAGAGTAATCGTGGCTGAAGAGGTAATAGTGCCACCACGATCACGATGTGATAGTCCATTTAAAACGATGCATCGTAGTTTGACGACGACTGCGCCCGTCTGGGTGACAGAAACGTCTGAAGTTGTACCTGGGATACATGAAGAATGGGCCGTTGTGGATGAGAACACGGCGGTAAATCAAGTAAGCATGGTGAATCTGGAAGAGACACCAGTGGTGTTAGAAGAAGAGCTTCTAAGCGGAGAAGCGTATCCAGTGCAGAGGACTGTGAAAAGGAAAGCGATATTAAAGGAGAAGAGAAAATTGGATGCACTAAGGTCAAAGCGCGTAATGGTTGATTCTCCAGATTTATTTCTGGAAGACACGCGAAAACCCTTAGAGAACACTTCTAGAGTCGTTAAAGATACATTCCCTGCTTCAGACTTGAATGTGGGACAAATAAAGTTGTGCAGATATAACGCAGAAGTCAGAAGAGCACATCCAGTTACACGAGAAAATCAGCCAAAAAGGAAGAAAATGACTGCGAAAAGAATGTCACTAATGATGTCAATGATTATTGTTATCACATTGATGATGAGTACTTGTTCAGGGAGCAGTGAAAGTTGTCAGTATTGGGAGAAAGTGCATCTTTCAAAATCGTATGGACAATCTGTCAGTGAATTGGCTGATCGACTGGAAGATTCCGAAGCGGTGGAATTGCCTCCAGCGACATCGACGAGTGACAGCAACGCTACCGCGCAACGCTCGCGTGTTAAGGCTCCACATCAGCGGTCGGGAGCAGGAGCAGAGATCTTCAGAAGAGAACAACCTTCTCGCATGGTCAAGAAGACTATGCGATATCAACGGTTGACGATGCCTCGTTCACCGTCGAGCTCAGAAAAAGATTATCGGCAAAGATCGTCGTTTGTTCATCCAGAATATGAAGAAAGAGTTTCCTGAATTTCGGGAAGAATATTTCGTAGGACTCTACGACAGTTTCGTTCCTCTTCCCCACAATTTGAATGTGCCGAGAATTCGGCCGACGAAGAAAACGGACGTTGCTTTTCTCCCGGACAATGTTGTCGTGGTGGTGGACTAATCTGGAGCCGTGGGAAGGTGGTGAGCACAAAAATGGGACTTTTGAAATTGTGTGGGCGGGAATTGTGACAGTCCTGTCAGTTTAGTACTTTGACGTTTAGAGCGCTATGTTAATGGAGCGCTATATAATTAGAGTAATTATATGTTGTTGTTTTATTGGACTCTTTAGGTTAAGCTTGTGCTGACATTGTATAATACTTAGAGCACTTGGCTAGAGCACTTACGTAGAGCACGTGATTAGATCACGTGATTAGAGCACCTAAAGAGCACTTGTAAAGAGCACCTCAAGAGCACGTGATTAGAGCACCTAAAGAGCACTTGTAAAGAGCACTTGCTAAGAGCACTTGTAAAGAGCACTTGCTAAGAGCACTAGAGCACGTGATAGAGCACTTGCTAAGAGCACTAGAGCACGTGATAGAGCACTTGCTAAGAGCACCTAAAGAGCACTTGCTAAGAGCACCTATAGAGCACTTGCTACGAGCACTTTCTTAGAGCACTATATAAGGATAGTGACTCAGTTAGTCAGGACTAGAACTAGCACTAGATAGTGGAGGGAGTCTAGTCAGAAGAAGTTAGTGGGAGGCTCTGACAGACTGTTGAGTTAGAAGTTAGAGTATAGTCCGACGGTAGGAGATAGTCAGTCGGTGGTAGGGTAGAGTTCGGCTTGGAGTAGGACAGCCGTGGATAATAAAGTGATCGGTAATTAGCATTTATATCTAGCATTAAGTTATCAGTTCGTCACGGTAAAGTTAATACATCTCAATAGATAAGTATAGGTCAATCTGTTTGCCTACGGAAGGCAGTATTCGATACGCTGTGTTGCGAGTTAACCTGTTGTTTGACGTTCGTTGTTGATTGGATTGAATAAAGAATATTTGTTACGCCATCAAGTCTTCTTACTTCGCTAGACTTAGCGAAGGAACCCAGAGAAGTATTGTGAGTACGACGCGTTAAGGACATATACGAAGAAGCGTACGCACACACATTGCTTACGCCCATCTCGTCACACTTGGACGTACATAAACATTCAACCATCCAGCGTCCTTACCCCCGTCTCGTCACAAGACTATAGTTAAGCATATTTACAGACGGAGAATAATTAAACTATAGCTCTGCTCTTCCTAACAAGCTTTGCTCTAGTGCAGTAATAATTGTTTTACATTTTTTTGACAGAAAAGGCTGCACAGAATGTTATCCATCCGTGGCACCCCTAGATCAAGTTCACAGCATCCGTGGGTGTCGCAACACTCAGGTTGGGAAACTCTGCTCTAGTAGGCCTATTATATCTATTTGTTTAGATTTAAAGAAACGTATCTAATTCACATTGCTAATAGGCAAAGTCTTCGTATTTTTGTTTCCTAGCAGGCTTGCTGTCAACGGTTACATCATCGGCTACTAATATCTAGATGACTACGCGGTAGCAGAATAAACGGAGCTGGGCATCAACCTGTAGTTGTGAAATCGTAATTGGTTGTTTGAATACAGTCCAAACGACACTGTTATAGCATGGAGGGGTCGTCAGACTGCCGCGATAGCGATAGAAGTCTCTGGTATTGTTCGGTAAGAGCTGATTCAGCGGAAATTGAGCAACGTTGGATGCTGTATAGTCTGAAAGTAAACACAGAACACATAGGCTCACACAGAAAATATCGTGAATTATTTTCACAGATATTCTCCACAACGTAATACGAAACGTGATTCATCAACTGGGATTTCTACAAAAAGCTCTTGAAGGTAGGAAGTGTAAGGTCTTCACAATCGGCAGTAAGGCGAAGAAAGGCGTTATTTTTCTTGTTAAAATAAGCCGAAATAACCTTTTATCAGACTACGGCGTCTCGTTATATTTTCTAACATGGATGGATGGCTGCACAGTTTAACGACATCCTACGGCAATATCATTATCATAACGTTCACGCGTCCAGTGAGAGCTGGTTCAGGGCAAACAATTGTCGTTCCCAGTTTAGATCATGGTTTAGATGTTTCGAACGTATACGAAAAACTGTCTACACTGATCGAAAGCACTTGTGGTGTTGGGACAGCGTATATTTGCAAACATAACTTGAAAACGCTGTGAGTTGATCTATGCGCGCATTTCCTGCAAAAGAGAGCGCTTAGCTCGATCTTCTATCTATCCACTTTTTACCGGTTCAGCAAACTTGAGAAGCAGTCTGTGACTGAAATGGAGCTAGACGTTGTTAGCAATAAACCTGGGAATGTCACTACTTGGTGCAGAAATTTATTGTACACAACACTTAGACAGTTTACAGTATGTATGTATAGGCACTACTTGGTGCAGTAATTTATTGTACACAACACTTAGACAGTTTATGTAGGTATACGCTACAACAGTTCGTTCGCTGGTCTGAGCAATTCGATCTAGTGTAACCAGTTTAGTCACTTGTCGATCTTACTTCGTGCCTTGCATGCCTACACATAAGGATATAAATTAATGGCTGTATAAACTTTTTAAAACTGTTTTGTGTCGTTATAGTGTAATCCAGGAGGCTAAATAACGGGACACGGCCTGTTCGCTTCAGTCTTGGGTCGTCTTCCATCCAATCCGCCACCATCCGCTTTTCTCTCAACCAAAGCACAACCCATTGTATATAACAGCTCCTATGTCGCCGTCTCTTTATGATCTATTGGTAACGGACCTCGTTCTTCATCCGGTGTCTCTGACTTGACGAAGCGCTTATATATATATATATATATATATATATATATATATATATATATATATATATAGAACTTAGAATAGTATAAAGCGTTATGTAAACGCTAAGCGCTAGCTTTTATGTATGTATGTATATATATATATATATGTATATATATATATACATACATAAAAGCTAGCGCTTAGCGTTTACATAACGCTTTATACTATTCTAAGTTTAGGATTTGTTATGTGATTCCTCAGATCAAGATCCGCTGTACATGGTAACAGCAGACCACATCACTCACAAGCAGTCTTGTTGTCAAGACCTTAAACCTCAAGACCAAGACCAAGACCAAGACCTTGAACCTCAAGACCAAGACCAAGACCAAGACCTTGAACCTCGAGACCAAGACCAAGACCAAGACTTTGAACCTCGAGACCAAGACCAAGACCAAGACCTTGAACCTCAAGACCAAGACCAAGACCAAGACCCAAAAAATCGAAATCAGGTCAAGACTTCTAAAAATTGTAAAGTCGGAATATTCGCTATTTTAATGAAAACGTGAGTCTTTTATTTTATTCAAGCAAATTAACTTTAAATGCAAACTGCAGAGAAATCCGAATTTGTATTCAAAAGTCCTTCATGCAAACTCTTATACCAAATGCCTTTTGTATTTTATAAAAACCAATTCGCTCAGAATTTTCTGACCAAGACTTACTAAAAATTGGTGGGCCTTATAAAAATTCCGCCGTGTGAAAAAATACGTTCTACAGATGCTGAAGTCGCTGACCCACAGAGAGTAGCTTTTCAAGCACTGGATGTAAATGTACAGATAGTGAGTCCTTTTGAAATCTTCCCATGGTTTATCATACCGTCGGATACAGAATAACTGTTGCTGCTGCCAATGGGTTTCCTGACCAACATGACTTGTATCCATCCATAGATATTAGTCGTATGATGCAAGCAGGCTTGATACAGAATTCTTGAGTTCTGTTAAATGACTGTTCATATTAACAGCCGGTCTTGGTCTTGGTCTTGCGAGACCAAGACCAAGACTTTGAACCTCAAGACCAAGACCAAGACCAAGACCTTGAACTTCAAGACCAAGACCAAGACCAAGACCTTGAACCTCAAGACCAAGACCAAGACCAAGACTTTTAAAAACGAACTCGAGTGCACTCGAGACCAAGACTTTGGTCTCGAGGACAACAAGACTGCTCACAAGGACAGCAGAGCAGGAACAGCAACCGTGACAGTTTCTGGTCGGTCGCACGAATTCTATCGGAGAAGAAACATTAAAGAGTTCTACGAGATGCAGTGATGAAAGTCCACCGCGGGTAAAAACAGATATCAAATCAAGTGGCCTAGAATAACAAACACACAGAGATCTGGAACGGCAGACGCTTTTTGGCTTTTAACAACAGAGAAGAAGTCACGAGGCAGAACATCATTGATAGTCTGCCTCGAAAAGAACGGATGGATTCAGAATCCAATTACATGCTTACACACCTTAAGAATTTAAGATTGATCAAACAAATAGGGTTTACAGACTTGGGTCCAAGACTTGTTCTTCCACTTTCAGCTAACACTTTTATACGCGTTGAGCTACAGGAACTCCTCAGGGGCGTCATCTAGGAACTGAAGCCTATGCACGACCTTTCGGTGGAATCGCACACGTGACAGCAGTAATCTACTAACACTTATAACAGCGCGCCTTTCTAACTGCCCAACTTATGTTGACTTGACAACCAAGTAAATTACTTGACAACCAAGCAAATTACTTGACAACCAAGTAAATTACTTGACAACCAAGCAAATTACTTGGCACTCAATGTACGATCAACATTCATATTAAGCATACTGACCGAATGAGACCGAGTTTAATTCATGCTTACAATATCTAGGCCCTACCTAATTCTTTTATTCATTTTCGCTGTTTTTGCCAAATGAAACAATAATAAAAGATTTAAGTTACCTTTATAAGAGATGTTCTGGAAGTATTGGATGAGGCTGTCAAAAACGGTATTGTTAGTTTTGGCAATCTGAAGTTGAAATTAATCACGCGTGCAGAACAATGTCTTGACAAAAATATAAGCTTAACTCCAGCTAATCTTAAACATTATTGTAAAACCCAAAAAATGTTTAATGGCCAACACAAACATGCTGGTGGCTTAAAATAAAGAAAAATAATGGGTACAACTTGCATGCATGTAAAAAAATTGATGAATGAGGCTTATGGTGTAGAATCTAAGTATTTTTCTGTAGACGTCTAATCTGATACAGTGTGACTATTTTCGATATAATGCATTGTGATGTGGGCTTATAATTATGTGATGCGATACCATTTAATAGTGCGTCAAAATTCCTGAGATTCTTCATATCTTGAATGAGATGGAATTGAAAACTTGCATGCAGTTTTATCTGCCTCGCCAACGCTCGACTTTCACCCCGCTTCACTTAAGGTTCTAGTCATGACGCAACATCTGAAACTGGCTGCGAATCTCGCCGGAGCGACACGATCTGTAGGTAAGGAAAGGTTTTCCATTTGCTGATAGCTCTGCCTTGATACTGCAACGCTGAACCTGTGCCTCGTAAACTTAATATTGACTAGGCGAATGGTCAGCGAGTGGGAGATGCTGTTAAGGCTACCAAAACGTGCCATGACATATAACGACATGACACGACATGGTATGACATGAATGGGACGTCAAGTAGTGTCAGGTGTATATTGGTCTTTGATATCCATTAGCACTACAATATTTTCAGAGGTAAATCACACAATTTTCAAATGAACACAAAAGCTAGATAGACGAGAAACTCTATAGCCTACGTATACCATAGCATGTGGAAATATAGGTTGCTAGTACGGTAGTACCTGGACGAATATTCCAAGGACAGCCAGACCGTCGGTTGTATTCGACGCTTCGGAGGAATTTGAGCATCTCACTGCATCCCAGTGGACCAGATGGAGCTACAACAATCAGGCATAATTCTCAGAATTTCTGAATGAATGGCATACATTTCACATCGGTTAAATTCTATAAATTCAATATCATCATCATCATCATCATCATCATCATCATCATCATCATCATCATCATCATCATCATCATCATCATCATAATCATCATCATCATCATCATCATCATCATCATCATCATCATCATCATCATCATCATCATCATCATCATCATCATCATCATCATCATCATCAATAAATGCATACCATATGGTATTTACAAAGCTGAATTCTGATAACTATTTGCTTATTTAGGCATAGGCGTCTATTCGTTTTGCTTACAGCCGTAGCTAAGTAATTCTAATTGTCATTTCGCCTCTGTGACGAGTTCCGTTGAGGCGCAATGTAAATGCGTCAGCTATGTAACGCCATTATTGATACGCTACGATGCGATTCAAGGAATATATCCTGTCATGTATGCTGCTAGGTAGTCAAATAATTATATCAATTAGCTCTGTTTTGGTTAAAAGCGGCGCGACCTGACACGTCATCCTAATATCTGGTAAACTCTCACTTCAATGCACTCACCTCCATGGGATAGGCGCCTTCTTCCACCGTGTGCTCCGATCCACGATCGTTTTTCCCACCCCAGTGGAAGTGGAACTGAGTGAGTGTATAGTTCGAAGGCAGTCCTCCTCCAGTTATCCAGAATGGAGTGTCGGGTGTACTTTGGTCTTTGATATTCATTTGCACTGCAATGTTTTCAGAGGTAAATAACACAATTTTCAAATGAACACAACAGTTTCCACGGGCATAGTTAGGTAGATGAATAGCTAGGTAGGCAGGTAGTGAGGGAGGTACATGGGCGGCGATCCCGAGGGTCGAGGGGGACAAGACTCCAACTTTAACAGTGGGGGACACAGTATACAGTTGTCCCCCTCTCAAATTTTTAAGAAACACTAAAAAAGGTCAACTAACTTTCACGCGCGAAAAATTTGTCTCCCCTCTTTTTTTACCAGATCAGTTCAAAAGTGTCCCTTGTCCCCCACCTGTCAAACAAGATCGCCACCAGTGGGGAGGTAGATAGGTAGATGGATGGATGGATGGATGGATGGATGGATGGATGGATGGATGGATGGATGGATGGATGGATGGATATATATAGATAGATAGATAGATAGATAGATAGATAGATAGATAGATAGATAGATAGATAGATAGATAGATAGATAGATAGATAGATAGATAGATAGATAGATAGATAGATAGATAGATAGATAGATAGATAGATAGATAGGTAGGTAGGTAGGTAGGTAGGTAGGTAGGTAGGTAGATAGATAGATAGATAGATAGATAGATAGATAGATAGATAGATAGATAGATAGATAGATAGATAGATAGATAGATAGATAGATAGATAGATAGATAGATAGATAGATAGATAGATAGATAGATAGATAGATAGATAGATAGATAGATAGATAGATAGATAGATAGATAGATAGATAGATAGATAGATGCATAGATAGGTGAATGCTAGACATATAGACAGATAGAATACAGATAGACAGGTATACGTAGGTGGAGAAATAGATTTACAAGACCCCACAATAGTCCGGCAATAAGTGCGCTGTATATGACTGACGTCACCATATATCATCTACACCGACCATACGATTTATTTACAAGGCACTTCGTAAGGCCATTCTTCAGTCCTAGCTGCTCTTTCAAGGCCGCTTTTCGTCCTCGTCAGAATTATTTGTGGCGTTGACTCTCGTCCAACAACCCGATCTGTTCGACAGCTCACTAATTTCAGAGGCCGATGTCGAGTGCACAGAGAACCGCAACCGATCCCATACATGTATATGACGTATCAAACAAAACGGTGAGTCAGTTTAACTGCGCATCTTCAAGACGACCTCAATTATGGACCGTCATAGGGAAACATGTGCTCACACGAATGCATGCACGCTCAAACAAGCACATGTCTTGGCCAAATGTCTGACTTTTTAGTGAAATATAGACAGACCCCTATCGATAGAAGACGAGTGGACCTATATACAGCTTTCTACCTTAGCCTGTTCAGATTAATATTAATATTATTTTTGTCCAGAGGCATGGGCGTCCGCAGGAATTTTTTTAGGGGGGGCGCAAATTTTTTTAGGGGATAAATTTGTTAGGGGGGGATAAAATGACGTTTCTGCAGAGAAAAAAATTTGCATAGAAAAAACAAAAATAATGATCAAGGACTTTACCCATATAATTATGTGTTTTTCGCATTGAAAATCGTGTTGGGACTGTAATAATCATAATAATCAAGAGATTTCATTTTTTAAAATATTTGCAAAATCCAGGGGGCGCAAATGCGCCCCCTTGCGCCCCCTCCGGACGCCCATGTCCAGAGGTACATAATTATGATCCCTAAAGAATAGCAAAATAGAGCGGAGAATTATAACTATTATTATTATTACATTTTAGCCAAGGTACACTACATCACAACAGCCTGTTGCTGTTATTAGCATTATTATTGCTATTGCTATTGGTGTCGGTATTGGTATTGGTAATGGTATTGTTATTGGTATTGCTGTTACTTAAACTTAACAGCATTACGCCTAAGTAATGTCCTGTAACCGGCAGAATGGAACCAGCTGACTTATGCTTAACCGACTGACCGCTATGTCCATTGTTGGTCAGACTGAATGTGGTCAAGTTGACGACTGCGTCATAGTTGTGGAAGCCAAACTCAGGGATCGTCTGATTCCAGACAATCATCTGTGGCATGAAGTCGATTGGTGACTGTGTCTTCGTTCCGCAAACCGGAAAATCAATCTGCCATTCTGAAGTAAACACACCAACAGAAGGATTGTCAACAATTACTAGGCCTATAACCCCAAAACAGCTGTGCTATTGGGTAAATAGGCCCTTTGCAGCTGGTCATTCAGCTGCAAGCACTTTTCTGCTGCAGTTTACATACGCATAAAACTGTACAATGAAACCGAAAATACTCCGCGTGCAATGTTATAGCTGTCGAAAATAGCCTTAACATTCGTAGTCTACATTCTAGGCCGACTGGAAATTGGAGCTACGAAAATGTTTCGGATTCAATTACTGACTATAATTCAGGTTGCGTATAAATTGGCGCGAAGTAGTCTAGGCCTATATTATAGGGGCCTAACGATCTGACGCTAATTTGTAAGCAAAACAACATCAAATAACGATTTTAAATAGTTAACATTAATTCGGCAATTGATAGGGCTACATTTCCCTAAAATATTATTTTTTAATTCTATAAACAGTCTGCATTCCTTTCATGAAAGCACTCTGTTGAGGTTGAATCGATATTTTGTATGATAATGTGGCCTATAGAGAAATAGAAACAATAGGCCCTATAGTCATATTCAAAGTGCAGTTTCGACGTTATCTTTGTATCGGATAAGCTATAAATTCTATAGATCATTGATAGCAAAGCTAAATGCTAACCGTCTATGTCTTTGTAACTCCAGTGGGCACCTGAAACAATTTACGATTAGAAAATAAAACGAGACAAAGAGGTTTGTATCACAACCAGTATATCTTGTTATATGACAATTATGACATATGAGTTATATATGATGGAGTTAAGCGACTCGTTATTTCGTTAACGGATAGGCTACTTCACTTTTTCCGTAACTATGTCACAGTCATTGGAATGGGAATGAACCTTTTTAAATACACAAGTAGCCTAAACTGTGTCAATCTGATACAGTTGTTCTCTAAAGGTCAAACATGTGCGCGCTGAACTCTTTTGAAAATGTTTCTTTAAACTAGAATCTTCTGACTCTATAACTCGACTGTTGTGAAATTATACATTAAATTCTACCCGACTGCAGAGCGGTGACAGTTTACCCATCGCCTTAGTTAATATGTATACACACTAAAACATGCAGTGACCTATGCCATACCAATAGCCTACTGTTTACCGTTCGCATTAATATAGCTATGTATACACGAAATAAGTCAACATGTAGCCTTTATCCATAACAATAACGATTTACTAATAGGCCTACTGCGTGCCTGGTCATTGTCCGTTGAGATTTAAAACAGAAGCACAAATAGTGGAATAGGCCTAGATCTTTACAAACATAAGCATGTTTTTGCTGGTTGTAGCCTATGCGTGTTACAATAGTTGTTACTTAGTTAGTTATCTAGACATTTCACGTAGCATCTTTAAGTACGTCATAAAATCGCTGCCTGTGCTATAGTCTATATGTGTATATATAAATATATATGTATGCATACATATATGTATGTATTTATTTGTGTATATATGTGTGCATTTATACGGGAATTTATGATGCGCCTATCAATGAACCTTCCAAAGGCTCTGAAACATAATTATCGGCATGCCTAAAAACCGCGTCTGAAGATAAACTGAAACTATATCCTCTACTATTGTTAAGCTCGTGTTTTCAAAGCTTGGTCAATTATGACACAGGAGACGCATTTGCACGAGAAACGCATGCAGCTGAAGTGCATAATTATCTGAAGGGCAGAGTCTGGTCCATCATAAAGGAAACATACGTCACATGATACGTGTTTAGCAAGGGAATAGCTTTCATCTGACAGAAGAAAACCTAGGATCGAGAGAAAGCTGAGTAGGTCTACTGGTAGGCTACACTGCATCAGATAGCTGTATGTTTCACAAATGCAGCTAACGATGCAATGTACGTTGTAATTGAGATAATCGTATCTGCAAAATGTAGCAAATGAGCTGTATGAATTAGGTTAAAAATGCGTCTCCTATCCTTCCCTCTTGACATTCGCCCTTGCTAAGACTACATGTGTTGGATATCTTCAGTGTCTATAATTATGCTAGGACGTGCGTACATCTATTGTTTATGGCAGCCACGTTGGCGTCATAATTTACCGAGCAACACGCGTGCTTCTCAAACTGTCCAAACTCTGAAAGGCGGGCCTATACTTCTGAAAAGCACGTGAGACCTTGTTATTCGGCCGCTCATGTATCTCATTCTTGGCATCAGTTATTCAACGAGCGACGTCTGTGTTCTCTTCGTGTGTGTGTGTGTGTGTTTACGGGTGTGCTGGTGTTGACGAGCGCTGGCCGCGCCCAATACCTACACGTCGTGCATATGCATCTGGCCCAACATCTAAAATCCTGAATTTCAATGACATTGGACTTGACATTGGGCCTACGTAGGCTGCTGGATCGACAGGCCAATACGATGTTACAAACGCGCCCTATGTGTTGACGTTGCCTTCATTAATATGATATCACGTCATAGAATGTTATGAAGGGTTTAGGCTGTTTGAACATCTACAGTGAAGGCAACAACAATTCCATCATTATTCAGCGCTCGACTTTGCATTGACCGCCATGGTTGACACGTCACTTATGCAAGAGTGTTTCAATCGCTTATGATAATCGGTCAAAGACCCAGGTTCGACCTCTATGACTTGTACAGAACGAGTCTAAAACTTTAAGTCAACACAGAGACTGTCAACGACAGATGAATAGTAAATGTGTTCCGGAGATTCGCTACGTGTTTTTTTACGATAAGGTAATCGTCCAAAAATGCGCTACAGAAGTTTCCAACTATGTTCAGAAATTTAATTTATCTTTCTATTGCTATATCCTTGTAATAGCAGCTTTGCCGTGAAAAGATGAACAAAAAGAATAACAAAATTAAAAGGGTATAGGCTCTAATTAAGCCTAAACACATTACAAAAACAGTTGCAAACTAGCAGAAAAGCAGCAACATTAAAAAGAGTAATATATACTTTATCTCGCTCATAGCAGACACGAAGATTACAAAAAAACCAAAACGAAATAAATACAATAATACAAGAAAAGACAAAAAATACAAAACATCAACATGCAACATCAAAGCATTAGATATTATTAGATATTAGATATATTAGACGACTACAGTAGCATAGAAAAGCAACATAAACAGTAACATGAAAAAATAACAATGGCGACGATTCTGATATCTGAAATGCGATGTTAATATATAAACAATATATTCACTGGGACTGTTAATGGGCTCGCTGCTCTCAGAAGCACAAAAGCCAAGTGAATTCGCCTGAATTCGCCGGTTGGTTCATGACTGATGAGGCGCAAAGAACGTCGACAACTTCACTGCCTAGTGGACCAATCGACATGGAAGCCGGTTAAAAGGCTTGATTGGTCTGGTAGATCAGCTAAATGCCGGTTTGAGACGTAGACCTAATGGCGACATATTACGACTGCAGTGTAGTCGATCACCCACTCTCCGTAGTCATGCAGCTAATTACCGTGCAGCACTAAATCGTTCGATCGCCCATACTAACTATTACTTATGGCGTTATTGGAATAATAATTTTGCGCAAGTCATTAAAGTCGCCTAATCGTCTACATGACCTAGTTCGGACACGACAGAGACGGCTCAGATCGCCACCTGTTTGATCTAGTCAACCGCTCAATCAGCCACTAATTAGTTCAGTGTGGTCTTGATTGGCATAATAACCGACCTCTAGTCCTCGATTTGCATCGACTAACTCAACCTCATCGGACCGGTTCAGAACGGATTTTAACAGAGCCACTTGATCTGACGGCTGAACCAGAGCTAGCCTTAGAAACACCCAGGATCCCCACAACCACCACTCGATCGGTCATGTTCCGTCTGTCAATGGGTGTGTGATCGATTGCTAAGAACGTTTACCGAAGCTGAGAAGGGTGTGCCAGAAGACGCCGATGTTTTGGCAGAAGCATGGAGGCCATCTCCATATGAATGTTGCTATCATCTATAGCTTGCAGTATCGAGTGCCGTATTTGTTGCTTTCGACTCGCTTATGGGTTTGCACCGGCCAGTTGGATTATTTGAACAGTGCTTCGATCTCTCAAAGTCGACGCTCTGGCAGAAGTAAACAAGCAGAGCACTTGTTCAAGTGTTTGAAACTGTTTTCAAGACGTGCAGTTGCATTCTGATTTTATGTTTAAGTAACGTTTGATTCATGCTACTCCTCCATTCTTTACTCTCATTACTAGTAACTCTGTTGTAGGGCCTAACAGTCAACAGTCGTACAATCGTACAGTCATACCATCATACTTCTTGATTATACTGATCGGAGAGGCGCTAAAGAAGTTCTGCTGTGGGAGCTTAATTTCCCGACATGGGGTGGAAGGAGAGGCCGTAGGGAGAGTCCAGGGACTTAAACATCTCTCACTTTATGAGAAATTCTGTTTGCATATTAAAATCTGATTAACATGTCAAAACTCTGCATGATTAGTAGGCCTACTGCACTGATCGGAGAGGCGCTGCGGGCTCTTAGTTTCCCGATAAGGGTCAAGAAGCGTCCAGGGGCTACAACATTCCTCACTCTGTTTACAACTTAAAATCCGGTTACCTCGTCAAAACTCTGCTAACATATTATAATTACAGTAATTATAATTGTAATTAGTAACTTCTATCGCGCTGGTGTCTGAAACACAAGGCATCAACCGATGGCGAAGCCGTAATTAGGTCAATATACAGAATATCAATCCGTGAGACAGTGTAACTAAGTGAGATATATTTACGGGTGGCACTTCGATACCAGTTTGCAGTTGGGACTGACATAATAAGTCTACAGATTAAAGGCCTGCCTACGAATGAGTCTTTCAGTGTCAGCTCCAGAACAGCAAGACCAGACGCTCTGAATCATTTGCTCCGGGTTCAGCATAAGATGTAGCCTACGTGGGGTATCAGATGCTTACCTGTTACACAAAGAGTTTTGGCGGGGAACGGACATTTACCTCCCTGTACATATTCCCTCTGACATATTCCCCCGGACATATTCCGCCCCCGGACATTTACCCCCCCCCCCCACCCGGACATATTCCTCGCATACTAGGACAAAATCCCCTTTGCCCACATTTAAAACATCGAGCCTGTTTTAATGATCAAAACATCTACTCAAAACATAAAAACTCAGTGTTTTAATGATCAAAACATCTGCTAAAAACAATGAATATCGAACCTGTTTTAATTATCAAAACATCTAATTAATTTTAATTATCAAAACATAAAAAACTCAATGTTTTAATTATCAAAACATCTATTAAAAGCAAATAATATCGAAACTGTTTTAATTATCAAAACATCTACTCAAAACATAAAAACTCAATGTTTTAATGATCAAAACATCTACTAAAAAGGTAAAACACCGAATATTGTGGCCAAGTCTCTGCAGCGCGTTCTCAATTGATTTTGTTCCATCTTGTCGATCCTGGAACAAGCATCCGTTTTGAATTCGTGCGATTGCTAATTGCACAGAGGGAGAATTTGTCCGGTGGGAGGAAATGACCTAATCAAAATGGGGGGAGATATGTCCGGGGTAAATGTCCGAGAGGAATATGTCCTAGGGGAATATGTCCGGGGGGGTAAATGTCCTGCACTTGTTTTGGCATTCGGATCGTATAACTCCGAGATGCGGCCATGAGTACAAGTGTTAAAAAGGCACAATGTCACCTAGTATGAATAATGATGACCATGCGTTTGCAATTAACCCAGTTATCTCAAGTGATGCCCTGTAGAGCAGAGAACACCTGTTACGGAGAAGCGAAAGTGGCAAAGTCTCAGGTAGATCGTCTGTCTTTCAACTCAGCGACCTCGCTTCTACTCCCGCGAGTATTACACCAGGCGACCATGCATACTACACCTGTGCAGTCATTGCGCTGTTGAACTGTTTCATTATGCTTGAAATCAAATGCCGTATGCACATACTAATGATTGTAGTCTTAGGACTGCATGATCACACAGTAGTCGGTATGTCCTTTGTGTAGGCCTACTGTGGGCTCCCTGCCCCAGAGAACAAAAAGCTATTTCAGCATTCCTTTTGCATGTCTAACCTGAATATGAATCGTTTCATTTTGAAAGATACAATTAAATAATATTTAACGATAAAGTCTGTGTACGTTTTCACTCATTCATTATGACATCCTTGGACTATTGCAATTCTGTCCTTGCCGGTCTGCCAAAGTTCCGCTTGCGCCAGATCCAATCTGTCTTTAACTGTGCTGTTCGAGTCAGAGGACGAGTAAGGATGGGAGGGAATTTTGCGCAGGATACATTTAGATCAGTTAGAACTGTAAGATAGTCCTATAGGCACAGCGCTTTGTGAGGTATAGGCCCACATTTGAGCGATTATAAGTGTCACGAATCACACATAGATGCTTACATACGTCCATACCGGTTTATAAGAGGAATTAACTAGCAGTTTGTGGAAGCATGCGCAGAGTACTATACGGAAGCACTATTGAATAAACCAGCATCTAAGACTTAAGTAGATGAGCTGCGTGGAATTCTATGAAGTTGTACTGGCCGCGTAAATGACGAACAGCCTGTGTACGTTAATGAAAGCGGTGGCTTTTGAGCGCTTTGTAAGAAGCGCTGTATCAATATTCAGATAAACACGTGCGTGCATATGCGTGGTTCTGCATAAACTGTATTTCATTTGCTACACTCAGACCAGCTACACGACGAATTAGGTCACGAAGTATGAAGACAAGCCCCGATTTTTTAAATGACACAAATGTAGGCTATATTAAAATGTTTCCCGTTGTAAAAAGTTTTGTGGGGCGTAAAAATCTACCGGCGGGAAGGTGGAGTTGTAACAGTAGGCCTATAGCTCTGCTATGCAGAGTTTGAAGTTCGAAAATCGGCACACATTGCGATATATATATAGGTCGATTGGCCATATTCGTCTTTGGTGCCGAGAACAAAATGCGTTTTCTACAGGCCTACTGGACTGCTGCAAAACTATACATGCAGTAACAGAATGTGCTCATCTTCGTCGACTGCTCGATCATCGATGCGTTTTGCCGCGCTAAAGACAATTAGAGCCTGACGGACGGACGGACGGTACTGCACCACAAAGGTTCGACTGATGCCTGCCAAGGAATAATGATCAGACTGAAAAACATCGGTGCCGAGGACCACCTCACCTCTACCGACATTTCCATCGGCATTAGATGGGACCTAGATGGGTTCTATACGGGTCTCATGTGGAAATATTATAGTAGTAGTAGTAGTAGTAGCAGCAGCAGCAGCAGCAACAGCAGTAGTAGTAGTAGTAGTAGTAGTAGTAGTAGTAGTAGTAGTAGTAGTAGTAGTAGTAGTAGTAGTAGTAGTAGTAGTAGTAGTAGTAGTAGTAGTAGTAGTAGTAGTAGTAGTAGTAGTAGTAGTAGAAGTAGTAGTAATAGTAGTAGTAGTAGTAGTAGTAGTAGTAGTAGTAGTAGTAGTAGTAGTAGTAGTAGTAGTAGTAGTAGTAGTAGTAGTAGTAGTAGTAGTAGTAGTAGTAGTAGTAGTAATAATAATAATAATAATAATAATAATAATAATAATAATAAATTGTTTATAAAAATAAATAATAATAATAATAATAATAAATTAATAATAATAATAATAATAATAATAATAATAATAATAATAATAATAATAATAATAATAATAATAATAATAATAATAATAATAATAATAATAATAATAATAGCGACAATTTATATGGCGCCGTAACGCGGCCATGCCGCTACAAGGGCGCCTTACAACCACTATCGGGCGGGATAAAACAAACTGCACCAAAAGACGAAAAAGAAATGAACAGACTACGGCACTCGCGAGCAGCCACAAGCGGCGCTCCTATTCAGATCCTATCTATGGATCCTATGTGGGCTCCTTGTGTGCATTTTGGCAGGGACGCTATCAAGAGCGAGGGCAAGAGATGATCGATGGCCTCATAGAACGCTATCGTGTTTCAGAATAAACGATATCCCTCAGAAACCGATCCTATCGCAAAGATCTAGTTTGACTTTGAAACCCGCATCGTTGAGGACATTTTTCTTACCGTCACATCGAACGAAGATCGAAATCAATGCGAGGCAAACGTGAAGAAGACGGAACTTGAGCGGCGGCGGCGACGACATGGCAACTACTTATTAGATGTTGCTTGAGATTCACGTCTGTAGACGATCTTCTTCGTACGCGTCTCGTCTAAGTTTTCTCGGTCGCCGCCTTATATAGACGCAAAGTCAGAAAGCGAGAGGAGGGATCAACAGGTGACAAGAGACTGATTGATATTGCATGCTCTGCGTTTGATGGATAGACAACCTGTAGCCCACCGGCACAGACACACATACGCAAAGTACCGTATAGCCATCTCTGTACATATATATCTATTGGCTCTAATGTATACATAGGGCCTATATACGCATGCATAGAATTTATGTGTATATAATATATATGTACATATCTGGCGAGCTATAGAATAATTATATGGTTCTGTTACATGTTAGTTAATGCATGCAGCTCACACCAGGCATGGGTTTATAGTTCACTATGTCAACAATACTCCTGTCGCGAAGTCGTTCAATAATAATTTAAAACAAAACCAAGTTTCTGGTTTTCACTGGCTCTGTACATACGCTTCCCAAGACTTAAGGCTGGAGAGGCTGAGCACTTCTCCGTTTTTCAAACGATAAATTTCCATGCAGCTGAATTATTTTCCATCCAGACAAGCGACACCGATGACCAGGATTTGTGAGGATTCGTATCAAGGTAGCGTAGCTCGACTAGGCCTATGTTGCGCGGTTCGCATTTTCCATTGCTCTATATCTACACCGAAGAAGACGAAGGCTATGAGAAGTTGAGCACTTCTCCGTTTTTCCAACTTTCTCCACTTCAGCCATGGCCTCGCCTCTCCAGTCCGCCTTTCCACCTATTTCTATTTACTTGTAGTTATTAACAAGACTTTTCCATGGCCAGAAGTAGCGATTGTAGGACATCACCAGGACATATTCCCCCGGACATAACCCCCGGACATTATCCCCCCCGGGGTAGGACATAATCACCCAGGCTAGGATATAACCAACTATATTTCGACGTATATATCATGACACAATGGTGTCGGCAAAAAGGACTAAGCCAATGCTAATCACCTCAACCTCAGCCGGAATATATTTTCAATTTGTTTAATAAGAAGAATATATTTACAATTTGTTTAATTCTAACAATTAGCCTAATAGTACAAACCAATGGAAACGTTTATTAGACTATAGTGGTCCCAAGTTTGTCTATAAAGCTGTAAAAAAATCTAAAGGCAATGTTATGTCCAAGTCCGTGCAGCGTTTCTTCGATGGATTTCCTTCCATCGCGCCGATCTTGGCAGAGATGAAGCAGACGGGCCTTTAGCTGTTTATGGGCAGCTGACCTCGCGAATCCTGACATTAACAAGTCTTAACTTTATACTAGGTGACACTGTAGCACCTGAATGACACTAACAAGTCTTTATAGTCTATACCTTTACGACATTATTAACAACCTGACATAAGGAACAAAAACAGGGCAATTAAGGTTTATCAATTAAATGTATAAATAGGCTAATTGCACAGAGGGGGATTTTGTCCGGGGGATTATGTCCTACCGAAAATCTTGGGATTCTGTCCGGGGGATAATGTCCAGGGGGATATTGTCCGGGGGGATTACGTCCGGGGAGATAAAGTCCGTACACCGAAGTAGCAATTCCTGTCGTAGGCCTATAGTCCCACAAAATACCAAAAATGCTCACAGGCAGAGACACATGGACGCTGTAGAAGACTCAGGTTATCGGCGTCATCCCTTCTCCGTTCATCTTCTCCATCAGTGAAATGCAACACTCCTATACTCCTGAAAACCACGTGAGACCTTGTTATTCGGCCGTTCATGCATCTCATTCTTGGCATCAGTTATTCAACGAGCGACGTCTGCGTTCTCTTTGTTTGTGTGTGTTTACGGGTGTGCTGGTGTTGACGAGCGCTGGCCACGCCCAATGCCTACACGTCGTGCATATGCATCAGGCCGAACATCTAAAATCCTGAATTCCAATGACATTGGACTTGACATTAGGCCTACGTAGGCTGCTAGATCGACAGGCCAATACGATGTTACAAACGCGCCCTATGTGTTGACGTTGCCTTCATTAATATGATGTCACGTCATAGAATGTTATGAAGGGTTTAAAAAATTCTCACAGGCACAGACACATGGATGCTGTAGAGTGTAGAAGACTCGGGTAACCGGCGTTATCTCTTCTCCGTTCATCTTCTCCATCAGTGAAATGCAACACTCCAATGGAAAGTGACTGCAGCCACCATAAAGAAAGACAAGTCCGGCCGTGGTTCCGCGATATATGTCAACCATTCCAAATCCCACTCCACTCTCCAGCTTACAAGTGACTCCAGTAGGCCGTATATAGGCCTACCGGGTTAAATTCGCAGACGCAATGACCTTTAAGAATACCTATAAGAACCCATATAGACATTTAGACAGTGGTTCAAAATTTGTATCTGTGACGAACGTCAATTTATGTAATGTGTGTTTAAACGAATGGTCAGCGCAACATAAATGCTGCCAAGCAAACAGAGTAATTAACATATTGTCGCATCTCATTAAGTCTATTAATAGACTACCAATTCTGAACTAGCGCGGCAGATCGCTGTGTGAACCTGACAGAATGGAGGTTTCTCATTGGTCAGAAATGCCCGGGGATATTTGGCGCCAAGTGAACTGTCTATAAAACAGCGAGGCCTGGCGTTCTACGCGCTTTTTCTGTGTTGTTTTCGTCGCTGTTGGATGTGTTGGTGCAGATTGATCTTTCGATGCGTTGATCGATGTCTGAAAAGATCTTTCGACGGATCTAAGTCGGTTGATTGACTGGAAAACATTTGTGAATCAGTGATTTCTGACGGGGTAGAGGTTACGTATCGATTCCAATTGTTTTAATGGTATTTTGGTATCGATCGGTGGATCGCTCGAGGGTGTAGTTAAATGTGAGGATTTGTAAAGCGCTATTATCGAATTGTGAATAAAGGATAAATAAGTTAATTAAGGATTCTTCTGATAAAGAGAACTGGAAGTAGATTTCGTATATTCGCAAATGTATCTGTTTGACATCTATTACACGAGTGTGTAGTTTTAATTCTGTATTAGCGGATTTGAAAACATTGACAATCATTAGTATTAACAGACATTAATTCGTGTAAATTCTAATAAACATAAATCAGTTTGAAATATAAATAAAATGATGACAGCAAATTCAGCTGCCATTTCAACAGGCGAAGTTGTTGAATTGTGTGAAACAATGAGGGAATTTATCTTGCGCCAGGAGAAATTAGAAAGTTGCGTGTCACAGCTAGGAACTAGCATGTCACAGCTAGCACGGGAAGTTGGCAGTTTGCGCGGGAACTTTCCCGCCGAAAATACTTTTGCGAGTTTATTTAGCTACTGGTGGAGTTGTAAACAGGTAGGCTTAAAATATTGTTTTGCCTTGGTTGACAGGAACTGCTGTAGCACTCATCCAATTATCCTTAATCTCCATGATAGATGTCACTTTCAACTGACCAAATGGTTATGTGTATCACCTGATAAACAAGTCAAACATACATCTTTGGAAAGCTTGAAGAACAACTTTTCACTGATACCAAATTTGTGTTGGTGCTCTGAGGATTAGGTTATTAAATTATTTTTGCAAAAACCACGATTTTTGCAGTTTGCATTGGCATTATGTTAATTACACAACATACATAATTTGAAAGTAGATGCGGGCCTAGTACTGAGTTTCAATTAAATGCACTCTAAAGTTGTGAATCAAGCACACGTTCCATATGGAAAATTGCAGAACTTTAAAAAGTGTGCCTGCAAATTGTTTGATAGCGCATTGGATAACATCTGGCGTAGAGTGCGAGAGGTACAGAGATCGAGTCCCATAGGCGGACATGCTTTGTAGGCTGCAATTTGCGCCGTGTATTGCAGGCTGTCTGTTCTGTTAGTAGTTAAGGTTTATCGCATAACATGTACATGTACATGTACAGCGCAGTGCGTTTGCAGGCGCTTAATTAAAGAATAAATATTATTATTATTATTATTATTATTATTATTATTATTATTATTATTATTATTATTATTATTATTATTATTATTATTACTCATCACTGAAATACTCTATAGTCTTAAATACTCTATAGTCTTGATGGTTGGATGGAGGCGCTTAATGTAGCTCATTACTACTTTTATGATGGCATGAAGTGTGGCATCATATAGCATAAAGTCACTCGTACAACACAGGTGCGTAAACACTGTATTTTACAATTTTTTAGTAGTAGATGGTAAATGGATAGAGAGTAGCCTAAATATTACTCCAGTGTGCCCATAACTTGCATCTTGTACAATAAAAGAATAATTCTTGCGAAGTCCATGAGTACTATCGCTGTTTCTCTTGCCAAGTTGCTGTTACAGATAAGAAACATTTACCTGCATCACTAATTTCATCACAAGACAACTTCCCATGACTAGTAGCAAAACGTTCCATTCAGCACTCAGCTTAAAATCATACAGAATGGTGCAGAGGAAATCCTTACCAGACAGATTTCGCAGCAAAGGCTCAGTCATTTTGCAGCACAGGCAATTAGTCTTCAAGCCATCACAATAAACCATATTTTAAGTGCACAGCAACTGTTTCTTAGAGCTGACTTCAACATCTTGAACATCAAATTCTTCTATGTGCCTAATACAGTTCTAAACGATATTGTTAAAAGATGAATATGAGCCAGATTTAAAGATGCCACTGAAGGTTCCAGTAACACGAATTCAACATTGCTATAGGGACCAAAGGTTCAATATAGTGGTGCAGTTAAACGTCTTAGGCAGCGTCTCAATGGAATGTTTCCCAGTTTTCTTCATTTTCACTGATTGTTCAACCACATATTTTTTGCACAATGATTCCATTTGTATTGTGCGTTGTTCAGGGTCCAGAAGTCGTTTCGTCCATGAAGTCACTGTTGTCCCAAACTACGGTTGTATGCACGTTTGGATGAAAACCAACTGGCACAATGCTGTTCTTGCTGAGCTCCATACTAGCTAAAGCTGTATCATGCTGTATAATGGTTGGATGAGAAAAACACAATGGCCAAATCCATGTAATAATGAAATAAGATTAGACAATCCAGTCCAGTGACGAATCATTCCTAGAGCTAGATGCTTCGGAGTTGCAGTTCGACCCTTCGATTACAAATACAAATATCTTGTGAAACTCATAGTAGTTTTCTGTCATTTTCACATGAAGCTTCAACAAAACCTGTATGTAAAACACCCTCCGATGAACCAGTAATCCAGGCTAAAAGATTATAAAAGAGCTGTTGGTATTGTAGCGAATTTGGGCGCTCCTTAAATGATAATGAACCTAATTGAACCTAGAAGGGTCCCATGGGGGACACACGGGGTCCTAGGTACCTCACGGGGATCATGGAGGATCCCAGGTATCTCTCAGAGGTCATGGGCCGAGCCAAAGGGTCTTGGCGCGAACCCGGGTATCTCACGGAGGTCATGAGCGGGGCCTAAGGGTTCTGGCGCGAATTGAGGTACCTCACTGAGGTCATGGGCGGAGCTTAAGAGGGCTCCCACGATAAAGGCATAGGAATCCCAGGTACCTCACAGAGGTCATGATCGGGGCCAAAAGGTCTTGGCGCGAACCGAGGTATCCCACTGAGGTCCATGGGCGGGGCTTAAGGGTTCCATGTAAAGAGACATAGGGATCCGAGGTGCCTCACTGAGGTCCATTGGCGGAGCAACCCGAGAGGAGGGGATGGAGTAGAGGTTGCAAAGGGGGTTGTTGGCGCCATATACCCATATAAAAGGGGGCCCGCGCCGGGCTCTGGGCGTTCTGTGCGCGTTCTGTTGGGGTTTTGTTCTCGGGTTTGGTAGTGCAGTTCTGTGAGTTGATTATTGCGTTGTCGATAGTTCTATAGTTTTCTTCGTTCATTTTGTCCGGAGTATTTCTGTATTTTGGTTTGCGAGTATTGTGTGCGTTGAGTGTGATCGTAATTGAGGCTGTTTTGAATCTCTTGAATCGATCTGGAATATATTTTGTCTGGCGAGAGCCTAAAGGAAATTCAGTTCATTTGGATAATAAAAGAAAAGTGTTTCACAAATTACTCGTCTGATCACATATGTCAAGAAGTCGGTCCGTCAGACTTGCCTAAGCCCTTCGACACAAATCGGAGGCCTTATCCACGCGTAGCAGCAGTAAGATAATCATCACCACTGCCGCGCCTGACAAAAGAGAGAGACTCAGAGGCCAATTTTCGCCACAGTATTTCTTGTTTGGTTGATTGCAAATTCAAATCAGGAGCTGTTGGAGGCCAGACCGTACTATATCCTCGATAATCAGATATCAATCCTTTCAAGTGAACAGCGGCTATGTACATATTTCTTGTTGTTCAGGACAATAAACTTCTGTTTGTTGTCTTCTTAAATCATCTGCTGTGTGGCCTTCAAATTCACGTTCCTCTGATTCTTCTTATTCTTTAGACTTCCACTGATCAACTAACAGAAGTTTATTGTCATGAATCAACAAGAAATAATTATGTACATGGCCGCTGCGATTGTACTATAGACTTTGACATGCATTTCTCGGTCTTTTCAATGAGGAGCTTGTCCGTAAATCTTTTGTAGCAGTAAAAGTGATACACAAGCCTTGTTTCGGATTCGAAATATCTGTCGAGGTTGAGAATTTGTGAGCTACATCTTAACATATACCGTCCAATATCTTCCATTTATCAACATATTTTAAAAACTGGTTCCTACATCTATCGGAAAATTGTTTAAGTTCACCGTTTCTGCTTTAATAATATGTACACAACTTTGTTTCGATCCATTTTCACAAATTTAAGCAGTTCAATAATATGTAAATATATGTTTAAAATTCCATGTTGCCAAATTGAAGTATGAACGAAAAATAATATTTTTGCTATTCAGACTACCGCCTAATTCATTGTTCACAACAACAACTCTGTGGGTCAACAAACGCACAAGATGCTCTATCTCAGACACACATCAAACTTCGACGTGTGTCCGTTTTATGACTTAAATATTTACTTATCAAACATAAACATTCAACACAACAATAAACTATACATTTCTGGCGAACTATAGATTATATGCTTTCGTTTTAGTTCATTCAAGCAGCTCATACTATGATACTAGGCCATATGTATAAGATATTCAGTGGCGGCGGGTGGATTTTTCAAAGGTGGTGCGAAGCAGCAGTGTGCCCTCTCCCCCCCCCCCCTGTAAGTCGGCAGGCCTGTCTAGTAGGCCCTAGTGTAATGAAAATTTATCTGTGTTGTGTATGATTGTAGATAGTAGCAGTCTTGTTGTCAAGACCTTAAACCTCAAGACCAAGACCAAGACCTTGAACCTCAAGACCAAGACCAAGACCAAGACCTTGAACCTCAAGACCAAGACCAAGACCAAGACCCAAAAAATCGCAATCAGCTCAAGACTTCTAGAAATTGTCAAGTCGGAATATTCGCTATTTTAATGAAAACATGAGTCTTTTATTTAATTCAAGCAAATTAACTTTAAATGCAAACTGCAGAAAATCCGAATTTGTATTCAAAAGTCCTTCATGCGAACTATTATTCCAAATGCCTTTTGTATTTTATAAAAACCAATTCGCTCAGAATTTTTTTTACCAAGACGTGCCTGCAGTGGGCCTCATAAAAATTCCGCCATGTGAAAAAATACGTTCTACAGGTGCTGAAGTCGCTGACACACACACACACACACACACACACACACACACACACACACACACACACACACACACACACACACACACACACAGTAGGGCTTAGCTTTTCAAGCACTGGATGTAAATGTACAGTGAGTGAGTCCTTTTGAAATCTTCCAATGGTTTATCATACCGTCTGATACAGAATAACTGTTGCTGCTGCCAATGGGTTTTCTTGACCAACAAGACTTGTATCCATCCATAGATATTGATCGTATGATGCAAGCAGGCTTGATACAGAATTCTTCAGTTCTGTTAAATGACTTCATATTGACAGCCGGTCTTGATCTTGGTCTTGCGAGACCAAGACCAAGACTTTGAACCTCAAGACCAAGACCAAGACCTTGAACCTCAAGACCAAGACCAAGACCAAGACTTTTGGTCTCAAGACCAAGACCAAGACCAAGACCAAGACTTTTAAAAACAAACTCGAGTGCACTCGAGACCAAGACCTAGGTCTCGAGGACAACAAGACTGGATAGTAGTAGCCTTAGCCATTAGTACCTTAGTAGCCTATACATGTTGAACACAGTAGCAGATGATGCAGATCCCCTACTAGTGTCACTGCGTATACTGCGCACTTAAAGTAGGCTACTTTTAGCTTTTAGCAATTTACGTATTTTTTTTTAAACTTGAAAGATGAACTAAATTTAAACCATTAATGTTTCATTGATTTGAAGTGGATTACGTCAATAAACAAAGAAACTTGTAGGCTACGAGCGTTCGGGCGATTTTCTTCCTCGACTTAGTTTTCTTATAGAAAAGTAAAGTAAACGCCACAGTGAAGATTTACAGTTTACTGAGTTATGATATCAAAGTTTCATTGAAATTTCTAGCAACGAATTACGCAATAACTCCAAATCAAACACGTACGACGGTGACCACAGGAAGCACTACGTCAAACACTACCACGTCATCGCTTAAGTAAGTAACGTAACTAGTATACCGCAAGAATTAATATAACTGACTCACCGAAGAAATATTCCAGGTAGCCAAAGTGCCGCCCCTCAAGTGGCCGCCCAGTGCGACCGCACCCCCTTGTACCTGCCCACGCGCCGCCACTGAAGATATCTTTATAAGCTCTTCGTGTATATATCTTCGCAATGTAACTAGTAGTTGACTGTATACGTCTCAAGTGCTAACAACAACATACATAAACATACATAAACAACGCTCGGAAACTTCGAGTAGCCATGAAACTGCAATTCATATAATTATGTATAATATATGATTTAAGTGAGCTCTAAGTTAACAAGCTCAAAGCATATATTATATGCACATCCTATGCTACGCAAAACCGGCATATATTTATATATACATTTATCTACACAACAGACGATGACTAGGGGAAGTTGAACAGTGAACACTTCTCCGTTTTTCCAACCTCCTCCACTTCAGCCACTCCAATCTGTCCAACTGTGTCCTCCTTTGAGTTCCTGATTTCTTCCTCAGCCTGATCAGTCACCGAGCGACTGACTTAAGACCCTCCTCAGTCTTCTCTCTTTCACCGGTCGCTTTTCAACCTATTTCTATTAGGCCTAACTTGTAAAAAGATTCTGTCGTATAGTCTGTAGAAGTCTATGTCCTCTGTTTTATACATGGGTTCCATCCTCAGAAGCACTGATCTGATCAGTGATTTGTACAAAGTTGTATCTTTGTCCTTTATTAAGCCTACTACTGTCCTCTGGATCACGTAGGGGTCAATTATCCGAATTGCTGCAGCATAATCTACTATGATACTATCTCGAAGGTTTTGCGTTCTAAATATAATTATACCCCTAAGACTGTTTCTTCGTCTCTCACTTTCATTGATGTACCTAATATTTCGTATGAAAACCAAAGTTCTACATTTTCAAGAAATCTCACAATGATCCGCCCACTCCGCCGCCGTCGCCTTCCAATTTCTTTGATCCTTCACATCACCCACCGTATACTCTCTCCCTCTGTCTCTCTCTCTGTCTCTCTCTCTGTCTCTCTCTGTCTGTCTCTCTCTGTCTCTCTCTGCAGTCTCTCTCTATCTCTCTGTCTGTCTCTCTTGATCTATATATATATATATATGTGTGTGTGTGTGTGTGTGTGTGTGTGTGTGTGTGTGTGTGTGTGTGTGTGTGTGTGTGTGTGTGTGTGTGTGTGTGTGTGTGTGTGTGTGTGTGTGTGTGTGTGTGTGTGCGTCTCGTTGTCTCTTGTCTTCTGGCAACCGGATGTTACTAATCGCTTGTTATCTTTAGTAACCCATCTAACTTGGCGTTGCACTGCTTTTGCTGGTCAGGAAGTAGCTCTTAAAGATTTCGAGATAACGATTTTGAAGTGTGACGGCGCAAAAGGTTGATCAAGCGATTGTATTTCAAACGACAAGCGAAGATGGGAAAGCTGAGATTAGAGTCTACGCTATAGGAGCTCTAGCGACCATATAGCGTCCTCATGCTGCTTCTGTGTCTTTTCGGATTTCTTGGCTTCAGAACTGACTCCGCCTTAGAATCTGCTGCTTAACAGCGACCATTGATTTCATCGATTGATGTCTTGAATATCATTGTAGTAACGCTATAACAGGTTTTGGATTATTACTTTAGTCTTTTATTTTATAACTATTTGCAACTGCAGCCACTGAACATTAGAAAATGGCGATGAATAAAAAGGCAATGTGTTTGATATTATTATTATTATTATTATTATTTTATTATTATTATTATTATTATTATTATTACTATTATTATTATTTTTATTATTGCTATTGTTATTATGTGCGATCGAAGACACTTTACAGTGTAACAACAGCACTACGATTAGCAGTAGTAAAATGCTGTGTTTAACGATATCTTATAGCTGCAGCCTACAGGGCCTTTGATGTCGACCGTACCTTAATTCACGAGGCGGATTCCTATAATTAAAAAGTTTACGAATGCATGTTGTCGCCTGGAACATTTTACCGGTGTCAACAGCCAGCTCTTTGAATTAATAAGTTAATGACCGCCTTATAATGACGTTGTGTTATGATGAGGCCATTTCTAAGACTGAACAAAAAATTTGGAATCTGTGAAATTGACGAGTTTCTAAAAGCATTGACATTGATTTGAGTTGAAATTAGTTTGATTATTTTGGTTAACATTCGTGTCTGGACGTTTGATTGACAGCAGTGTTATATATATATATATATATATATATATATATATATATATATATATATACACACACACACACACACACACATACAATAGATGCACCATTACCCAACCTTATCTTACCTTGTTTTTTCTTTGCCTATAATTTACCGAGCAACATGCGTGCTCTTCAAACTGTCCAAAATCTGAAAGGCGGACCTTTACTTCTGAAAACCACGTGAGACCTTGTTTTTCGGCCGCTCATGTATCTAATTCTTGGCATCAGTTATTCAATGAGCGACGTCTGTGTTCTCTTCGTGTGTGTGTTTACGGGTGTGCTGGTGTTGACGAGCGCTGGCCGCGCCCAATACCTACACGTCGTGCATATGCATCAGGCCGAACATCTAAAATCCTGAATGTCAATGACATTGGACTTGACATTGGGCCTACGTAGGCTGCTAGATCGACAGGCCAATACGATGTTACAAACGCGCCATATGTGTTGACGTTGCCTTCATTAATATGATGTCACGTCATAGAATGTTATGAAGGGTTTAAAAAATACCAAAAATGCTCACAGGCACAGACACATGGATGCTGTAGAGTGTAGAAGACTCGGGTAACCGGCGTTATCTCTTCTCCGTTCATCTTCTCCATCAGTGAAATGCAACACTCCAATGGAAAGTGACTGCAGCGACCATAAAGAAAGACAAGTCCGGCCGTGGTTCCGCGATATATGTCAACCATTCCAAATCCCACTCCACTCTCCAGCTTACTAGTGACTCCAGTAGGCCGTATATAGGCCTACCGGGTAAAATTCGCAGACGTAATGACCTTTAAGAATACCTATAAGAACCCATGCAGACATTCATTGTTCACAACAACAACTCTGTGGGTCAACAAACGCACAAGATGCTCTCCTCAGGCAGACATAAAAATTCGACGTGTGTCCGTTTTATGACTTAAATATGTAGGCATAATTATCAAACATAAACATTTTCTGGCGAACTATCGCCGAAAAATGTCTTTAAACTCAAACACGACGGTGACCACAGGAAGCACTACGTCAAACACTACTACGTCATCACTTAAGTAAGTAACGTAACTAGTATACCGGTACCGCAAGAATCAATATAACTGACTCGCCGAAAAAATATTCCAGGTAGCCAAAGTGCCGCCCCTCAAGTGGCCGCCCAGTGCGACCGCATCCCCCTTGTACCTGCCCACGCGCCACCACTGAAGACATCTTTATAGCTCTTCGTGTATATCTTCGCAATGTAACTCGTAGTTGACTGTACACATTAGGGCCTATACGTCTCAAGTGCTAACAACAACATACATAAACAACGCAAAGAAACTTCCGTTATAGTTCATTCAAGCAGCTCATACTATAGGCCATATCTATAGGTTTAAGATATCCAGCTTCCGTTAAAATTCATTCAAGCAGCTCATACTAGGCCATATCTATAGGTATAAGATATCCAGCTTCCGTTATAGTTCATTCAAGCAGCTCATACTAGGCCATATCTATAGGTATAAGATATCCAGTGGCGGCGGGTGGATTTTTCAAAGGTGGTGCGAAGCAGCAGTGTGCCGCCCCCCCCCTCCGTAAGGCGGCAAGCCTGTCTAGTAGTGTAATGAAATTTTGTCTGTGCTGTGTATGATTGTAGTTAGTAGTAGCCTTAGCCATTAGTAGCCTAGTATAGAACACAGTAGCAGATGATGCAGATCCCCCTACTAGTGTCACTGCGTATAGGCTACTGTGCGCTTAAAGTACTTTTAGTTATAGCAATTTACGTATTTTTCTTGAAACTTTAAAGATGAACTAAATTTAAACCATTAATGTTTTATTATTTTGAAGTGGATTAGGGCCTACAGGGTCGGACTGGCTTGCAAAAGCGGCCCGGGAAATTTGGTCATGGCGGCCCACATAGGCTAATCGAGCGCCGAAGGCCCGAAACCTTTTAGATAAGAGGGTCTGGTTGGTGCCTGCAAATGTTTTTGTAACATTTAGCATAAAATGGAGGACATTTTTAGGTATTAATGGGCAAAATGGCATAATATTATTATTAAACGAATATCAAAAATTTAAGAAATTAACAAATATTCGTTTAAATTTCTGATTTGTCGTAAATTGGTTATTATGTTAGGAACCAACTGTTACATTATATAGTGCTTTTAGTTTATTTCAAAAACTTAACTTCATGATAGAATTTGTAGACACAACTTAGCATAGCATTTTTTCATCGTATCACAAGTTGACGCCAAAACGTCAACGATTTCATCATTAATTCTGAGAAGAAGGTCCTTTTCACAAGCCCCATCAGCATGAAAGACTCTAAACTTCACCGACTTAGCAAATTTCTTAATCTGTTCAAAATGTATTTCAATTTCGAAAATGACCTCTCACAAGCAACTTGTAGAAATTGCAAGGTGAATCTGCATTTGGCTGGTCATTAGCAGATTCTCCTTGCAATTTCTGTTTTGATCTAAATCTTGTCGGTTTCAAAGCAGGCTCAACATCAATGCCGAGATTTCTTGTATCTAGTTCACTGTTACCAAGTTCTGAAAAATGTGCAGCTGCTTCCAAAATGACATCAAAAAAGTTCGATGCATTTGGCTTAATTCATTGATAGGCTCGTAGGATGTCTAGTTGTGTGTTCAAACACTATCAAAAGCAATTGCGCCGTCAAAATATATTCAAACCTGTCAAAGAATCCAGGAGAGATTTCGCTCTGTACCGGACATCATTGTTAAATTTGTTTGATTCAGAAATATCCAGACTTGTGACCACTTGTCGTCGAGATCAAGGTCTTGGTCTCGAGTGCACTCGAGTTCGTTTTTAAAAGTCTTAGTCTTGGTCTTGAGACCAAAAGTCTTGGTCTTGGTCTTGAGGTTCAAAGTCTTGGTCTTAGTCTTGGTCTCGCAAGACCAAGACCGGCTGTCAATATGAAGTCATATAAAAACTGAAGAATTAAAAAATTTATCAAGCCTGTTTGCATTATAGCCTACAACAAATACCTACGGACGGATAAAAGTCTTGCTGGTCAGGAAAACCCATTGGCAGCAGCAACTAAGTTATGTTGTATCTGGAAGCCTTGTCGAGACTTTTTCTGAGCCATACGGTGACAGGTGAAAGAATTTCAAAAAGCTCACGATTTGTACATTTAAATCCAGTGCTTGAAAAGCTACGGTGTGTGCCAGGACTTCAGCACCTATGGAAAGTATTTTTCACATGGCGAAATTTTTATGTGGCCCCACAAGGCACGTCTTGGCGAATTGGTTTTTATAAAATACAAAAGGCATTTGGAATAACATTTTGCATGAAGGACTTTTGTAAATACGAATTCTCGCTGCAGAATTCTCTGCAGTCTGCATTTAAAGTTAGTTTACTTGAATAAAATAAAAGACTCGCGTTTTCATTAAAATAGCGAGTAGTCCGATTTGACAATTTTTTTCTAATGAAAAGAAGTCTTTTTATCTAAATGTGATTTATTGGGTCTTGGTCTTGAGGTTTAAGGTCTTGACAACAAGACTGGAAATATCATGAAAACATGTTGTAGGCCCTAGCATGTCAATGTACAAGAAATCGATAACTTCTGCTTCTTTAGGCCTATTGCATGCGCTATAATCAACGGTAGGCCCTAATTTAAAGTGAATATTGGTACGCAGCCGCACGTTTCACGTGGCAGTGCAAGTTTCTTGGTTACAACCATGCACTGCCAATATAAATTTTCATAATTTATAACACTAAAATTAACAATTGGAACTAAAATATCATAATACTTTTAATCATATTTCCTCTTTTTGGGCGGCCGGCCCAGTCCAAGCCTGGGCGACCGATCCACCGGGAATTTCCCGGTGTCCCGGTGGGCCAGTCCAAGCCTGGTGGAATACGTGAATAAACAAGGAAAACTTGTACGAGCGTTCGGGCGATTTTTCTTACTCGACTTAGTTTTCTTATAGAAAAGTAAAGCAAACGCCACAGTGAAGATTTACAGTTTACTGAGTTATGATATCAAAGTTTCATTGAAATTTCTAGCAACGAATTACGTAATAGGCCCTAACTCCAAATCAAACACGACGGTGACCACAGGAAGCACTACGTCAAACACTACTACGTCATCGCTTAAGTAAGTAACGTAACTAGTAGGCCCTATACCGCAAGAATTAATATAACTGACTCACCGAAGAAATATTCCAGGTAGCCAAAGTGCCGCCCCTCAAGTGGCCGCCCAGTGCGACCGCACCCCCTTGTACCTGCCCACGCGCCGCCACTGAAGATATCTTTATAGCTCCGTGTATATCTTCGCAATGTAACTCGTAGTTGACTGTACACATTAGGGCCTATATGTCTCAAGCGCTAACAACAACATACATAAACAACGCTCAGAAACTTCGAGTAGCCATGAAACTGCAATTCATATATATGTATAATATATGATTTAAGTGAGCTCTATACAAGCATATATGTATATATGCATATCCTATGCTAAGCAAAACCGGCATATATTTCTATATAGGGGCCTACATTTATCTACACAACAGACGATGACTAGGGAAAGTTGAACACTTCTCCTTTTTTCCAACCTCCTACAGCAACTCCAGTCTGTCCAACTGCGTCCTTCTTTGAGTTCCTGATTTCTTCCTCAGCCTGCTCAGTCACCCAGCGATTGAATTAAGACCCTCCTTAGTCTTCTCGTTCACCGGTCGCCTTCCAACCTATTTCTATTAACTTGTAAAACTGCCTGTCGTATAGTCTGTAGGTCTATGTCCTCTTTGTTTTATGCTTGGGTTCCACCCTCAGAAACACTGATCTGACCAGTGATTTGTACAACCTAAACGTTGTATCTTTGTCCTTTATTAGGCCTACTATTGTATTCTTGGTCGTATATAGGGTTCAATTATCCGAATTGCTGCATTATAGTCTACTATCTGGAAGGTTTTGCGTAATAAATATAGCTATACTCCGAAGGCTGTTTCTTCGTCTCTCACTTTCAGTGCTGTACCTAATATTTCGTATGAAAACGAAAGTCCTACATTTTCGACATTTCTTATAATGATCCATCCACTCCATCGCCCCCGCCTTCCAATTTCTTTGATCCTTCACAAGTTCACATCATCCACCGTAACGTCCCTTCTCATTTCTTTCTTTCTCTGGATTTCTGGCAACCGGATTTTACTAATCACTTGGTATCTTTGGAAGCTCCTGTAACTTGGCGTTGCACTCGTTAATAAGCAGGTGCTCTGCTTCTTGCTGGTCAGCAAGTAGCTCTTTAGATATTCCGAGATTACGATTTTGAAGTGTGACAGCGCAGAAGGTTGATCAAGCGATTGTATTTCAAACGACAAGCGAAGATGGGAAAGCTGAGATTAGAGTCTACGCTATATATGAGCTATAGCGACCATATAGCGTCCTCATGCTGCTTCTGTGTCTTTTCGGATTTCTTGGCTTCAGAACTGACTCCGCCTTAGAATCTGCTGCTTAACAGCGACCATTGATTTCATCGATTGATGTCTTGAATATCATTGTAGTAACGCTATAACAGGTTTTGGATTATTACTTTGGTCTTTTATTTTATAACTTTACAGCCGCAACCACTGAACATTAGAAAATGGCATTAACTACAAAGGTAATGTGGTAATGGTACTATTTAGACAGGTAAGAAATTTTGAAGCCGCCACCACCACCACCACCACTATCATTATTATTATTATTATTATTATTATTATTATTATTATTATTATTATTATTATTATTATTATTATTATTATTATTATTATTATTATTATTATTATTATTATTATTATTATTATTATTATTATTATGGGTGATCGAAGACACTTTACAGTGTAACAACAGCACTACGATTAGCAGTAGTAAAATGTTGTGTTTAACGACATCTTATAGCTGCAGCCTGGAGGGCCTTTGATATCGACCGTACCTTAATCTACGAGGAGGAATACTACAGTTAAAAAGTTAACGAATGCCTGCTGTCGCGTAAAACATTTTACAGGTGCAACAGACAGTTTTTTAAGTTAATAAGTTTATGACCGCCTTATAATGACGTTGTGTTTTGATGAGGCCAGTTCTAAAACTGAACTAAAATTTGGAATCTGTAAAATTAACGATAGATGCACCATTACCCAACATTATCTTACCTTGTTTTTTCTTTGCCTATAAACTTACCTCACTTTACCTGAACTTACTTTACCATAACTTGTTTTGCCTTGCCTTACCTTACCTTAGACGGAACACCTGTTTGATTGGCTCTAAATCATTCATTGTCATGAAACATTGTGTATCTGATGTGTGTCTCTTTAGAAGCGCATATATATATGCACTAATATGAGTTCAGGCTGGATGTGCGTAGTAAGCAGTCAAATTCTGATCCATTGATTTCTTCTATGACAACTGTGGTATAAATCGTTTCTTCTGCAACAACGACAGTGGTGTAGTTTAGTCATTCCGGCATAATTTTTTCAGAATATATTTTCAGTTTTGTAACAAATCCACTAAAGGCTAAAAGAAAAAACACATCATTTGTTAAAATCAGGTCTCTTTCTGTCACCAAAAGGTCTCTAAACTGATATCTGGATTCTGTAAGCTTATTTGACGGTCACGAATCAACTACCGTGTCTCACACTCTGTCTAGCTTCCCCATACATCTTGCAGCTGAACGAAGAATCCTTCCTGTAACATTCCGTGTCTGTTTTATCTGACCATGCGTTTAAGAAGAAATTCATGTTAATTTTTAATGCTGTACACTTATACAGTGTATACAGTTATACACTGTTGTAACATTATAAATACTCGAAGGACTTTTGTCTCCTGGCCCCAGGCCTGCTCTTTCCCCGTCGACATCTTTGGTATTCGAGGGCTTAGTGACCGTCAAATAAATCCTGGCGCCGATAATTTTTCGAATTGGGGTGCATACCGGTCCAGTATTTCCAGGGACTACAGAAGTACATGTACCTGTAGCAAAGCAGAATTAGTGATAAAATCCAGGCACTGGGAGAAGTTTCTTATCTAACCTGTCTTTCAGTTACAGGCTGCAACTGTTCCCTGATTTCATCAATCGGCAGCAAAAACAGTTTAAGAACAAATCCTCAGTCCTGTCGTAATACATTACCTAATCTTCGGATCAGGTTTACCGTGATCTTCTTCTTAGGGACATAATCAGTCTCCTGAGACTGACTGCACGAAACCTTACTGAACTAAAGGTTCAAGGGTTTTTCTTTACATGTCTCTACTGGGACTTCTCAGAAGCACGCGATCCCAGTGTTTAAACATCACTCGGCTGAGACAAAAATACGACCACTACAATCCAACTACTCGGCACCTACCTACCACTCAGTTCACCTACTTACTTACCTATTTTACCTTATCGATCTTGCCGAAATATCTCTCGAACTATCTGCGAAAGCCGCTATCTGCATCTTCTTCTCGCTCATTGCGCTCTATAAATCGGCTTGATCTTTTTGTTCCCATGCAGGGCTAAAACTGCCTTGGCCCAGCACCGGGCGTTTGCTGTAGTGGGTCCCACGATCTGGAATGACCTTCTTCTTTGCTCAGGGCCAAACTACTCAGAAAACTACTTTTCCTCATCGGTCTCGTGTTCCCTAAAGGTATTTCTGTTTTCCAGGGCTTCTGTGCTGTTATTCTGCGACAGGTGCTTTATAATTTTCTAGATACAACACAATACCTACCTAGATAGCTATTTACCTATACCTGCCTACTTACTTGTCTACAGGCATACTTATCTACCTATTACGTAATTATTGAGCTTTCAGTTTGTTAATTTATCTCATTTGCTTTTATGTGCTATTTAATGTGCTTTTGCATATTTTACTTCTAGTCTAATGCTGCTCTGTGCACTGATTCTTAAAATGTTCCATTATAGATCTATATTAAAATCAAAGTTGCAACTCATAGGGTCAAGTCGTGACTTACGTAGGTCTAAACATAGTGTCGTTTTGTCTGTAGTTTCGTACATGGGTAGTGCACTACGTTTAACATGACTTATATACTGTACCCTGTTATGGGTACGGAAGCTCAGCCTCGGCTATTATGGAACAGCACAGGAAAAGTCTTCTCTACTGAGATGTTCTTTCGTTGATAACTGTATCTGGCAGACCTTCCTGCAGTTATCCTGTAGCTTGTTAAATCCGCTTCTCACAGGCACAGCATACATAGGTCTGAAAATAACAGTACATCGGTCATGCATTCAGAATGCATGACAATCACGAACATGTCTAATGCGAATCAAACTTCCAGTAAAAACCATGCATTAAACCCCCTCCAAAAAAGACCATCGTTTTGCAAACCTGCATTTAAGTAATATAGTCCGACGAAGGTCTAATCCTATTGCAACCTTCATAAAGCAATACAAATTCTACGAAAGCTAGTAAGTTTCATAAGGATTTTAAATATTTTAATGTAAGTAAGATATAAATTTAAGCCGATGCATGCTAAATATTTGCATAACGCCTGTGAAACACAATTCCATTGCACGGCGTTGAAAAATGCCTTTCAGTCGCAACTAACTATAGAAGCGGCTTAAAATGCCTCTTTGCTCTGATTTTTGATGCAGCAAGTAGAACCGTTCAGGTTTCAGCAGAGTTACTGTTCCAGAAAGACGGTCCAATGCAAGACAGAGCCCCTGTCTGAGGCACCGTACCAGAGGGTGGGACGAAGAACGAACTTGGGACGAGCGGCTTTGTATACAGACTCGGCTGACCAGAACAGGCAGAACTGCAGGAGTGAAGATCCGTGTGCATGGCACGGTATACCCGGTTGGCTGGAATTCACACTCGCTTTCAAACGCAAAGTGTGAACGTTCGAGTCTCCTCTTACACTGATTATGGACCTTCAGCAAGTCCTTCACGCACAATAATTGCTCAACGCCATCGATTCATGCGTTGTGAATTTGTGATTAGACCATTTAGAGGTCATAAGCTTAGACCTAATAATAAATGCAATTCGACCATTACAACTCGTCCAAACAGGATGATCATAACTCTGAATAGCTCAATATACGTTTGAGTTAAACCGCATAGAACTAAATCGAAATGCTTAGTGCTTCGAGAAGGCGATCTGTAATTATAGTTGATCGCCCACAGCCACTGTCCACATGTAATATCACACGATTTCTCTTTTAATTGCTACCCGATGAACATCAGACAGTAATTGTTGTGTCTAAATTAAAATAGGTGACTTTTTTTTACAAAGAAACGTCATCTGCAGAACGGAGGTCTCATGGCGGCACCAGCGATGGTTGGGTGTTTTATTTACCAAAATATGGCGCCCCAATTTAATTTCTAACGTAGAAATGACTATAGCGTTACAACAGTCCTTATAAAGTTTCTCGTTCGTCTATGTTGTTCATTTGTTTGTCGTTAGAGACGCTAACAGATATTCATTCATTCATTCATTCACTCACTCATTCATTCACTCATTCATTCATTCATTCGTTCATTCAGAGAATTTGTATAGCGCGTTTACTCTTTTACTTTTGTCAGTCATTACAGTCTACAGTTCATCATATGAATGAGCATTTTATTGTGTCCGAAGGCAGAGAACAGATTAATGCTATCCTATATACTATTAATTGCATGTATAATATAAGACAAAGCACAAATTTATATGACAAACATTTATCCTCTGTGTAATATACATATACATATGTATGCTTACCCTGCACGTGACTGTTACCGACGGATTAACAAGGCGTTACATTACACCTAGCTTACATCGAATAATTATGATACGGATACTGCTGCTACTAAACTACAGCATCCAGTTACAATAGGCTACTTTAGATTTGCAGTCGACTTGATGGGTCCGTTGCACTGCGTAGCCTAACCTGTGTGTGCGCTTCAGCCTCTCAATGGCGCTAGATCATTACGCCGCGACGCCCGTGTGTTTTCGACTGGAGGCGGTCAACTGTTGAGAAGGTCCTCAGTTCGCGTGACACTCAACGCAACAGTCGTCATCGTCCGAGTTGATGGTCCCGTCGTCAGCCGGGCTTTGAGGAGTGGCCCTCGATGATGATCGTCTGTCGCCGCAGTCGTCCTAGATGAGAGAGGATCCACCTCTCTGTCATCGAAAACTCGTTCGGCGTCGGCCATTGCGTGAGCGTCAACGACCAATCGACAGTTGGCGTGTGTGTGTGTTCCACGCGGAAAGCGACATCTATAGGCGTCCGTGTGGGCAACCCAATTGACGACACGGAGATTAAAGACCGCGCTGATGGGTGGCGCCAGCCAGCGACTTCATCGGTCATCATCGTAGAGCATCTTCTTCGTTCGAGAGGCGACGACTGTGGGAAGCGCGGCTGTTCCTACCTCGTGTATGTGATCATCGGGCGTGTTGTCCGATCATTTGCACCAGTGGCGGTGAAGTGCTTTCGTCGCCTGACACAAGTGCACCGAGTGCTAATGATATGCTAATGACACGTGCGATCGGGTGGGGGACGGGAACTGGCCAGAGTCAACTATTTAAGGACATCGGGAACATAGCTTCGTTCATTCGAACCAAGACAACGACAGCAGAAGCCAAGCTAACAAGTCTTCTTCGTCCGACACCGAAACTTGAACGGTAAGTGAAACGTCTTTCCACGCAGACGAAAACCGCTGGACCTCCTTAGACGATAAACGCAAACGATGGATTTTCTTTCGAAGAAACGTCACAGCTGCAGAAGTGACGTGAAAAATCTTGGAGGATCTGCTTGTGTAACCTGGAGTCCTAGTTCTGCTCTTGACAGCTGCTATCTCCGGTGGCTTAGAATAAGTCTTAAAAGTCTTTATACATTGTAATTGTAGGCGCTAATTATTGGAAATTAATACAACGCAAAACAAATCAAATTCGCTCTCTGCTCTAAAGAATATGATGCTAAATTCTACTCTAGGTACTTACATCATTATGCAAAACAATGCACAGTAAACTGAAAGAGCCACCATTGCGAGCCCACGCACACACATGGTGTCAACCAAAGGGTTCCCGTCGACATTTGACAAATGGCATGGATGATCAGACTCTGGACCAAGTTGCGTCGATAGATGGAAGGACGGAAGAAGGATTATTGCAGCGTTGAATCAATGTATGAATCTAATGACTGATGGATCGGATAATGGCTTGGTGAATGAAGGAGGGAAGGACGGATGATCTACATACTTGTTTGCTACCAAACTTGTGCTGATACCTATATTTACGATAGGCATGTTCGTTTTTCAGATCCGTAAACATGATGAATCGCAGCAGTTCAATGGCGTCGTTGTTGGTGGTCCTGTGTCTGGCCATTTCCTTGGTTCTTCGGTCATCCGTAGCTGCACCTGCGCTCGATGACCAGCTGCCGGACACCACCGGACTGTTCTTCGGCAAGAGAGCCTTCCATCCGAACATGAACAACCTGTTATTTGGCAAGAGGAGCTTCGGCCAGCCGACGCCAGAAGAAGCCCAGTACATATGCAGATCCGTCAAGACCACCTGCGCTAGGCTTGGCCTAGACGACTAGACACCACCGACCACACCGATCAAGGTTTGCTCTAATCATCCTCATCGCGGTCACGGCCGCCAACTACAACATTCTGTTATCATTGTCATCGTCGTCGTAGTCGTCATCGTAGTCGTCGTTGTCGCTAGCTTCACCACTCTCATAATTGTTATAATCAGACTTTTCCTTTTTCGCCTTCTTCAATTTTAATCATTTGGTGATGGCCTCAACGTATAACAGCTGAAGGTATTGAAACCTTACAACCAAGCTTTAAGCACTGGATTGCATACCTTGATAGAACAAGCAAAGATGTTGATGACATTTGTCTTCAAGTCTGAAAATGGTCACAGCATCTCGAAGGGGGCTGGTCATCCTCGTAGTTAGAGCACCACTATCATCGGAATCGGAATCATGTAGAGTCCATGCAGTGTGGTCTAACATAGAATTTGACGCTCATTTAGTCAAGATGAAGGCTTTTATCTAAAACGATAATATACAGTTCTTTGGCAGAAGGAAGGAGCGGAAATCTGATCGGACTCATAAACATCCCAATCTAAATACCGCAAGAGACAATCATTAGTCATTTTGCAGTCGTTGTGATTCTGGAGCAGCGAAGTATAATGAATAGTTTGGGTCAAGATCTGGGTAGTGGACACCCGAGGCGGTCAGAGGCTTCAGTGATCGAGATATCCAAATGGAGGATTGGAATGAGCTGACGTAAGCTCTCCGGGTGCTGCCGAAGATTTTGGAATATGTGATGGCTAAATTTTATGCTGAAAATTGGTTTCTTTTGCAGTAAGTACGAATGCACAGTTTAAGTTATCGCTTAACTAAAATGGTGACGGCGTAAAAACTGGGGGTACCATGATGTAGCAATGCCCCCGTGCACTTAGAAGTGGTGGTCAAGTGACCCCACTCCGTGGTTGCGCTAGTTATGTTCTGATCGTAATATGCCCAATGTTTTCTGTTTAGATACATTCACTTCGCAGAATGGTGTGATTCGATAGCAGGTGTCATCCGTTCTTGTCGTCTTTCGTTTCTATTGCCTGCTGACGTCACGCACTCCGCAGCAGACGATCGCTGACAGAACAATTGATCTGGTTTCCAATGTTCTGTTACTATCGATGGACAATTCGATGTAGTTTGACGGTGATATATGTAAAACGATTAATCTGCAGTTGTTATACTTCAGATTAGATTCTTCAGAATCTCTTAAAACCTTTGATTTTGTTAACAGCACGAGGCCGTAGTATTTGGATGGACGTTAGTTAGGCTATAAGATCGCTGAAAATCAAACAGTTAATATTGAATGCTGTTGGCTGTTATTAATTTAGCCCACTTCAGTTCGTTAGCTTTGTGTTTTAAGTCACTTTAACTTTTATTTAAACTATTTGCTTCTAATTACAATTAATTATTGTTCGTAGCATCTTTATTCAAGAAAATATACCTCGATTTATTTTTTGTTCAATGTTATGTACACTGTCATTTTAATTAAAAGGAGTGAGTTGCGTGGCGTCATTAAAATCATGTTTACATTTTAGCTTAATAGGCTACCGTATTTGAAACAGTTACATGTCATTGTGGCCAGCCTTGTATAGATATGTCACAGGACTTTAATGCAATAGAATGTAATGTCAACTTGAACCAAAGACGATCGATGGCTGCAGTTGGGTAACAAACAAAAAAGGTCCTTAGACATTTTGGCGAAGTTAATTAGGTCTAATTGCGTCGCTCGATCCCAAAATTGAGAGACACATTGCCTGACTTAATTTCTTATTATTTTGACCGTTACATCTTACTCTCGGATCACCCATGAGATAGAGAAACCATGAGATAGAGAAACCATGAGACAGACACTTTCCCGCAGTATCTCCTACTGAAGATAGGCCTATATTTGCCACGTACATTTTACTTCTTCCCACAGATCTGCCTTCTACTATCACTGCTGGCAACATAATTATATAAGCTAACCTACTAATATTTCTCTACAAGTCTGGTCCTGCTGAAATGGAAATTCGTTCTTCGCAGAGTCACTTCCAGGCTCAGATATCCCATAGGTATAGAGGTATGACCGTATGAGAGATATCGTCGGCACAGTATGAAGGGTGGATTATAGGGGCCTGGTGGACCAAGAAGTTAAGAAAGAGATGGCATGGAGTATTGGAGCAAGGTCGTTCACAATGAGTAGAAGGCAAATCTGTAGGAAGAAGTAATTAAAATGTACGTGGCAAATGTATCTTCAGTTGGAGATACTGCGGTAAAGTTCCCCTTTCCCGCTAGAAATCGGATCTCGGTTCAAACCACCCCTCACTTTCCCCCTTTTCCAGAAGCCTTGCCACCCCATGCAGTCATTTGCTATAGATATGTGGCCTTTACGTGGAGCCAGCTACTGATTGACATTTTCTGTGTGTAACATTTCCTGCAGCATCATGACATAGGCCAGGGATGGCGAACCTATGGCACGCGTGCCCAAAGTGGCACGCGTTGAAATTATTTTTTGGGCACGCGGAATTCAGAGCGTCCCGCAAAATTTCAAACTTAAAAATACAAAATCCCTGTTCGAATCCACATTTTCTTTGTTAAAGGACTTTATTTTAATGCCATTCAAAAACGATCTTTGAAATAATGTCTTTAATTCATATTTGTTACGCTTTGTTAACTAAAACCTATATGAGAAAAATAATTATATACTGTTCACAATTCAGAGGGGGCACGCGACGTATTTTGTAAAATGATTTAGCAGCATTTTGGCACGCACCTTAAAAAAGGTTCGCCAACCCTGACATATAGGCCTATCGAATACACCGAGCCGAGTTTTCTCCCGAAGACCTATTCCACTTTGTGGCAATGTTAACTAGCCATGGGATGATTCGACAATCATAGCGATGAGCGGATGCTGACATGGCATTTGGTTTTAATTCATGACAGCCAGTGGGCCTATTCCCGTACACCATGCCTATATCTAATCTAATCTAAGAACTTCTGCAGCGCCACTGTCATAATGCTTAAGGCATTAGACGATGATCGCCACTATGCAAAAACTTTGAGCAAGCCAAATTCAAGGGCGAGTCCAGTCGAAAGACAAGAGAGAGTCCGATCGAGACGATCGACACGGAAACAGCCCACGGAGGAAATGAGTCCAGGAAAAGTTATAGTTTAGGTTTGATGGCCAGAACGACTTTGCAGAACGAACTTTTGCCGAATAGCCATTTCCAAATAGTCCTAAACAAGGAATTAAAATGATTTTATGCTACTTAGTTCTAGAAACTAAAGGTTAGTTCTGTTATCGGACTTTACTTGTTCAGTTGTCACGAAACTCGAAGTTAGCAGAATATCCGTGGTAAGGGTCGTCCATCAAGGACGTCCGCAATGATGGGGGGAAAGGGTTCATCCCAATGCGGACAAATATGGACAAGGGTAGGGGTTATGACCTGTGCGGACGTCCGCATATAACTTTCATAATTTCTCAGTACGCTACCTGTGCCTTAAACACCAACTTCAGTCATATGACAGACAGTCAGTACTAAATTGATTCGTCATTAGTAATGTTCCGTTGAGGACAGCTCAATAACCATTTCATCAGCGTTCACTGGGACTGTGGAATAATAGTAAAAAGAATGACGATGATATTAAAAATTGTACTGAAGTTTGGCATGTAAAGGCACCAGAAAGGGAAAAGTCGGTTGATGGGTACATGTGAGTCCGTGCTGCCACACCCAAAGAGTCTTGTAGCCAAATGTCCTCTATGCAGACGTCCGCAAAGAGGAGGGAGGAAGGGTAAAGCCAAATGAGGAAAAGGGGCAGTGCCCGATTCAGACTTGGTGAGGCCTTAAGCTATGTTGAGCTTGAAGGCCCATTATTAAAAATTACACCAGAACCTCTCACAAAACTTGAAAACTGTTATGCCTTTTAATTATTTAATGGCAAGGCATTTAAAGTGAAAAATTCAATTATTTTCAAATGATTGTATTCACTCAGGGCTCAGGCGAGATGGAATTTGTTACACAAGCTGTTTAAAAAAGTTTTACATAATATATACACACACATCATGTTTTAAAAAAAACTCAAAAACATTCTGAATTCTTTAGGCCCCTGTGGATTGTGAGGCAGTAGCTATTTTATCTAATTCCTAAATCCAGCACTGACAAGGGAAGGGAGGGTTCAAAGTAGGTCATTTTTGGCAGACGACCTTCATGGATGACCCCTAAGTGCACACTGCCTAAGGGAGTACACGTCTTTCAAGTATCGGCTACTTGTGCGAGGTTTCATTTTTAACCCGCACCTAAGTCTGCACCTTAAAGCTTCCAAAAAAGTTGAATTGTTTCAATGACAAAATCCGGTCAACAAATCAAGCATTACTCCAGTTTTGTTCTCTGGGTTGTGTCTGGTCATTAATTACAAGAACATCTATGTTTTTGGAGGACCTGCAGCTTAGATGCTCTTTAGAAGTTTACAGCAAAATTATATATACAGACTGGTACAGCAAAAAACCAGCATTTCGTAATCAAAGAGCACATTAAGGTGCACACCATTCACCGCTTGGTGTGACAATTTTCTGAGCACTGAAAACCAAACTGATACAATTTCCAGTTGTGTAGACGAAAATGCATTGATTGCTACTTTTTAATGTGATGGAACTTCACAAAAAACAAGCGGAATATTATGCATTAAGCTTCTGAACTGTCAGACTTGGCCAAACTTAAAACGTTTAACCCTTTAACGACGAGAGAGGTATTAGTTTTCCATACATTTCAGAGCACGCTCATTGTTAAAGTGTTAGTACATCATGAAATAGACAACCACAACAAAAACCAAAGCATTTTGTTGAGAAGTCATATGAGACTTCTAGCAAACTCAGCTATAATGAGTACACCAACCGCACACTGTTGGTGGGAAGATGAGACGATGAGGGAGAGGACTGGCCACCCGCCATCACATGCCAAGGCTAAGAAAATGAAGTCGCTAACACTTTGTAGCCCTTGCTTCCCCAGGGGTAGCTTTAGGGACTGCTCTTCTTCTTCTCATAAGAGACTACAGATACACAGGGCTCGAAGTGGGAAATAAGAGGTGCCGGTATGGCTGAAAGAACCATTCCGTTCCCTCCCTTCCCTCCCTCTTTAGGCCATACCGGTATGGATATTTCGCCTGGAGAAGTTCCGGTATGCTTTCGGCCGGCCAGGAGAGGTGCCGGTATGGCATACCGTTTCATACTGTCCCACTTCGAGCCTGCAGATACACATGCATTACTAACAGACTGCAAGAAGTGATAGAAAGTAAAACACCAAGTGGTTCAAACAAAGGCCACTGCAATCTAATCAAGGTTAACAGAACATAATCTACATAAATTACCACAAAAGTCCTTCACTTTCAAAAAAGCGTCTCAATCAAATTAATAAATACCATTACTTGCATCTGACATTAAATGACTGTAATATGATTATTAATAAATTTTAAAACATTTGGAATGCAGTTGTGCTAAATAAATAACTTGCAAGTAAAAATTAGTCCTAAGCAATGAAGTCTCTGAAGACATCAAATACATACAACTCTTTGGTCTACGCATAACTTCGGAGGTCTACAAAATATGCACATTAAAAAATACGTTAAATTACTTTTAACTGCAGTTTCATTTCCCTAGCCAACACTCGATTGCTTTCAATAAGTTTGTGTGATGAGCATTATGGTCATCACACTCACTGTTAGTTAATCAGCTTTGGTCAGTTAATTAGCTTTGATGGCTGAGTGTAAAGCGTAAGCTGGATTAAAGGTACAACCTGAAGGGTCAGAAGATCAACAAGAACCGCCTCAGCAGCATTGAGTGTTTGGACTTGCATCAGGTTAGTCTTGCGAAATGAGAAGATAGAAGCAGCCAGCACTGGCAGGATCTCAAGGGTGTTATAGGCCAGGATGCGGTCCCATAGCAGAAGCACTTGCTCACTGGCAAGGTAGCCTGAGAATGCCCTTATGAGCCACTTGAAGGCTATTTTCAGTGGCTGGACACCAATGGACTTTAGATGCATGAACAGCTGGGGTTCGTGTGTCTGAAGAAGGGTCTCAAACAGAAGACACAGTGACACAATGCCTTGAGGATGCGATGACAGAGTGTGAAGACGGAAAAAGTAACGAGTGTACATCTGACGAAATACGAAGTACAACACTACTGGATCGTTGTAAACATAGCACAACGGAGCAACATACATGGAAAAACCATGAAATGGAATGATTCCATTGGGTGGATAATAGACCATAAATTCTTCTGCCCCAAATTTACCACGAATGAAGGACTTAGCCGGAGATGCACTACTACGAGCAAAATGTTGCAAGACGACAGTGTCACGTGAAAATGGTAGAAGGATCTGATATATGTAGTCCTCAAAGACGAAATACTGGTCATCATTTGCAGTGGTCAGTTTTACATCCTTATAGACAAGATTATCCACAAGTAGGTCATGATGTACGACATAGTTTTTTAGCTCTTCGTAATACAAGATGTCGATATCTTCAACCTCTATGCCCAAAATCTGACACCAGAGAGCAGACCGATAGCTCAAGGGGCAGCCCTTCTTAGCAAATTCCTGGGCAAGTGCATGTTGATGAGCTTGAATGACGCTGGTTGCAAGTTTTGACCTTTCGTACTCAAAAAGATCAGGCGGGATGTCAGAGGCATCATCGACTCCAGTCTGTGACTGGTTGATTGACATTTCTGCAAACTGGATCTGCAGTTCATGTATATCCTTGACCTTCAGTGGAACCTGGATGATACCCCAGTAGCAGGAAAACACCGAGTTATCGGCACAGTTGATCTGGTTTGTGTTCTTCAGACTTACAATGACATCAAGAAAATCCTTGGCTGCATACACAGGACGAAATTTACTCAGATCCGGTTCATTGGTTCCAAGCTCCGTCCATTTCGACAGTACCTCCCTCTGCTCCTTGTCTGGCCGTTTTCTGGCCAGCGGTACACTCAGCTCTGTGCACATACTGTTCATGCTTTTAAGAATACGCTTTTCCCAGTTGACTTGGGCTCGTCTTATATATGATATCGGTTCCTTGACATATTCTGGGCTAACACTCTTTGGCGGATGTGGAGTGTACGTTTGTAGGTACTGGTAGACGGTATTCTGAATTCTTTTGTCCAATCCGGATTTGGACAGATTCTGCGTAATCCAGTGTCTCACGTCCGTTAATTTGACGTTAGACTTCGCTACTTCCGCCTCAGCTATTTTTCTAATATGAAATCCAAGCATAGACCGCTGGATACCGTCAACTATTTCTTGCATTAAATCGTCAAGAATCTCGTCGTTTAACACTACACCATTCATGTTAACAGCCATCGCTAAAATACTCGTAACGACAGCTGTCATGAAAATCGCAATCGTACACTAGAAAAACCTCTGTGCAGTTATATTGCATACAAACACATAAACTGAGAGCACACGTAAAGTACTCTTTGTCTGTGATCAATGTGGACTTTTCAACTGAAACTGCAGACTCATTAATAGTATACGATCATTGGTTCTCTCACTAACCAGTCTCCTAGTTTCCGCCATATTGTTTACATACCTGTTGTCAGCCAGAAATATGTATTTCGTGGAGGTGAGGTTGACACTGCCTCGTGATTACGTCAACTACAGTCCTAATGGCCGCCGCTAGGTGTCGTGGTGATCGATGTTACGAGTAGCCTAATAATTATGCTACGGCTCAGCTAAGGAATAAAAATTAATTATTCTATAGATTAAATACTCCGCTTTAGGTTGATAAGCTTGAATTGTTTGTAAAGTTAATTGATTGTCTAATATTAATATATTTGCACCTCAAATTTACAAAACAATTGTTTTTTTTATTTAGTTTTTATTGTAATTGGATATCATATAGGCCCTAGTGTTTATCGGATGTGATATAATAAGCTCATCTATCTCTGGCACGAAAGTTAAGAACTATTATAAAATAGGCCTATAGGCTACATATGCCTGTTTGCGATTATTACCTGGGCTTAATTTTAACATCTGCGAAATTTATTTGCTTCTGCATCCAGCTCAGCTGTAAGTTAATTCAGTCGGGCTGAGTGCTGACGGACGCGGACATCGTGCCTATCGTGTGTCTTACTGTCTGATCAGATCGACCGTCTTTGTGTGTCTCCAACCCTGCCTGTATTTCGCACAACCTCTGTCTGTCGCCTGCCTGCCAATGACGTAGCCAGACTTAAATTCAAGAGGAGGCAACTCCGGGAGAAATTCAGGTGTAGTAGGGGTGCGGAGGTATAACCCACGGAAAATTTTTGAAATCTAAAAAAGCAAGGGGAGGCAACTGCTTCCTCTTGCCTCAATGTGGCTACGCCTATGCTGTCTGTCTGTCTGTCTGTCTGTCTGTCTGACAGACAGACAGACAGACAGACAGACAGACAGACAGACAGACAGACAGACAGACAGACAGACAGACAGACAGACAGACAGACAGACAAAGAGATATATAGACCTACAGATAGAATTCATTCTAAGATGGATTAATAATTATAGGCCTACATAATTATATAACATATAGGCCTACTTCATTTTGCTCAAAGCAGAAGCACGAAGGTTCGAAAAACGAAAAACGAAAAAAGTAAAAAAATAAAAAAAGCACAAAATTGCAATCGTTGGAACTTTTCCAGTTTGAGCCTAAATGGCGAAATCTGTACGTCAGTCTGCGTGTCTGGCTGTCTGCATTTTATATGTCTGTATGTACGTACGTGCTTACGTATGTGTATCAAACACACACACAGACTTTCTAGATCTATACAAGTTGGTTGCATCGACGCCTGTATAATAGCGCAGCTATACAGGCTTTTTTGCACGTACACTTAATTTTGGCCTAATATTGACAAACGTTGGCCAAAATGACGCAATCATTGCGTCATCGTAGGCTCTATTGTCTTCCCCATTGGATTTGTCAGTCCAGCGCAGACCTCGAAAGCAATGGACATATTATAAAATTTTGCGAAATTGTCCAGGTATTCCAGTTTCTAATCGAAGTTCTTCCGATTTCTGCTGCGCCAACTCTTATTTCAATCGAATCTTCGTCGAGAGGTATCGGGTCAACCCTAATAATTACTAAACATCGAATTTTTATCGAAATTTGCAACTTAACGCATCAAGTTTGCGATCTGTAAGCTACAAAAATAATCCCATAGTGATATGCAATTTTTAATGAGACTCAGTAAATTCTATAGCCCCACAGTAGGCCTATAATTTATTCATTTGTCTATATTTTTAAATGAAGGTTTTAATTTATTTTTTAATTTAAATTTAATTATTTTGAGTAAGGCAATGAAACTCGGAAACTTCTATAGAGCCACAATATATTTATTTATTTGCATTATTTTAAATTGAAGTTTTTAATTTTTTTTAATGCATTTGAGTAAGTTAGTAAGACTCGATGACTTCCATAGCGCCACTATATAATTTATTTGTTATTAAGACATTTTATTTTACATTTATTTTCATTTTTAAATTATTTACTGGTTCTCCTGAACTGCAATCGTAATTTACACACACTCTGTCGCTTGCACAGGAAGACATGATTGGCTTCTTTCGACTCGAGAGGATGGTTGAATGGGAAGACATCGATAGAAGGAGGAGGTGAGTGTTCGATTATTCTAAAGTTTTTATACAACAGCTGGTGCTATTCACTTAACTAGGTCTAATTAAAGACCCTGAAGTAGCCTAACTCGCAGTCCACTTAGACTCAATAACTTTTATAGCGACGCATTGCATTTTAAGCTCTTTCACTCGAGATTCATTTTACACTTACATGAGAGAACACTAGGCCTATAACACGCTTCCCCTTACTTCCCTACTCTAAACACCACCAACCTTGCCCGTCTGAATGTCTGTCTGACCACAGTATAAATAATTACATACTGTGGTCTGACTGACCCTTTGGATCTTGACCTGAAATCGTTTCCCCCGCCTATCGATTATGTTTTGACTAAGCGCATGTAAATAAGCTGTTTCCCGCGACTTCGCTTTTTGGGCGCTGTAGAAATTTCGAGATTACGATTACAATTATGACACGAATCCTGATCTAACGCTGTTGGTGACAGCGACGCCCAAATCAGTTCAGTTGTTATAATCGTAATCTCGAGATTTCTACAGCGTTCAACAAGTGTAACGATCTCGCTAGAAGGCGGTTCTTGGTATCGCTCCCGAAGGCAGAGTTAAAGTTATGTCAAAGTTTCCATTGTAGTAGGCTATCTTTTTCTTCCCTGAATCGAGTAAGCCCACGCTGATTCTGTAGTCTTGCTTCTTTAATTAGTAACTGGCCGGTAGGCCTACTCTCGGTTTGAGTTTTCCACTAAACTAAGTCTCAAGACATTGATTTCCTTTAGTTTCCTTCGACCAGAAGACGGTGTTTCGTTGAAAAGATCGCAACGAAGTATGATGATGATGATGACGACGATGACGACGACGACGACGACGACGACGACGACGACGACGACGATGACGATGATGATGATGATGATGATGATGATGATGATGATGATGATGATGATGATGATGATGATGATGATGATGATGATGATGATGATGATGATGATGATGTGATGGGCGCTATACATGAGTTGAGTAGTTTCCATTATAGCAGTATTCAGTGTTTAACGACAGCTTGCCTGGTTATGGCTGCTAGGATCATTGACTTCAATCTTACCTCATATCGTACGCGACAGCAGGCAAACAATGTTAACTTGTATATGGTAGAAAGATTGATTCCCTGGTTCAACCTTGTACACTTCGACAACAGACAATTATGGTTGCATTTATTTTTGCAACACTGACCGTACACTGTCGATGGGAAGATGAGACGGTGAGGGAGAGGATTGACCATCCGCCCTCATATGCTGAGGCTTAGAGAATGAAGTCGCTGAACACTTTGTATACCCAAATGCATCGGTGATCACTGATCAATTGGTGCCTTGAAATAGCTAGACATAAATTGTAATCCGTTGAACTGACGGTGTTCACTTAACAGTTTAACGACGAGAGGGATTAGTTTTCCATACATTTTAGTGCACGCTTGTCGTTTAATGGTTAATAATAGACACGAACTAAATGCTTCCCAGTCTAGTCAGACTTGGTGACTTTTAGAGAACCAGCGTTAACCTGTCTCTATTTTTTCGTTGTCGGTAGAATGATCGCTGGAACGTTTCCCTTCATTATCGTCGTCGCGAGCCGCAAGGAACCGTCCTGGAAATCGACATCAATCGGCAGATGGCAGTTCTCGTGGCTGGAACAACCAAAGACACCGTCCTGGAAATAAAGCGTGTCAGCTTTCGACGGGAATCCAATGATTGCTCATTTCATGTGTGCGTGGGCGCGCCACTGGTGACTCTTCCAGCTTACTGTCCAATGTTTTGCAAACTGATGTAATATTTTCGTTATAATGACATTTAACATCATATAAGCTATATTACATCGTACTGATTAATTGTAATTATAATTAGCAACTTCTATTGCGCCGGTGCCTAATGCACAAGGCATCAGCCGATGGCACACCAAAACCAGACGGCAATCAGGTCAATATCCAGAAAATCATTCCCTAAAACAGAGATTCGTTCTAGAGCGGCGCTATATAACTATTCTTAATTAGTTATTAAATTAATCGACAGTCGCTCTTGAGGAAAACTGATTCCAAAATCAGAATCGTTGGATTCTAAGAATCAGTTGAGGCGATGATGTTATAGAAACCGGGAAATAGGCCACGAGGGATAAGCGGACCTCGAAGTCATTAGAAAACTTAAAGAGTGGACAGTGAAGACAGCGAATTAAAGAGCCTCGGACCAACAACGGAAAAGCCCTGGCAATCCAGTGCCCTTCCGAGAATGGTAGGCAAACAGAATGCACGAGATTAAGTTTACTGGAAAGATTGTGGAGAATAAAGCAATAATTGACAAGGGATACCTTAGAGGAAAAAGATTGAACCTGACCGCGTGAAGCAGCGAGCTGATTTCAATTCGACAAAGCGACCATGGGGTAAACGGGGAAAGAGGCCAAGGAATTGAAATATTGGAAGAGGTAAACTTAATTTGTAGGCCTACGGTGGGAGACCCCAATTAGTTTAACTATAGGAAATGCTGTCCAAAACTTGTGCGGCAAGAGACCCCAAGGAGTTGAATTAAAGAAAAGGGTGACCATAAGTTGTACGGGGGTCTAAACATAGAAAAGAGTGAACTCAAGATGTACGGAGAGAAAGACCCATGGGAGTTAAAATATAGTAAAGGGTGACCTTAAGTTGTACAGAGAGCACAGAGACCCCAAGGAGTCGATATAAAGGAAACGGTGACCTTATGTTGCAGGAAGAGACACCACACAAATCTGAAATATGGGAAAGGGTGACGTTAAGTTCCACGTAGAGACAACCAAAGGAATTAAAATACAGGAAAGAGTGACCTTAAGTCACACGGAAAGAGAATCAATCAAAGGAGTAGAAAAATAGGAAAGGGTGGCCTCAAGTTGTACGAAGAGAGAACCCAAGAAGTTGAAACATAGAGTATGGTGACCTTAAGTTGTACCGAGAGAGAGATCCAAGGAGTTGAACTACAGGAAAGGGTGATTTAAAATTGTACGGAGAGATACTCCAAAGAATTGAAAGATAGAAAAGGGAGAAGTATATATTAATAGAGGTTTTAACGCAGTCAATCAAAAATCAATCAATAATCAATCGACATTTATAATATACCCTTCAAGATTATCTACGCAGAAGCGCTCTGCTGCTCTATGTATTTTGTCTTGTACTAAGTCGGTTTTGGGAACAGTCAACCGATCAGTTAGGAAAGCGCATTTTTCGTCAGAGCTACCCGATTTTCGGCTATCCTACTGGCGAGTCGAAAGATAAAACATCTATGCAATCGAGAAGACTATAGATAGAATCGACAAGACAGCAATCGAGAAGACTATAGACAGCAACCAAGTAGAAAATGCAACATCTTGCCAGGACCTTCCGCAGAGACGCAACACTTTCCAACAGCCCATTAGTATTAGGAAGACCAATGACAGACCTACAAGCGTTCGAGAAGGCCGTACGCAACTTGCAACTAGTCGAGAAGGACAGACACAACTCGCGAGTAGTCGAAAGACCAACTAGCAAGATACCGAAAGACCAACCACAGCCAGCGAGCACTCGACGGACCAACCACAAGTCGCGAGCGGTAGAAAACCCAAACCAGCAAGATATTGAAAGACAAACCACAAGTCGCGAGCGGTAGAAACCCAACAAGACCGAAAGACCAACCACAACCAGCGAGTACTCCAAAGACCAACCAAAATTCCCAAGCGGTAGAAAAACCGACTAGGAAGATGTCGAACGACCAACCACTAGTCGGGAGTAATCGAAAGACCAGCAAGATACCGAGAAACCAGCAGCAACCAGCGAGCACTCGACGGACCAACCACAAGTCGCGGTTAATCGAAACTTCCCAGTAATAGAAAACAACGAATTAAACAAATTGTATCTCAGAGGAAATACGGATACTTCCGTATAGCCATGGCAGTCTAAGCAACATTTGCGAGTATGGGATTCCGACCAGAAAGTCTATCGCCAACCATCTACTGTACGGAAACGCCTTCGAAAACAAACTCCTGTCCGACATTTCCCGCGTCGACTATCTATCGGACCATAAGGGTCGTACACATCTTCGCCCATTGGATGATCTGCCGACCTCTTGTGGAAGCCGTCTACGTCTACGGCTATCTTCTCCCAGATGATTTCGTGAAAACCAAAGGCCAGATTCTATGTACTTCTGGTGACAATGGTTCCGCAAAAACATCTTGTCGCGTATCGTACTCGCGGCTCTTACGGCGATAGGCAATTAGGCAAAAGATCGACGAGGACGACGATTCATCCGTCCACAGCCCTCGTACCCAAACCAATATTCTACGCACCATCTTTCTCCACAAGAATGGAGCAGCGGACAAAGGACCCGGATTCCCACACAATTCCATCCGCCAGCAAGAGACCAACGCAACTACACAACAATGCCCCAGATTCCGCGATACTTTTTCCACCTATTCCTTATGTGTCGTGGATATGGCGGGAAAAAAGAGCCACTCCATCGTAGTAGAACAATCCAATTTCGAGCTACAACAAGTATTCTCGGACAGAAAAATATCGGTCTTTGGAAGGCCCAACGAGAGGCGCTAATGCGAGACATAGAAGACGCCTTGCAAGCGCACGAGTGGCGGCAACGAACGATGGAACTGCGAGAGATGCAAATATACCGCGAAGAAGAGCAACACCGAAAAGAAAGGCCGAGTTGGAGCATTTGCACAAGACACAAAACGCTACCTACCAAAAGACGCGAGGAAACACTATCTGAACTACGGTGACAAACCCAGAAAGTCTCGAAGCTAGCAAAGTTTGGGACGCAAAGATATCGGGTTCTTGGATACAGACTACCCCACATCGACGTTCGAACACAAAACGACATTCGATCCACTATCAGCGTTCGAGTCGTTCTTGGCCATTGCACCAACGATAGTACCAAAACTGTGTGGGCCACAAAAGGTCTTTCGCAACTTCTCGAAGCATGCGTCTACGAGTTCCAAATGGAGACGGACAAGAACAATTGCGTCCTGTGTTAGGTGCCAGCATACGAAGAGAACGTTCTCTGTATCGATATTCTACCTGCTAGGATATTTCTCGCTTCCACACAAGCGAATGAACCCAGCGTAAACATACTCTGGAACCCAATCGAAATAGCTGCAACGCAGGCACCGGGCAAAAAGGCCTTGCTGCAAAAACTAGTCGACAAAGCCCAGGAGTACCATGAGAAAATAGAAGTGTTGGAGCTGGAAGAGGCTTGTATCCGCATGTTAGCCACCCCAACCCTACCCACCAAAGAATTACCAGAGCGATCCATATCCCGTACTCCCCTTCCGGCATATGGATCGCTCTGGTATTTCTTTGGTGGGTGGGGCTGAAGTGGCAAACATGCGGATACAAGCCTCTTCCAGCTCCAACGCTTCTATTTTCTCATGGTACTCCTGGGCTTTGTCGACTAGTTTTTGCAGCAAGGCCTTTTTGCCCGGTGCCTGTGTTGCAGCTATTTCGATTGGGTTCCAGAGTATGTTTACGCTGGGTTCATTCGCTTGTGTGGAAGCGAGAAATATCCTAGCAGGTAGAATATCGATACAGAGAACGTTCTCTTCGTATGCTGGCACCAATTACAGGACGCAATTGTTCTTGTCCGTCTCCATTTGGAACTCGTAGACGCATGCTTCGAGAAGTTGCGAAAGACCTTTCGTGGCCCCACACAGTTGTGGTACTATCGTTGGTGCAGTGGCCAAGAACTACTCGAACGCTGATAGTGGATCGACTGTCGTTTTGTGTTCGAACGTCGATGTGGGGGGTAGTCTGTATCCAAGAACCCGATATCTTTGCGTCCCAAACTTTGCTAGCTTCGAGACTTTCTGGGTTTGTCACCGTAGTTCGGATAGTGTTTCCCCGAGTCTTTTGGTAGGTAGCGTTTTGTATCTTGTGCAAATGCTCCAACTCGGCCTTTCTCTTTCGGCGTTGTTCTTCTTTGCGGTGTATTTGCATCTCTCGCAGTTCCATCGTTCGTTGCCGCCACTCGTGCGCTTGCAAGGCGTCTTCTATGTCTCGCATTAGCGCCTCTCGTTGGGCCTTCCAAAGACCGATATTTTTCTGTCCGAGAATACTTGTTGTAGCTCGAAATTAGATTGTTCTACTACGATAGAGTGGCTCTTTTTCCCCGCCATATCCACGACACATAAGGAATAGGTGGAAAAAGTATCGCGGAATCTGGGGCATTGTTGTGTAGTTGCGTTGGTCTTCTGCTGGCGGATGGAATTGTGTGGGAATCCGGGTCCTTTGTCCGCTGCTCCATTCTTGTGGAGAAAGATGGTGCGTAGAATATTGGTTTGGGTACGAGGGCTGTGGACGGATGAATCGTCGTCCTCGTCGATCTTTTTGCCTAATTGCCTATCGCCGTAAGAGCTGCGAGTACGTACGCGACAAGATGTTTTTGCGGAACCATTGTCACCAGAAGTACATAGAATCTGGCCTTTGGTTTTCACGAAATCATCTGGGAGAAGATAGCCGTAGACGTAGACGGCTTCCACAAGAGGTCGGCAGACCGTCCAATGGGTGAAGATGTGTACGACCCTTATGGTCCGATAGATAGTCGACGCGGGAAATGTCGGACAGGAGTTTGTTTTCGAAGGCGTTTCCGTACAGTAGATGGTTGGCGATAGACTTTCTGGTCCGAATCCCCATACTCGCAAATGTTGCTTAGACTGCCATGGCTATACGGAAGTATCCGTATTTCCTCTGAGATACCAATTGTTTAATTCGTTGTTTTCTATTACTGGGAAGTTTCGATTAACCGCGACTTGTGGTTGGTCCGTCGAGTGCTCGCTGGTTGCTGCTGGTTTCTCGGTATCTTGCTGGTCTTTCGATTACTCCCGACTAGTGGTTGGTCGTTCGACATCTTCGGAATCTTCCTAGTTGGTTTTTCTACCGCTTGGGAATTTTGGTTTGTCTTTGGAGTACTCGCTGGTTGTGGTTGGTCTTTCAGTCTTGTTGGGGTTTTTACCGCTCGCGACTTGTGGTTTGTCTTTCGGTATCTTGCTGGTTGGGTTTTCTATGGCTGGCGACTTGTTGTTGGTCCGTCGAGTGCTCGCTGGTTGTGGCTGGTCTTCCGGTATCCTGCTAGTTGGTCTTTCGACCACTCACGAGTTGTGTCTGTCCTTCTCGACTAGTTGCAAGTTGTGTACGGCCTTCTCGAACGCTTGTAGGTCTGTCATTGGTCTTCCTATTGCTAGTGGGCTGTTGGAAAGTGTTGCGTCTCTGCAGAAGGTCCTGGCAAGATGTTGCATTTTCTACTTGATTGCTGTCTATAGTCTTCTCGATTGCTGTCTTGTCGATTGCTATCTATAGTCTTCTCGATTGCATAGATGTTTTATCTTTCGACTCGCCAGTAAGATAGCCGAAAATCGGGTGGCTCTGACGAAAAATGCGCTTTCCTAACTGATCGGTTGACTTTTCCCAAAACCGACTTAGTACAAGACAAAATACATAGAGCAGCAGAGCGCTTCTGAGTAGATAATCTTGAAGGGTGTATTATAAATGTCGATTGACTACTGATTGATTTTTTATTGACTGTGTTAAAACTTATATATATATATATACATATATATATATATGTATATATATATATACTAAGGGTGACCTTGAATTATACGGAGGGAGACCCCAGGGAGTTGAAATATAGAAAAAAGTGACCTTAAGTTGTACGGGGAAAGACCCAACGGAGATGAATTATGGGGTAGGATTACCTTAAGTTGTATGGACAGATCTGGTCCAAAGAGTTGAAATACAGGAAATGGTGACCTTATATAGTACGGAGAGAGACTTGAAGGAGTTCAAATATAGGAAAAGGCGACCTTAAGTTGTACGGAGAGAGATTGAATCCAAGCAGTTTTAATATAGGAAGGGGTGACCTTAAGTTGTACGGGGAGAGACCCCAAGGATTTGAAGAATAGAACAAGATGACCTTAAGTTGTACGAAGAGACCAATAGAAGTTGAAATATTTGAAAAGGTGACCTTAAGTTGCACAGAGAGTGAGGGAGAGGGAGAGAGAGAGAGAGAGAGAGAGAGAGAGAGAGAGAGAGAGAGAGAGAGAGAGAGAGAGAGAGAGAGAGAGAGAGAGAGAGAGAGAGTATTTTAAATATAGGAAAGGTTGACCTCAAGTTGCACGGAGAAAGACCCGAAAAGTTGAAATGTCAGAGAACCTGCCTCTTTCCGTCTTAACCTACGTGCGCCCCTATGTCTTAAGATAGCCTAAGTCTGCCGATTTCTCCTTTTTTGTTTCTGTCTCCAGTCTGTTTGCCTAATTTTTTCCTTCATTGCCTTTGTCTGACTATATCTGCGTATCTGTTTCTCTCACTGTCTCTGTCATTATACTTTATTCTTATTCTTGAATTAAGAACTGAATGTGAGCGAGGTGATAACTGTTGCTCGCTGATGTCTTGTGTGAGAAATGTGATGGGCCAAATGCATCACATTTTCTCTGTAGTACGTTAGTATTAGTATGTTAGTTAGTAGATTTGTTTCTCTTGTGCGAGAAATGTGATAGGCCAAATGCATCACATTTCTCTGTAGTACATTAATATTAGTATGTTAGTTACTTATTTAGTCATTTGGGTAGTCTTTTCATTGCAAGCGTCTCAGGCAGTTTTACTTTCCATTTTTGTCGTAGTATTCTTTAAGCTGGCCTAGTCATCCTTGCTTGCGTTATTACGCGAATAAGAAGACACTAAATCTCTGTTTCATAAACTCCACATGTCTATCTCACTCTATCCACATCTCTCACGCTCACATGCTCTCTCTGTTTCTCCCATATTCTTGCGTTTTCAGACGCTCTTACTTTCGGTCTTATGCTCAGTTAACTTCTTCTCAACTTAACTGCATGTTTCGTCATTCTCCCACTATTAATCAATCTGTCTCTCTTTCTGCCATCTGTCTGTCTGTCTGTCTGTCTGTCTGTTTGTCTGTCTGTCTGTCTGCCTGTCTGTCTGTCTGTCTGTCTGTCTGTCTATCTATCTATCTATTTATCTATCTATCTATCTATGTCTGTTTATCTCTATCTTCTGCATCTGTTTTGCACTACATTTTCCTTTCTCTTCTGTGTCTCTGGCTTTATCTCTCTCTCTCTCTCTCATTCTCTCTCTCTCTTGTCTGACTCTATTACTAGGCCTATGTCTCTGTCTTTCGTTCTCAACCTTCAAATTCTCTGTCCCTGTCTCACTTTGTCAACATCGCTCTGTTGTCCGCTCTCTCGATACTCTCATTCCATTTTACTCTAGCACGCAGGCCTGGTCTTTTTCATTCACTTATTCGCTCAGTCTATGATAATGTTACTCGTGCATCCGAGCTTCCACCGCTCTTTCTGCTTATTCTAATATCTAGTAGTTGGGTCTTTTCGCATATGATCAGTGCGAATGTTCGTCTTGCATTCCCGTCCAAGTAAAAGTAAATTACTCAAATTGAGAATATTTCTAAAATTGCACTTTCTGTGGGTATAGTACCAAAATGGCGATAAAATTCGACTGCCTGAGCGCTGAAATGAAAGGACTGCGGAGACCTTTGGCAAAACCTCCTCGTGGTGGTCTCTGGGCATGCAGTTCTACCAGCTGGTTGACTGCATGGCAAAGATTGGCAGCTTGCACGGAATTAATCTGTTTGTATCTTCAGTATTGTATTCTTTACTAACCTATCTCATTACTAAGCTGGTTTTTATTCCGCTTTTATTAGTTAAGAACCAGGCTAGTGTACGAGTAAATTGGCTGTATAGTATTAATAGTGTGATGAATCAATTATAAATATTGTAATTGACCTAAGTGGCTGGTCTTTCTCAGCGCAGTACAAATTCAGCGCAAGCCTAAACAGACTTAACTTATTCGCTGGTGCTTATTCAAATCAAGACTGTAATACCATGTTTAAGTAAGTCAGTAGGCTATATCCTTTATTCAAACCAGCTGCTAAACGCACTTTGGTATACATAGTGCATGAAATTAATTTAAGCATATAGGCCTAACATCCAAATGACAAAGGTTTTACGGGCTAAGGAGTCGGCATTAGGTGTAATTCTATTGTGTGCCTTGGGGCGCAGCGAGTATACGACAGTTTTTCGGGGGTAACAATTGTCATCAATGAAATCACCGTAAACAGAGAGGAATATTTATAATTATGACTTAGGCCTAATCATTTTTCTAATAATCGAAGCACTTCAACTTAGGTACAAAGGAACATCTTAAAATAGGAATTTGCGCGGTTGTCATATAATAAAACTGAAAATAAATGTTCTTAGCGAGACTCTGCATAAAGACTGACAGTTTGATTTTAACATAGCACGAATATTAACATGTAAAGAACTCATTCTACAATACAAGATAATTCAACTGTAATTTGATAATTAAATGCTCTCATTACGAAGTTCAAAAGAATACATTGAAGCTAGGAAAACATTGAGAGCCTGGAGACCGGAAGAGGTAAGCTTTTGGTTTAGAACGAAAGACAGTCTCTGACTCTCTGTAGGCCTAGGAGGCTAGGAGAGTTGCGAACATGAGGAAGTAGAGTTTCAGATGGTTGGAGCGTCAAGCTGTGAATGAATGCCGGCCAAAGACAAGACGTGTACCAGGAACAACATAGGCCTACTTCCCAGATTATGCTAACCAGAGAGAAGATCAGCTTTGACAGATCCACGGGGTGTAGCCATGGAAGATAAGTTGTATGATTGCACGTGCATTGTACACAAGGAATATCAAACTGAAGCGGATACGTTCACATACAGAAAGCCAGTGTACAAGTTTGTGAACGAAGAGCAGGTGTGATATATAGTGTGGGAATTGTAGAAATGAGACTGGGGGGTTGAACATTTTATCCGTATTTTACAAACTGATTTCAACGAAATTTGAAGCAGCTATATATAATTTCAACGCTAGCAGTTTTGCAAGTCAGACTCGAATCAAAAATCAATTCCTTTGTTGAGAAAATTCAAAATGCATACATAATACACAATGGAAATGTCTTCTCTTTGTCTGAGACTCAGAGTCAAATAATGCTAAATCATACTAGCACAACTGAGGGGGTTGGAAACGACCCCCTGAAATGTGCCAATCCCCGACAATTCCCACCCTGGTGAATTGTCTCGGTACGAGAGTCCAAGACACAGTATTGCAGTCTGGTGCACTATTCTAGTTAGAGGAAGCAGTGCGCATTCGGAGAGACCACAGAGTACAGAGTTGCAACAGTCAAGCCTCGTCAGAACAAGAATGTGTATAATAGGCTTAAGTGTTTTCAGCGATGCTGAATCCATAGTACAGCAGATTCCTCAAAGTGAAGCAAGTACATTCGATGAGTCTCTGTTCCAGTTGATGTTGCATTTGGGCCAAATTCATGGCTTCTGGTACTTGTCTTCTGAGGGCGTTTCACTCAAGTTAAATTTTCCTGTGTACGTTGTAAAGGTTTACTCAAGCACGGTCGCTTATAGTCTAATTTAAGTTTTAACCAGAGTACAGTTTGTCACAATAAACGGGAATTCTGTCTTTATGCCTGTGAACATTAGGGGCCTAATAGGGCTACCGATAAAAAATGCGTGTAAAAGTGTGTCTTCCTATGTATTTGTAACTCTGCATAATTGTGATAATGTACTGATGATGATGATGATGATGATGATGATGACGACGACGACGACGACGACGACGATGATGATGAATACGACGATTTCTACAACGCCGTAACACGACACAATGTCATGCCGTTACAAGGGCGCTTTGACAGGTTCAACACGGCTCAGTATAAGCCAGCTTGAAGTAGTGTGTCTTGAGTCTGGTCTTAAATGACTCCAATGAAGTTGCAGAATGTATTGACGGTGGAATATTGTTCCAACATCTAGGTCCTGCCACGGAGAACGCACGATCTCCGAAGCAGGTTTGCAACCACAATATTGTGTTGTATTATGTATCACTGTATATCATGTTGTCCTGTATCAGAAACTAAGATCCGGACAAAAGCTAGATAAACATATGGATGAATTATTGAGTGTGAGTGGGTTCGCTACAACCCTAGAGTCTAGGCAAACCCAGGTGTAAAGAGATGCAATTGACGCCAAGATCGGTTAGAAGGGAGGCAGAAAAGTAAGGGTCACCCTGTTGGGGCCGATATCTGATAGAAGACTGAATGCCTCATATTATTTTCAGGTTCCAAGGTTTGGCGTAGGCCAATTGGCAAAAGGGTTCGAAATCTGGAGAATTGTGAAAGCTGGGTGTAACTTCTTATCTCTATATAGATTGTTGAAATTTAGCCGATAACTATAGGGCGCAGACCTCCCGAGCTTTTACGCAAAGCAAATAGGATGCCTCGAAAAAGGGTAGCACGAACCTGAAGGGCAAGGGCCGGCTAGCAGAAGACTAACCAGATCCGTGATTGCCGCGAGCAGCTCGGCGCCCGATCCGACTTGGCTAACCAGTTTCAAACGGTGTTGGGGGCGGAGGCTCTCGGGACCCCAGACAATCCCGCCGGAAAGGTCCGGATGCAGGACAGTACCTGCAGCCTCTGTGACTTGAAGTGGGTTATTAGCGGAGGGAGAGGGATGGGCGGACGATTCGGAGGAGGAGTGGCGTGCTTTAAGCGGATCTTTTCCAACGTAGTCTCATTGATTGGACCGGTCACCATCCGAGCAGCAGATCTCCGTCGCCGCCCTGATGCTGTCGTCATCGAGTTTTGCCGAAACTGCCGCGGCAATCTTCTGCCTGCTTGGCATCGACCACCCTCTTATTAAATTGATTGTTTTTAAACCCGTCATTTAGTCTTGGGTTGCAATCGGTCTCCTGATTTATTTCAATCCGGGGAGCCCAAGACAGAGAGGGAGTTTCCTAATTGACGAACAACTGATAGGCGCTGGAGCAGATCTCGATGGCTGATCATCTCGTCCAGGTCACCAGTTAACGGTTAAATCTTGCTTGCCAGATCTTGGACAAATTCCAGCGATTCAGTGTGTTACTTCGACTGCCACATGACGAATATGGTGTGACTGCGAGATAGAAGCATGTGTGCATGTCTCATACTGCGAGCTGCTTTTCCGATTAATGAACCTGCATTTTCGATCTAGTATGGTCGTTGGACTCTACGGATGTGTCTGAAACCTTGACGCCCTACGTCAAACAACGACTTCTAGTCCAACGTATTACGGTGATTCCATCAGGCATTTGCCGTCGGATCTGGAAACCATTCGAAAGTTCATTAATAATAATATTCTTTGTTGTTTTCAAACTGACGGACGCAGTAAGGTCAGCCTACATTGAAACATGAAAGTACAATCAAGATCTTAATTAAACACACATTTTGGCAGCCATACAAGGCGCCGCCCTAGAGGCTAGAGGGGGATTACGGGTACCGAACCGCGTTCTAATGCTATCCTGGCCATGAAGGTTACCATTACTCTTACCCCCCCCCCCCATTGTCTATTTCATGGCTGGTATTTTGGCTCTTATGAAAGCCTGCTATGCCGTTGTTGTCCTCCTACTCCCTTGATGCATAATAATTTATATAATAATTAATAATAATCAATAATTAGGCCTAATTATTGTAATGTTGTCGTTATTATTTGAAATTTTTATTAGCCTACTTTTGAAAAAAGTGAATTAGGGCCTATCTCTGTAGTTAAAACATAAACTTGACGTCATTTTTGTTTCCTGTTGCTTGATTATCGATGACGTCATCGTCATTGTTAACTGAATCAGTCGGAAACGACTGATTCAGTCATGATCCGGTGACATTTTATCTTTGCGAATTTATGCGATTTATTTCGAAAATGTTGCGCCGAATCGCGAGGCTTCTGATGGGACCTTTCAGTTCCGATCGTCCGACTACCGGGGATCCGGAAGGCGCCGGTTCTTCTTCGCTGGAGATGGTTCAAGCTGTCCGCACACAGGAAGTCAAGGTAGGACGTTTGCTTGATTACAGGTCGAGGAGATAGATGTCTGGTGATGGGCTTGGTGTACTAAGCTCGAAACCGTTAGTGTTGGTGCATGATGATAGGCGTTATTCTGTTGATGCTGTTTATTGGCTTATGCCAACTCTGGCTCCAATGCTGCTGGTGATGGGCATTATGCCAACTCTGAGGCCAATATGTTGTTGACGATGGGCCTTCTACTGAGCTCGATGTGGCCAGCATCGACGATAAGTCTATACTGTCCTTTCGAATGACAATAATTCCAATATTGACCGCTTGGCAACCATCAGCGCCTTTGTGAGATTCTTAAAATGCGCTATATAACTGTTCAGATACATACATAAATATACATACATACATACATACATACATACATACATACATACATACATACATACATACATGCATGCATGCATACATACATACATACAGAGGAGTAACTTTGGTCTAAAAAGTGGGGGTACCAATTTCTTACATAATAGGCCTACACGAAGCAAGGCTGAGACTGCGATCTCTGAGAAGGCACAATAATGCTTCAAAAGTGGGGGGTACTGTACCTCCAGTCTAAAAAGTGGGGGTACGGGTACCCCTCGAACCCCCCCCCCACAAATTACGCCTATGCATACATACATTCATACATTGTAAGTCAACTATTGGGGTGTGGCGTTCATCCTGGCAGTAACCTCGCATCTCTCTTCAAAACTTATCAAGCTTTAATAGTCATTAAATCGTGGGATGGTTGCATAGTCATAGTGCGAGCAAAAGGGACAGACAGGCAACGTTCCCTCTAATTTTTGTCTTGCGTGCGCGGAACTGGCGGGTGTTTGAGCAGCCTCATTTCCGCGTGAGCAACACATTTTCAGAAACATTTGTAGTTGCAGTTCTAAGTTGTAATTACTGACTACATAGTACATTATGTACATACACGTTTGTAATAATGTCTTTTTGATTAAAGACATGTATGGCTTATAAATTAGGTATAGTTTTCATACTTTATCGCAGTGAAAATATTATGCTACGATTACGAATGCAAAAATAAACTAAACTATAGGCCTACATGTAGTTCTTATTTTAGCATCAAAATAATGCTAAACGCTAAAGTTTCTGCCGCCTACCCCTCTGCGATGACCACATTTGAAACACTCTGCCGAGATTGACTTCCAATCCAGAACCTTGGTAAGACTTTATCCTCATCAAAGACATCATCATGTCCAAGTGGTCACCCTCCAGACGGTTCCGAGATTTAGTCTTGATGGCTAAAATAGCGTTCACAGTCTGCACTTGAAGCCTGGAACGTTGCACACACATCCAGTAGACGAGCCAACATGATAAATTGTTCATCGTTGAGTGCAAAATGGACTACGTCGTCGATTGTCTTCATTAAACCGGGCGTTTAAGAAATTATGAATCTGAGATCACGATACATTCATAGAGATGGCACACAATAAGTTATCGATCAAAACTATTACCTCATTGATGTCAGCAATCTTGCGCTTTGAAAACTCTTCTTTTTTCTCGATCTTCAGCGCTTTCAGTTAGTAGTCTTTGCAGGCTTCCGGACTTTTGGCATTTTAGTTTAGACACCGAATCCAAATGAATTTTCTGAGTAAGGTGGCGCTTCAAGTAGTCCATTTTCCAGTCGTCCAAGCGTTTCCCGGTACTGTAATCGCCAACAGCACGAGCTTGTTGACACAATTGACAAACGGCATCATCAGTGCTCTCACGATAAATGAAGACATCGTCCAGTTTCCTTCGGCTGTGTTCTGCTGACGTTGGAAGTTCTGTCTCTACCAGCTCACTAAGCCATTCGGTTTTAAACTTAGAAGTACACTTTTTCTTGAAAAACTGTCTGTTCGTTTTACGTTTCGACATCGGTTACAAATTTTAGTTACAAAGAAATATTATGCTGTGTCAAACCGGTAGCAACTTTAAAAGTGAATCCTACACGGATAATCTGATGGACACACAGGCCTAATTATAGTAATTAAGGCATCATCGGTTGGAAGCTAGCTAGCAGGCGCAGCCGCATAGCGGCTAGGCAGCTCACCAGCATCAGGTTTATCAGCAAGATCTTTCCACTCAGTGGAGAAACCTTGGACTACCAGCATCCCTCTCAACTCTCAACTCTCAGCAAGATCTTTCCACTCAGTGGAGAAAACCTCGGGCTATCAGCATCCTTCTCAATAGGCTGACCCACCAAGCTGGTCTGCTGGTTATGAGTCAACGCAGATCGTCCCAGTTAATGAGAGATTGACTCAGACAGACACTAAATGTGGAGGTGTGATCACCGATCCATTAATAGAAATCCGTGGTTGTGACCAACGGTTGTGGCTTGTATGCTCCTCTGCGGGTGGAGACAGATCTTGGCCTTACGTTGACGCAAAGATAAGTAAGTAAGTTAATAACTCAATGGCCCACCTTAAGTTAAACAAAACTTTAGCTCATATATATTTGCTATCAAAACTTGTGCGCGGAATTTTGAAACTGCTGCGCGGCATTTTCCAATGAGCTGCGCGGCCGCGCAGCCGCGCAGCTTAGAGGGAACGTTGCAGACAGGTTGCCGTTTGAGACAGAACGAAGGAGGCTACGACCGCTGTGAGACGAGACAGAGCAGCAGACCTCTTGAAGATAGATAGACGCCACGCCGACGAAGCACCGCCAGACCAAAGAGGAAATACTAAAAGAGATACATTGGGGGAAAGGGAGCCAGCGTAGAACCTCCCGCATATAGTGCAAGACACGATCAGTAGGCTATTGGCAAACCCGCCGATAAGGCGTGCAGCCGCCCGACGGACCCGCTCTGGACAACCGCTCAATCCGCACCCGTGAGAGACCCGCATAAATGGACGAGCAGTAGTCCAGACGACTTAGCACAAATTCATGAACAAGAGTGATGCTCCATTAGTAATGAGACAGCATGAGATTACCCGGAGTTTGCGGAACTGATAAAAGCAGCTGCGGCTTACCAGATCATATGTTGGGCCAGAGAGAGCTCCTGGTCCAGGAGAACCTTCAGATCGCGTACTGATGTAGAAAATGTCATGTGGGGGAATTCAGCAGAGAGAGCGCTCCAGTCGAGCTTGGCTTGTTGCTGTGTGGTACCAAGCCAGATAAATTAGGTTTTCTGAGGGTTAAGGCATCGTGAATTTGATGGCATCCAGGCAGCGAGCGATGCGCTCGCTGCTTGGATGCCATCAAATCGTTGCATGGTCCACATAGCCACAGCAGCAGCGGGAGTGGTGCAGTGCAACGCAAGTAGGCCTTGGTGTCGTTAGCGTATAATTGGCTCAACACTCCATAAAAAGTCAAGAGTATGTTGGTTTCTGAAGTGTTGAGTATATAAATCAAAGGGGCCAGGACGGAGCCATGCGGCAGTCCGAAGGAGGCTGGGGCCCAGGTGGACCTACTATCCCCAGAACTACGCGTGACTTGCGCCCGGATAGTCTAGAATCCCACCAGAGATCCCGAAGAAAGTATAGAGAGGCGGCGTAGCAGAATATCATAGTCGACCTATCGAAGGCCGCATTGACGCCAAAGAAAGCCAATTGTAATCTGGGATCTGTCGATAGCACCGTAGCAATCGGAGAGCAGGCGACCAACAAGGTCTCGGTAGAATAATCCATGCGGAAAACCGACTGCCATGCAGGGGAACCCGACTGGCATGCAGATGAAACGTGACTGGTATGCGAGTTTCATTAAGTAGAGTTTGTGGTCGGTGTTCGCGGCTTTTATAAATCATTAGTCTATGTGCAGGATATTTCTAAAATAAATTAATTCCTCTAATGTTGTATTTTATGGACCATGTTGGGCCTGGGCCCCTCGCATAGGGGCCTAATTGAAATGCCAAGGCCCAAAATGTTCACAATCCGACCCTGGATAGTGGCGGTATTGGGAGGAGATATGTAGGCCTACACAGAGAATTAGGATTTGTAGAGTGTATAGGCCTAGACCATATATGAATGTGACCGAGTAATTGAGTAAAGTTTATCCACCTCCACTACTACTCGATCGTGGTTCTAGTAGCGGTGAAAATGAAGGAGTTATATCTGGAAGGAACGACTGCGGACTGCATACGTGTTATCAGAACGTAGCCAAGTTTAATTAAATTATCACGAACTCAGTCATGTGGATCTTTACCATCACTGTGTTGTGAACTTTATGAAATTTATATGCGCTTGTCGGGTGAAAATAAAGGCTACTTACTTGCTTACTTTACTGACCAAATCTGCTACAGAATCAAGTACAGGATGGCTTAAGTCATTTATTGACCTTACAGTCGTAAACTATAGCCTATCTGGCTTAAACTTCGCAGAAGCAAGTACAAGATGGCTTAAATCATTAATTGACCCTATAGTCGTAAACTATGGCTTATCGGGCTAAAAAATTCGCATACGTGTACCTGGCTTGCTCCGAGTCAACGCCCGAAGCACGTTCCGAGCAGTGTTTGAATGGACCCTAAATATATCGATATGCTTGAAAGAAGATTTGGAAGCAAGATTTAGTAGTCCGTGTTCGCGGTTTAAATAAATCATTAAATTAGAACGCTTATGTGATGAAAAATCGTGTTGTTTTGAAAACTACTGGAAAGGTTATTGAACACAACAGTTTCTGACAACAGTTTTTGTGTAGTGCATCTGAGATACTTTTTTCAGATTTTGTATTGAAACAGCGCGCCTAATTCTGTTGGATAGCCTTCACTTCCGTTTTCCAACTTATGTTCAAAATTTTGGCTTGTATAGTCGTTATCATTGTTGCAAGTTCTAAAGCGCTACACTAAACCTATACAGAAATTAAAGGTTAAACCTGGTTACGTTGCTAAGTTAATACAAGGTTTTCAATCCCTTAGTTTACGTTGCTAAATACGCAGAAGACATCCTTGGTCACCTAATGTTCTGCTTCCAATTCCATGGGCCACGCGAGGGAATTTTACAGTACTTCACACCAACCGAAAGTTTGGTAATCGGGCCTTCTCGGTCTCAGGACCTAGTGAATGGAGCAGTCTTCCAACTTCAATCCGTCAATGCACATCTGTTGCACAATTTAAGTCAAACTTAAGAACTCATCTGTTCACATTGCACTATGACTAGGAATGCAGCACAACGCGCTCTTGTGCAAGACTTGTCATGTTAAAGCACCTTATAAACCTTTAGTTGTAATGAATTGTATAACGATAGAAAATTTCTGGATGCGTGGTAAGTGTAAATTGCGTCTACAATTCAGAAGTAACAGGCAGCTACTTCTATCCTATCTGAAGGAATTTGAGTATCGTTGAATGGTTGGAGGTGGAAACGTGTTTTCACTTTTCCGGACAGTTATCATGGACAGTTATCCACTTTAAAAGCAGCTAGAACTGTGGAAACAGTTCTTATACAACAGTGAATAAATTAAACATGTTTTTATCACATTTCCATTGGTCTTTTGTAAACATTGTGGTAGAACTTCAAATTCCAAATACATTTAATGTTCATTCAGAAATAATTTAGCAACGTAAACTACAAATGTGCATGTGATATTAATTTAGCAATTTAAACTACGGTTTAACCAAGTAAAATATTGTCTTGGTTACGCTATATTCTCTACGATCTACAGTATGCTATCGCTGTTAAACCATTTACGTAACTTTCATCATCTTGTAGAAGCTGCTCTCTAGCAGAACTAAACTGTTTGTTGCCATTCTGTTTAGATCATAGGACTAAATAAGACATTTAATTCAAATTCAACTCTGTGCCTTTTAGCGATACACCGACTACAACAGTATATGCTACATCAGAATATTGTATAGTGAACAGTTGATGTCAGTGTTAAACAGGTCACCCAAATGGGACAATTTCCACTGCAGACTATTTTCCCTATTATCCCACTGCAATAGTTCAGGTGGCTTTGTTACAAAGATGATGTATTTTTATAAGTTACAGTATACTTGTGATGAGCAAGCAGTTTAAAACAGTATATGTTGCCAGTGTTAGAGAAGCATTAGTTGATGAACATTTTATTAGTGTTGTTTGAGAGTCTGACTATTGATATTTCGGTCAAGTCAGAGGGAAGACTTCCATAATATAGGTCCTGTGATTTGACTGTTTAACCTTCAAGCAAGCCATGTCAATTTGAAACTTAAGATGCTGTTGAATTATGTTCTTGCATGGCAGTTCCGTGATGAAAATGATTATTGAATGATAAGAGTACCATTTTGTTATGGACAGTATTTGAACAGACATATTTTAAATTTGTTTATGTTTTCCAACCTTAACTTGTAAGGCAAAATGCTTGGTATGGAGTTATCATTACAGTGTGTCATGCAAATGGTTCAGATTGCATATTTCTGTTCAGAGTTGTCGGACACTTCAAGTAAAAAGCACATTGCAACCCTGACAAATATTGCAGTGGGGGTAGTTAAGGAACATTAAAGAGTGGTATAGATATAATGGGGCATGTTCAGGCGAAGGGTGATATTAGAGATCTGCATAGATCAGTCTTTGGGCCACTCTGCAGTGAATATTCTTGTGTGTAGAAGTGCAAACTTTAAAGTAAACATGCTGTATTCTACTACATAACAAGTCATAAAACTAATGTTGGTGAGTTTTGTGGAGGTTTTAAACTGATGCATGGTAGGTAGATTTGTAACTTTGGTGTATAGGAATGCAATGCTGTGGATCCACCAATATGAAAGGCAAGGAACCTGCCAACTTTACATGAATTTGATGTAATATTTATTATACAGCCGATGGCAAGTGCACGCGACTATGAATGTCCAATCTGCATGATGCTGATGATAGAGCCGGTTCTGCTGCCTTGCAAGCATGAGCTGTGCTACAAATGTTTCATACTAAGCTACACTAACACAAGTGACCAGTGTCCGTTCTGTCGTGTGCGAATTGCCACCTGGGCCAGAAAGGCAATGAGAAGTAATCGAGTCATCAACACAGCAAAATGGGATCTTATCAAGAAGCTGTTCCCTGAAAAAGTCAAGTGTATTGCTGAAGGAAGAGACATAATCTCAGATGAAGGTATGTGTATATCATACATGTATAGAAATTTTTATTTGTTTTTCAAAGCTATAACACATCAATTGGTCTTTCAAGTGTGACTGGCTCAGGATGTGAATCTTAAAGTGCCATAGTTCTGGTGTGAGACAGGGCAAGATTCAGGATATCCATTGATAGGTGTAATATTTGCTGGCATAAGGGGGAGCCAAGAGTGATTTGAATAAGCTGATTTGAGTTCTGTATCTTGTGACTATAAGACAGAATTCTTTATCTGATGGGCGACCAGTGCAATATCAGTGTTATATGCTGATACTTAGTGATTTTTGTTGTGACTTGCCAGAGAATTTTGAACTATGTGTAGTTTTTGTAAATCTCATTTAGCAACACCAATGAGAAGTGAGTTGCATTAGTTAATACGTCAAGTAGCTAAGTAGATTATATTGCAGCATAATAAAAGACAAATACGACTCGGAAGCAGATACATATTTTCATAGCAAAAGAGAGTTAGACTATCTAGAATGTAAGTAGGTCAAGTGTATGTGCTGCATGAGAACAAAGGCAGATATAAAATCGAAAAACTTTTGTATAGCATCCTTCAGTGATCATGTGTATATTGAAGTCACTCATTCTTTCTGACCTAAACTGCCTTCCACTTACTCTTATTAGGATCATAGAAATGACTTGATTTTTCAACCTCATGCTGCCACAACATTTTTTTCTCCCCACTGTGGCATGACCATCAAGTTACAGTTGTATCACACTTGGCGATACACCCTTAACACTTTAACGACTAGCGTGCACTAAAATGTATGGAAAACTAATACCTCTTGTTGTTAAAGGGTTAATGCTACATGTTGTAATGAATTCTTACAGCACATTTAGTGCTTGCAGTTGTAATTTCATGCTAGCCATATATTAGACTGATAAACTGTTCTTACAGATTATACTCAACATTTTCGTGCTGTTTGTGAAACTGCATACAAATAAGATCGAGAGCTTAAATAAGGATTTTAAAGCATTCTACAAATTTTGTTTTAGAGGAAACTGAGATGCAGATAATCTCGGAGGCTGGTTCCCTGGGCAAAGAGTATATGGCAGAACTGGAAAAGGTATGCAGTAAACAAACTATTGCAATAGACATAGATGGTTTATGTAATCAGAATAGAGAACAACTTTGTAAGAAGTTGGCTAAAATTTATTTCATGCTGATCTGTAATTTGTAAAAATGATTAAATAATATCAGCCATGGATAAGGCTAACAGTATTACTTTATATTTAAATTTTATATTTAATGTAAGGGAGGATATAAAATTTTAATGACACTTTGTTTACAAGATGGTAATGATAACTTGACTTGGGTCTAACAGTTATTATGTTCTTGCATGTTGGTTCATCATGTGTGCTGCTGTTGTTGGAGCAGCTTCCATTATTTGCTTTAGTTTTGTGAATCAAACAGGAATTTAATGGTTTAACAGAAAATAAATTTAGTATTAATTACTAAGTTCAAATGATTCAACTAGGATGATGCTGACAGGTTTTGGATAGTGGTGACTGCGGATGGTTTCTTTTCTAGGCCGAGTCTGAAAGATTACAAGCAAGCCAGAAGGCGGAGGCAGCAAGTTTGGCATTGATAGAAAAACTTTGCCAAGCAGAAGGACAACTTTTCACATTGCCTTCTGTGAAAGTGGACTCTAACCCAAAAAGTTCAGATGTTGCAGCAGTAGCAGTGATGCCAAATGACAGGGTGAGCAGCAAAAGTTCGGAATGTATCAGTTTTTACAAGTGTTTCATAGGTCATAACCGATTTTGGTTTTTTCCGATCCCAGATACCAGATAGTATAGGCCATTATTTGCCGATTCCGATTAGTAATAACGTATGTTCTTAAATCTATGCACTAAGGCATAATTCCAAGTTAGTTATCATTGGCTAATCGCTGGGCGTCGACTATAGGCGCAGTAGGATGGAAGAACTGCTAGTCATTCACCCCTTCCCTATATGGCAATATATTTTTTCACTGATTGACAGGCCTAACAGTTGCCGGCCCTGGCCGTCTGTGGCAGATACAGGGTAGATTGAGAAAACAACTGATTAATAGGTGGGTTAGGCGTACTGGATCCAATTAGTTCCGGATAGTCCAAAATGGGCAAAATTGATTTACCGATCCAGATTTCGGTTATGCACTAGTGTTTCATGAAAACTAACTGAGGATAATGCAAGGTTTTCCACTTATAGTATTTCAATTTTGGAATCTAGCTTGTCCTGTGCCACGTAATTAAAAACTATCTTTTTATCTACATTATTTTTTGCCAATAACAACCATATGGTGATTGTTTTTCATATAAGGAATTTGCCCCATATAAGGCAATGTCTGGAGTCTTTGTGCATTCATAAGTGAAGACCTTCAATAGTGGATGCTTTCGGCTCTCTCTATGGATCCTGATTTTACTACCTGTGTCAGATAATCTTTATGTAGTTCAATCTTATCAGTCTTGTGTTGATGCTGCTGTGACCTCTTCCATTTTTTTTCTTGTTAAAGTGTTTGGACTATCATGCTGTCCTTGCAGGCTTGCGAAAGGCCCTAGTAGGGAATAACCGGAAATCGCCTCGGACATTTGCCTCGGCCGAAAATCCCGTTTCCGGAAATATTCGCCTCGGGAAATACTGTAGACGCAAACAGTTGCAAAAAAAGTGTTCTTTAAACAAAATTTTTCTTTAAAAACTTAATCAATAAACATACGCATATAAAATTATAAATGTTCAGCCTTAAAACAATAAACACATTCATTGAATTCAATTCCATTTTCTTGAAATTATGTCAATTTATTGAATTTAATGCAATTTTAGAAAACTTCACAGCTGCACAGAAATTACTAAAATTCAAAATGTATCTGTCACTTATTACAAGTACACAACTTTATTTCGATAATTTTTTTATTACGTGAAAATGTGAAGCTTCGCATATGGAACAAATGGTACCCGGTCGTTTCTGGATCCGGCAAATAGTACATCCAAATACTCGGATTCGGTACTCGGTGGAAAATGTGTACCCGGTTGATCCCTAGTCCATCCTCAACTATGCCATTTATGGCCAACCTACTGAAATTCTTGCATGTCCAATATATGTATCAGAGATGCTGCATTGGCCATTGGTCTAGGACTAACCAGTCTAACAGTGACCATGTTCAAGATCTGGAACAATAATAATATCCTTGCTGTTGCAATAGACATGATCAACAAACATTTTCAACTTAAATCTGATTCTGAAGCACTGATAAATGCTAAGATGACCTCGCTCATAAGCCAGAGTAAATAATAATGACAAGTGATTTAAATGTTAATATCCAGTTGGCAAGTCAGCTCTTTTATGGCAGACGATAATGTATATAATGTCTACTTTATGTTACATTTATCTGAAAGTTTATAATGTTTAAGTTTTACTTTGATTCTATTATAATCTATATTTTTCCATTTTCGTGCTGCTTCAACACTTTAACGACGAGCGTGTGCTAAAATGCATGGAAAACTAATCCCTCTCATTGTTAAAGGGTTAAAGTTTGCTGTTTTAAGTTAGAACTGTTTGCGTTTGACTAAGTTCTTGTTGTCTGATTTGAGGAAATTACGTCTTTTAAAGTTTGAGCTTCTTGCATGATGTTGAATCTGCAGAGGAAAAAGACCAGATGAGGAGCCAACAGCTGAAGATAAATCTTTTCATTTGTACTTCTATCATAGGCCTTTGTTGATGTTTTGAAGTTCTTTATTGAGCTCTATGTGTGAATATTAAAAAGCATTGTTTGTTTTGCATTTCGCATTGAAGACATACTCAATAACTGACGAGGAACGATTGAAGCAGATTGCGGAAGAGGAAGCAGCCAGCCTGCGACTCATTCGGCAGCTCCAGGAGGAAGAGGTGAAGGCTATGAGAGAACAGCTAAAGCGCGAGGAGTTGGACCGGCAATATGCACGGATGATTTCCTCAACTTTAAACAAGCCGCTTCCCACAGAACCAGTCATTGATACAAGTGACTGTGTAGTAAGTTACAAATTACGTTTGTCTGGGCTTTTAATCTGGGTTTTTCCTGAGGGGGATGATTTTATTTATTTTATATTTAATTATTTGTTGAACAGGCTTATTGTGTTGGTTATAGTATATTCATTGCTGGTTAACCATTCCTTCATGAAAACTTTAGAATGAATACAGATTATTCTTGAGTAATATTAATTAGATTTGAAGTAATTTGCTAAGTTTGGTTAAATGCTGAAGGTCACATGGTGAGTGCTAATTGCAGAACTCCCAAGTGAATCAGCTGTTTTCTTTCCAGTCAGCTAAGCACAGCATACGACGTGGCACTGGGGAGTTAAAACTAACAAGAGAACTAGCCAAATCCGTTGGGATAATCAATGAATCATATCTGTCTAATCAGTGTGCATGATGTGATTAATCTTCTTTGTACGGGATCTAATCAACGCACACGATCTAATAAATCTTCACTGTCGAATCAGTTCTCATTTAGCCTGTATTAAGAATGCTCAATTGTCTTAAACTGCACTGTGAAAAACTAGAAATATTTATTGGCAACAAGAGACATCTGAAGATTTGAAGCGACTTCAGTGTCCTTATGGATATTTGTTCAGGTTTACCTGGATGAACATCATGAAAGTGTGTATATGAATGTAAAATGTTTATGTAAGGCATGAACTTGGTAATTAAAGTTTAGCTTAGTTATCAGAATCATCATAAGTGCACATTTGTGGAGCATCTCTTCAAGAAAACTCCTCAGATAATGCTCATGACCAGCGACTTAAGACCACTTGATCAACTAGAGTGGTCTTCAGCTGTTGGTGAAATTCAGAATACTTCAGTCAGAATGGTGTTTGTTGTTTGCAGATATGTCCATCATCTCCGTGTGCTCCTTTCGAATCTGTATTCTGTGTTGATGCTTCATCGCCTACTTCATCAGCCTGTGCAAGCTCTTCAGGCTCATCAGCCTCTTCAAGTTCTTCAGCCTCTTCAGGCTCATCAGCCTCTTCAGGGTCATCAGCCTCTTCAGGCGCATCAACTTCTTCAGCCTCATCAGCCTCTGCAACCACCTTGCCCTCGACACCTTCCACTTCCTCTGGTGAATTTCCAAGTTCAGTCACACACATGTCAACGGAAGCCACAGATAAACTTGTCACAGTCAATTCCATGTATCGTAAATGGGAGACAAATGTCAAAGGGAAGAAGTCTGCTACAACAACAGCTCTCACCAAATGGCTCAAGATGTCTCCGCTTCCAGGTGAGAAGTTCATTCCCAGAGGTCAGGAGTGGATTTATAAGAAATAGCTTTTAACTTGCACATACACAGTCTGTTTTTGCGGTTTCATTGTTTATGTAGATATTCTCTGGTATTTAATCACAATCACTTTTGCCAATAACCTGCCATATGGCAATGTGGCCTTTCAAAGTAATTGATCATTTGGTGAAAATGACATAAAATTCTGAAATTTAGTCAGCATTAACAAATTTACTACCTTTAAATGGATATCTGTTTGTATAAAACTTGTATTTTCATTGAGAAAAGATCAACCTTTTCTGAACCCTAGAAAATCTATGTAGCATACTGTAATGTACTGTAGACCTGACAGCTGAATAACTGCATTATTTTACACGAGTCTTATTCCAAAATTATCTTTTTATTAATTGCAGAAGCAGCCCTTGGTTCCAGCTCAGAATCTGGAATGGATCTTTCTGATTTGCAGCCTGCAACCATTACCTTGATTGATCCTGTTGGGACAAATCCACCAACTCATATGAATATCAGTAGTGCAGGAGAATTGTCGTGCACAGTCAAAAAACCAAGTGTAACAGGCGACGCTTCTCAGCAGGACAATTTTTCTGAAGTGCGTGCTACGGTTGCCCAACCAGGCCTTGCCAGTTGTGAACAGATGCAGACTTTTGTCCACCCAGAATTTGCCTCAGAAGAAATTGCTCAGGACGTTTTTGCATCTGAAGTTGATCAACTCTTTAGTCTTGGTTTTCTTGAAAGTGTCTGTGAGCTTAATGAACCACACGGCAAAGTGACTAGGGAATCAAATTCAACTGAAATCCACAGCGGCAGTGCTTTATCGTATTCAGGTCAGCGAAATGAGATTCCAGCAACTAACAATGGAGTGCAGAGCTGCTTCTCACAAAACTCGGACTTGTTTCCCGCAGCATCCAGTTCTCGAATTAAGGAGCCAAAGCAGCAGGGTGTCAAGCATTGTGTTACTGGTGATGCCATCGGTAATACCACTGGAGTGTTGAGGAACACTCGTACTAGTGACAGTCCTGCACGTATTCCAGTTGTTTCTGCACGAGGACGTAAGAGCTACAGAAGTCGTAGTTCAGCATTTGAAACACCTGCTAAAAAGTCATTGAAGCGAAGTATTGTCTATTTAAATGAAGATCCAGAGCCATGTTGCTCGACCAGCGGCATGTCGCAAGCGGCCTGTAACAGTATCTCGCCTAACAGTTCTTGTGGCTCTGCTGAGAAGAAAATGTGCCTGAACTGGTCGTTGAACGCACCTAGGCCAAAACTTTTAAAGGAATCCGAAACTTTTGTGGACACCCCTTCTCTTACCAGAAGCGACTTTAATTCAGAAGAGTTATTTCGACTGTACCTTGAACAACAAGATCATCAGTTGGCTCTTCGTCTCCAGCGGAAGTTTGACTTGGAGTCTAAGCCCAAGAAAATTCCGAGAAGTTCTGAATCAGGTGGGTACAACTTGCGTTGCAAAGGAAAACTGTCCACAAATAGCCAGGAAGAAATTAATTGAATAAAGCAAACAGTTGAGCTTGGTTTTCAAGTTTTGTTTGGGTAGATTCACTGGGTCATGTTTGAAACTTAAATTTGTTCCTGAGACAAAACAACTTACTGCTACTACTATTATTTCTTATTTTGATCCCAAAGGATTATATCCAAAGGACAATATACGAAAGAATTATATTGGAGAGATTTGTTTGATGGTGAGTTTGACTGTGATTAATTTTAGCTTACATCATACTCACAGAAAGAGTGCCATTTTCTGGATGGCCAATTTGTTTATTTTAATTATTGTAGTATTATTATTTGAAAAACTTGTATTGCACCACAAAGCGAAATGTTCAAGATAAACACACAAGTTAGATTATTCAAGTACTGATCCTAGTAGAAACGTATTGCGTTCAAAGTGTACTGGAGTTTGTCTGATAGAGAACCAATGGGGAAAATGTGCTGTTAACATATCAAAATCAACAGAGGGTTGTTGATTAGAGTCGTGTTCTTCCTCACTAGTAAACTCCACAACTCTTTAGAACAGAAGGAAGTGTGTTTTGCAGTGAACACCAGCAGTGGTTGAGAGGAAAGATTCTTGGTATGTCTGGAAGTTGAGAAACTAGGTTTGAATTTTCAATGACAATTTTGTAAGCAAAGGCATTTAATGTAAATATTAAATTTGTTTGCAGCTCCTTAATCTGTTGATGAAGAGTCTTCTGGACAATTAACCAGGAAACTAACTGACTGCTAAGCTCTTTGCATTATCCAAAGAAATATATATATATATATAATTTTTGTAATATGTATATATATATACAGTATACATTAAATTTTTTTAGTATTAATAATAACAGTGCCCATCTGTGGTAGGTTTGAACCAGTACACTGTGTTATAGTGATGAGCACTTGTATCAGTTGGCTACTATATCTTACAACCATACATAAATACAAGTATTTTTGTTGGAATACTATTCATGCTTTTATTAATGGGGTGGGTGGGTGGTATATTGACCGACTGTTGTGATATTTTCAGTTTTTAATTGACTTAATCTTTGATTTGTTCTGCCCTGATTTGTTGAACACGAATAAATGTGATAAATTGTGACATCGAAAAGGTTATTGACTGTTCAAATGATAACATCCATTGTTGTATAGCTGTTGCATCTCTGTGTTTAAGCTGAAAGTTCTGTAGTCATCCCAGAAGCAAATTTCAGGACTAGCATATTGGATAAGTGGACAAATCCGTAGCCAACAAGCCGAAATGTTTACATATATTGCAATATGTGTGAGTTACTACATTGGCTTCCTATTGCAAAGTGAATTTCCTTTAAGATTGTTTGCTGGCTTGTGCTTCAGATGTCGGCCCTGCATTACGGTTTGTGTTCCAGTCCTGAGTGAACCAGGTCAGCGATTGTTGTGCTCTGCTAGCTGTGGAGATGTGCAGATGCCATGCTTAAACTAGGGTTCATACAGGGGAAATCTTTCAGTTTACTGGAAGGGAACCTCTTTCTGCGTCAGCTAAGGCAGAGTTTCCCAAACTGTGGGTCGCGACCCGAAGTGGGTCGCGAAGCTATGGCAAGTGGGTCGCCAAATTTTTTCAAAAAATATTTAGTTTTTTGCAGCAACATTTGGCTATGACTTGGCTATAACTAGCTGGATTGCAATAAACTAAACTGTTTTTACATAAGTTTCATTTTATTGCTTTAAATTTGTAAGCGCTGTACGTTTATCCGCATATTTCGATACCAATTTATGAAGCAATTTCAGTACACAATGCTTAATTTTACACAGTGGGTACCGAGACTGTCAAGATATTCACAAGTGGGTCGCGACCCATAGAAGTTTGGGAACCGCTGAGCTAAGGGATCACGGGTCTTCTTTCTGCGTCAGCTAAGGGATTATGGGTGCTATCTTATTCTTTACCAGGTTTCCTTTCTGTGTCAGCTAAGGGATTATGAGTGCTATCTTGTTCTTTACCGGTCTTCTTTCTGTGTCAGTTAAAGGGTTATGGGTGCTATCTTGTTCTTTATTGGGTCTACCAATGATTTTGAGGCATTTAAGAGTCTGTTTGAACCACCTGGTCCTACAATAAAGTAACATAATTACATGTAAATCCAATATGATGAAAATCATTTAAGTACAAGAAACATAAACATGTGTATGGAATGCCATTTTTCCTCAGATACCTTTTAAACCCATGATAGGAATGCTAATTCATCATGTCATAAACTTCATGTAGATTGGAATTGGAACCCAACAGAAGTGACATTACAAGTTACAGGACGAGGTAATTGACCATGCATATGCTTTGACAGAAAAAGAAAGAAGGTAGGTTGAAGCTATTAGAACACAGGTTGAAACAACTGTTAATTCGACGAAAATCTTAGTCCATACCCAGTGTAAACGGTGTAGGTCCATAAGTACTACAAACTAGTTAAGAGTAGTGAACACTTGCTAACTGAAATGCAGAGTTGGCTCTAGCGCATCACTTCTGAACTTAAAATTTGTTGCTGCTAAATCAATGTTAGATTTAGCTTAGTTAACCATCGGCATAGATGTGTAAAGGTCTGTTTTGGGGTACGATAGGTCTATGATTAACAAGCCTGCAGATTTGATCGCGCATTTAAAGCATAAGGTAATACAGTATTTGGTCCTCACATACATGTACCACTTATAAATCCAAATGAATGTTTGTTTATTGTACACTGGACAACAAAAGGGTTTTGATCTGCTACTGAAGTAAATTTGAGTTGTGTTATTGACTAATTTGACCATGCTGATTTCAAATTTAGTCTGAATTGAGCCAACACATGAGGATTTTTAGTTATAGTAACGAGTATAATTGCAGGTAATTGCATTTAATAGAGCTCTGGGATGTCGAGTACTGTAAAACTCGAGTTCCATGATATACAACACAATCAGTGTGAAAAGTTTAATTTAAAATGCTTTCGGCATTTGCTCTTATGCTTATGGCTAACAGTTGTAACAAACGGTCTCTCATTACTTTGGTGTTAAAATGCCACTGATAGCGATTCTGCATTGTGATATATTGATGGAATCTCTCACCATGCTCATCGCTAACAGCACCTAGGTTGTTGGGGCAGAAATCCATGTGTGAGTGAAGAAAATGCATCTTCAGAGACATGCAGCAACCCATACTTCTAAAAAACCTCTAGCATATTTTGTTCAGATTTGGCATAATCATCTGATTTGTGGTTTCCTAGGAAGTTGTGAACAATCTGTCTGCAAGCGTTCCAAGCAGCCAGCTCCAGCTGGTTGAGTTTTGCCAGAAGACTGAATCAGATATTAGTTCATACATTTGTGGTCCAACAAATATTCTATCCTTCAGTTTGGCATCAATTCAATTTGCCTTAAGGCATTGGAAGCCTGCACCGTCAACTGTCATCGCCTTTTCAAGCTTTTCTTAAGGCCTAGTTTTGATGAAGTGGTGGAAGAAATATCCTTTGTGGCACATCTTGTTTGCTGAATATTCCTGAAGTCTCTTCTAACTTGCCATTCTTTGATCTTTTAGTGGTTAGCATGTCTTGACATTTCTGCAAACATACAAAAGTGCATGTTTTTGGTGTAGCCAAGCTGCAGACCATATAGCAATCCTATCACTTACGTTTCAATGTACATACTCCACTTGTGGCTGTTGTACAGTGTATTTGTTGCGTTAGTAGAACTTCCATAGACTTGTGCATTTCCTTTATGCCAATTATGTGCCACTGGCATGGATGGATTTTCTTTACCATTGTTGAGGAGCACTGCTTTCAAATTGGCCTTGCTGGGATCATTCCATTCATCATTATGGTATTCGTACCCTAGTTCTCTCCTGGGACCATTGACATCACTGCAGAAACACACAGCATTCTCCATCTGATAGAATGCTGCCAATCTAGTATAATGTAAACAAAACTGAGAAATAACTGTCCCGTATGTTAACATGTTTCACGAGTTCTTAAAAACACGATCCCAGCAATTCATGTACAGGAATGCCCTCATTGTAAAGCACAGGCTTCAGTGCTGGCTTGCAGTCAAAGTATACTACCTTGTGCTTGTTTTTGTTTGTGAAAACAGCCACGTTAACCATGCAGAACTAACCATCATTCGGTGATTTATGGCTCTCGCCAAACCAATTGGGACACAGATGGCATTGACATACGTTTCCCAGTCAGCTATTGTGTCCGTCCAGAAATACAAACTGCTGTCCATGCTTTGTTTCGATCACCTAGCGGCCGTAGTAGTGCCTGTATGGAAACGTCATGCAATAGTTTATATCTTGATACTGACGCCTATAACATATGCTTGCCACATGCAATGTACATAGCAGAAGTAGTCTGCACAGTTCAAACATCTGTTTGTGTATCTGTACTATAGCACGGAGTTGGTCCCATGCTTAGAACTATATGTCGATGGAGACTCGTCGTGCCTTCTCATGCATTGGAACAATCTACCTCACAACGTACGAACTATTTTGTTACAGACGGCTCAAGAAACATTTTCAAGCCATCTTAACATGCACATTTCAGATCTGTTATGTTGCCATGTTAAGCAACTTAAGCGTGCTTGCATCTCTGTACATTGTAAGGAGACAACCTCTTTTTCAACAGTGTGTTCAGTTTTATTTGAATCTAAACCTCGCACATTTCTGACCCATTTGCAGTGTGTACATACCACATATCTAGAATATATGCAAAATAACAAGTAATTTTGTTTCATATTTTAATATAACTGAAAATCTAGACTCCAGTTGGAGTACATATTTTAACATCAGTAGCAAATTTGCTGTTGACCACTGTTATGAAACAATGCAAGTAACAAGTGCAGTTAGGCTACCTTGTAATGAATTTTATACTGGATATTCAATACAAGTTCAATTATTTTTGAACGAACTGTATACAGTATTACAGATTCAAATACAAGTAGTTTGCTCTTAGAATGAAGTATAGATATAATCAGTTCAACCTTAGTACATGTACATTAAACAGAGGCATTTATATCAAAATGGTTTTAGGCTGAAAGATCAATAACGCTACTAACAATACTGCACTTTAAATCTATGAAGTTGTCTGCCATTAAAAAGCACCAGTGTTAGTGCGCTAGCCAAGCACTACAACCACAACAAAGCTTAGCTGTAGAACTAAGTACTGCAAAAGTAAAACAAGTCTACAAGTTACCTAAAAGCGTAAACTAGCCTAACATCTTAACAAAGCATATAGGTCATTAATTACAATATTTCAAGTTGAATACAATAATTTTACACCAGGCTAAACACAATATATAACATCATTAAAAAAATTAATATGTAACACCAGTTTTACCCACAGAGTTACATTCTTGAAATGGACAAATGGAAATTCTGGAACATTCAACAACCTAGAGATAATGTCACAGATTAAAAAACATGGTAACCAATTAAATGGTCGACTTCCAAGATGTAAACAAGCTGTAAAAGTTCAAACAATGAATATCTGCATTCAGGTTGTCTTTTATAAATTAAAATCTAAAGGCTAGATGTTCAACATATTACAGTTAGCAACTTATGAGCAGTACATTGTATATCTCTGCATTCAAGTTCCCATCAGCAATGTAGGCATTTGCCTTGTGGCTCTTCCATACAACAGCATCCCAAAAAGATGCCTTACACAATATCCATACAGCAGACTGGTACACTGTAATATGGTTCATCATTAAATAAAATCAACAAATTAGATATCTCCTAATACATGCCACTTAAGTAAGTTCTCTTTACACACTTTCAGCACCAGCAAATTTTAAGATCAGACAACCTGTATAAAATGTCTCAAATCTTGCCTGTGCTACCAAATTTGGTCTATATAAAAAAACTTCTGTGCTACAAATATCATATCAATTGATGTAAAACCAGTCGGCAATTATTCTCCATCAAAACTTTCCAGTAAAAAAATCCAAAAGTTTTAGGCTGAAAGATCAATAACGTTACAGAACTGGAAGAGTGGACAAAAGCAGAAAGCAAATTCTATCTCAGCTCGGAAAACCTAGTACATGTACTGTTATGCATCAACCTAAAAAAGCAAGGGTTTGATGATCGCGTATAATCAGTCTTTTTGTCAAGACCTTAAACCTCAAGACCAAGACCTTGAACCTCAAGACCAAGACCAAGACTTTGAACCTCAAGACCAAGACCAAGACTTTGAACCTCGAGACCAAGACCTTGAACCTCAAGACCAAGACCAAGACCCAAAAAATCAAAATCAGGTCAAGACTTCTAAAAATTGTCAAGTCGGAATATTCGCTATTTTAATGAAAACATGAGTCTTTTATTTAATTCAAGCAAATTAACTTTAAATGCAAACTGCAGAGAAATCCGAATTTGTATTCAAAAGTCTTATACCAAATGCCTTTTGTATTTTATAAAAACCAATTCGCTCAGAATTTTCTGACCAAAACGTGCCTGATGGCCTCATAAAATTCCGCCATGTGAAAAAATACGTTCTACAGGTGCTGAAGTCGCTGACACACACAGTACTATAGCGTTTCAAGCACTGGATGTAAATGTACAGATAGTGAGTTCTTTTGAAATCTTCCCATGGTTTATCATACCGTCTGATACAGAATAACTGTTGCTGCTGCCAATGGGTTTTCCTGACCAACAAGACTTGTATCCATCCATAGATATTGGTCGTATGATGCAAGCAGGCTTGATACAGAATTCTTGAGTTCTGTTAAATGACTGTTCATATTGACAGCCGGTCTTGGTCTTGGTCTTGCGAGACCAAGACCAAGACCTTGAACCTCAAGACCAAGACCAAGACCTTGAACCTCAAGACCAAGACCAAGACCTTGAACCTCAAGACCAAGACCAAGACTTTTAAAAACGAACTCGAGTGCACTCGAGACCAAGACCTTGGTCTCGAGGACAACAAGACTGCATATAATATTACATATTACATTTGTGAGTTAGGCAAACTACATCCCAATAGATTCTAACTCAGTACAGATATATACATGCATACAAGTACAATTATCATGTGTATGTCTCATTTGACACTGTAACAACAGCAATGTACTAAACACCGACTGGGAAACCAATGCAGCTCATCGTTAAAGTGTTAAACCCATATATATATATATATATATATATATATATATATATATATATATATATATATATATATATATATATATATATATATATATATATATATATATATATATATATATATGAATGCCTATTAAAAATACCTCCCATGAACTGTTAACCAAAACCTACAAACTGAGCAAGAACACAAGGTTATAAGTACAGGTAACTGTTTACACTACTAACGTATTTACATTTTGTGTATGAATATCATGTTACCAGTAGCAACATTGAACATGTTAGACAAAACAAAGGATAACAGACAACAAATTTCTTAAACTACCGGTAGTTTTGAGCAACACGCCAAGAAACAACTTTTATTATCTCAACCCATATATTACCTCTCAATTCCTCACCTATATTGTCATTGATGGGATGGTCGCATTTCAACGTGTCAACACTGACCAGGCTGTGTGGATTAACTTATCGGCTCCTCAAGGCTTTCTGCTTGGCCTGGGTCGGAAGCACCTCAGAGTAGAGACCTTGAAGGGGTGCTATATAAATTTCAATTGATTGATCAACGATCAACCTGGTCATCTTTTATTTCAGCTTTTTAGCATCTAGCTCCACCTAAGCAACTACACACACAAACCTAGAGGCAGAGAATGTTTACCAATGACTGACCACAGCAGTAACTGCCAGCCATACTGTCTAATTTAAAATTGTCTAATTTCCATTCTTTGTCAGAATGTTTCAGAGCAAGTCTTCACAAGAACAAGATGCAGAACAGTATCCTAATATATGAAATGAATGATGAATAGAAATCACAACAGACAAACTTTATCATTTCATTGCACTTAATGCAGCAAACCTGTTACAGTCATCTATTAAGGACTACTGCAAATGGAGAGAGGGCGGCGGGTCACCCAACTGCAGACAAAGGGGGGGAAGGTTATGCTCAATGCGGATGTCCACATCTAAATTTTACAGTTATTTTGGTACAGCCTCTGCCTCAACCAACTTCAGACAGCCTGTACTGCATTGCATCTAATTAGAGTCCCTTTGCTGGACACAATTTCAAAGTACCCTAACCCATTTCATGGTTAACCCTGCAAGATCAACAGAAGTGCGGAAGAAGAAGAGCAGTCCCTTAAACTAGCCCTGGGTATGAAGTGTTAGTGACTTCACTGTCTTAGCCTCGGCATTTCAGGGCAAGTGGCCAGTCCTCTCCCTCGCCGTCTCATCTTCCCACAGTGTACTCATTATAACTGAGTTGGCTAGGGGTGCAGGTGGAGCAGAAATCTGGAACCAAATTTCTGCCCTGGCAGAGAATTCAACCTGACCTCTCGACTGACAGTCCAGTCAACCACTACACTACTGACCCTTTATACCTCATTGGAGTGTGAACATCTGCAAAGAGGGTAGGTAAGGCAATGCCAAATGTGGACAAGGCAGGGATGGGTCTAAAGTTGGTCATATTTTGTGGACATCCTCTACGGATGACTCCTTAACATTCTTGGACTAGACTGTTTGAATGTCATCATTTTCTGTCAGAGCACTTGCAATGGTAGAACTCGCACAAAACGAGTCCCCACACACTGCGAGAGACTCTGCACTTCCTCAAGCAAGTAAACCCATGACACAAAGGTTTGGTTGCAATTAGATAACCTAACTACTGCCATGCCATTAGTGGCCTAACCTAGGAAATCATGAGACGTTACCGGTGCTATGTGCCACATCACCTTCAAATAGCGAACGCATGGAACACCTCACAGAATATGAATTCCATGCTTCACAACAATATCAGTTCTGTTTCAGTTTAACACCAGTAACAGTCAGCTTCTTTGGAATGGACAAATCTAATTAAAAGTTTATTTGCACACCAAATGAAAAGATTGTCTCATTTTCTCTGTGAAAATCAATAGCAAAACTATTTATGCTGTTACATGCAAAACCAAAGTTATATTAATACAATATTTAACAGTCTATAAGAAAACCCTGCTGAAAAAACGCTCCAGAAACTCTGACCAGCAACTGGAAATGTCATAAACTTGCCAAAGACAACCATCCGAAGCGAGACGACAGAGCCAAACAATACATGTTGTCATGTCACACAAAATATGCTTTGAAGCACATGTAAAGAACTAGGCCAAATTCTCTATTTAATAAATCACAACAGTTTCATGCATGAATATCTTCTTCACTGGGGTCTATGAAGTTGTCTAACCAAGACGGAAATATTGCAAAATTTTGTTGCACATCACATTTACACTCAACTCGATTATCATGTGGTTGTCATGTATAGTACAAGCTATACAAATCATTCGTAAACCAATGAAACAGTTTCCTCTCATGCTAAAAATGAGCCTGACCCTAACTTAAAACACACATGACAGAAACACACATGCCTGCAGATGTTATACATTCCAGACAAACACTGTAATGCTCTACATTACTCAGAATTGAATCTTTTAAGTCAACAGCATAAGAGACGAGATCGTTAATGCAGTTGCTTCACTTCGGCCTTTGTTTCTTTCGTCTTGCTTGCCTCTTCTCCCTTTATCTTGTCATCTTTCGTCTTGTTTGTTTCTCCTCCATTTATTTTGTCGTCCAATTGCTTCAGAATGTTCTCGAAGCAGTCCATGCCCATGTAGTCAATTTGTCCCTTCTCCCAGTCGTACTGCCGTTTCGGATCAGCCAGAAGCGAGTCCTCTACTGATTTCACAGCTGAAGTATGCACGCTCTCGGTCACGTTAGTGGCAATATTGCCATCTGGTTCAACAGCAGTTCTATCATGGACCTGGAAAAATCAAGTACATAACAATTCTTTCGAGGTGTTTCTATAAATGTGCAAGTACCTTGTCTGATTAAGTATGCTTAACAGTAGTCAATCTGTACAGAACATGAAATGCATACCAAACTTTCTAAATAACCGATTGGTCTATGTGGTCATCCATAAGGGAAATCTGGAAAAATTACCTACTTTGGACCCCTCCTCCATCCACATTTCGCATTATTCTCCCATCTCCATTGCGTACATCTGCAAAGAGGATGGAGAAGAGAGCAGATGTCTGCAAAGGGGACAAGGAGCTACTCTGTTCATCCTGCATGGCTAACTGTGCTATTGATAATGATGTATCCAGCAAAGGAACTCTATTTAGCTCCAATGCAGTACAGATTGTCTGCTGTCAGACTGAAGATGAGTGCAGCTTAAGTAACCAGCTCAGTGTACTGAAATAGCTGTATGCAGCTAAGTTAGACTGACTATCACATTGGACATAACCTCTGTCCCACTTGTCCACATTTCAGTGACCCCTCTCTCACCTTTTAGCACTAATGAAAAACCCTTGCTCACTGGATGTATAATTAACACTTTAACGGCAAGAGTGTACTAAAAGTGACTAGGAAACCAATGCAGGTTGTCGCTAAAGTGTTAATACACCCTGGTTAATACATGACAAATACATGTACTTGAACTGCTATTAAAACATAAGCTGAGTAGTTCTCCTTGAAGAGACGCTATATAAATGTCTGATATGAATAAACATCTAAAACGCACTGATGACAGTGTTAATGCACTTTGGTCATTACACTCTGAAGCTGATAACTGTCCAACAAGTGTTAATATAGCCTCTGTGCCAGACTAATAACCATGCCTGGATACCTCTATGTTGCTTTTTAGCCTACGGTACACATACAAATTTTAAGTAATATACCACCTACAACAGGTAAATCATGGTTTTGATTCTGCAGTGCTGAATTATGAAAATGATTGCATCACTCTGTAACCAGTTCATTCACTATAACTTATGTCAGTAATACAACAATGGATTATCAACATTTTATTTGTTTTATAGCATCATTACTCACAGTGCCTATGCTTTCTACAGGACCTGATTTGCTAACTCCTCAAGTGACCTTGAAGAGGTGCTATATAAAAACTCAAATGAATGAATGAATGACAAAACCTCAAAAAGTTACACTAAGTCTGTGCACACTGCAGCTTTGAAGCTAAGTTGACAGTATTGGCACACTCTGGCAGGCATTAAGTAACCATGCATGAAGTAGGCCTACGACGCCCTACGTCCACAGGTAAAACCAAAGGTAAACAAAGGTGCGCTATAGAAACTTAGAGCATAAAGAATATTTTAGCTACCTATACAAGCTTACACCATGAAGCTTTTTTAAGCTAGCTAAACACACAGCATCCTTACTGGTGGCTACATGTGCTGAACAGATTTTAAGCATACAAACCAATTCTTTAGCCTGTAAGACAGGCTCTAGCTTCTCGCCAAAGATCTTCCACCAAGTCCTAATAAAATGTCCTCCTTGGCCTGCATCTCTGGATGGTTCATCAGCCCCTGGAGAAAGGACACTTTCCCGACTCATGTGCCATGGCTTCTGAGAACCGACGAAATGAACAACTCGGACGTCTTTGCCAAATCTCATCAACAGACAAAACAGAAAATTATCTAACACAAACAACATCTGCCATTATCAGTCTTCACATATTATTAATTTCCTGCAACATTGTTGAATGCGACAAATTGCCTTACTGTTTTTTGCACTAAATTCAATCGGTTGTGTGATGGCATCAGTCTATTCACCAAACAACAGCCGATGTCGCCTAAACATTCAAGTGTATATATATCTAAATAAGTAACCGATCATGGAGAAAACCCACAGAGAACATATAATACAGAGTGCTGATAGTCTTTGTAACAGACTTTGCAACCAATTTGGACCAAAGATCTAGATGCATTGTGGGTATTATATACGAAAAAAGTAAGTACGTAAGTACTGCCAGCCAGTGTATGATATATAACAAAGTCCTGACTAAATCAGTTTTATCCAAGTCATTATTCATTGCAGCCCTATAGCATACAATCCCATGAAACCCTTGAAGTGTATACACAGTAAACAAATGCATGATTTCTATGAAAATCATACTGTGCATTGAAATAATTATAATTGTAATTAGAAACTTCCATTGTACTGGTGTCTAATGCACAAGGCATCAACCGATGGCACACCAAAACCAAGCCGCAATCAGGTCAATATCCAGACGATCAGTTCGTAAGACAGAGAGAGGCAGCCTATGGCGGATAAGCAGTTTGAAACAGGTAAGTTTTATGCTGAGAACGAAATGACACAGGTGACTGAGTATGACACAAGCAACTGAAACCATCACATGTAGTGATCTGAATTAATAGCTAAGCAGCCCTTAGCCAGCCACCCGTCCTTTGAACGGATGAAAAATATTTTGGACGGGCATATTAGGCTCTATTAAACAGCATTGGGGCACTACAGTCGGCCTCTTATGGCAGCGGGACTTAGGGCGGTCGTGACTTCGTACGCTCATGGCGTCGGGCGGTCACGACTTCGAATGCTTTTGGATGGGCAACTCTGTATTTCTGGCTAAGAAAAATGGCAAAACCAGAAATGACTGTAACTGTGGACCATTTATTATAACTCTATATATACATATATTATTTGAAATCAACACATGCCAAAGAGTGTCAGTAGTGAATGAATATTACCGGTACTGGATTTCATGGTTTAGAGCTGTAAATGCTTACTGCTTTAGTGCTGGCAGATAGCTGTAGAATGTCTGTGTTACAACATTATAGATGAATGGTAAGTGCTTTGCGATGTCTTTTGTTGCCCAGTCACTGAAGTAGGAATTGAGTAGGCCTTGGTCACCACCTATGACAGAACCAAAAAATGACAAATCATAGCATTAATCTTTACCCAAACTACTGAAAACACAGTTCTTGCCGAAATAGGAATGGGACATGGTCATCTTAAGAGATGCATTGTTGGCGATTGAAAAGCTACCAGATAAGACATGCAGCGATACATACGGAATTCAGATTATTGTAGCAAAATTAATGTATGTTTTCACATGGTAGCCTTGGACCAGATGTTCCATAAGAATTCTCTGAAAAACTGAGAGAAAATTAAAATAGTGAACTTGTCTGCATGAGACAAAATCAAAGCAATATTCCTAGTAACAGAAGCCTGAAAGAACAAAAATACATTAGAGGTTGAGGCAAAAAAGTACCGTCAAAACTGCCCTGTCCTTTCATGCACTGAAGCAGAGCATTGAAAGTCTCCTCTGATGGACGAAACACAAAGACTCCAGAATTGAAACAGTCAGGCCAACCGGCATCAGGTGCAGCCGAAAACTCCTCTCGCTCAAATAATTCATCAATATTTTGCAGGACCTTGAGTAATCAAAACAAGCCCCTTAAACATTGAAAACAATGACTAGTTATGCAATGTAAACCATGAACCATTTGGTTGTTGTCATGGGCACCTGCAGGAATTTTTCTGGGGAGGATTTTTCTAGGGGCAAAAAATGTTTCAACGGGGGCAAAATGACGATTTTGCATGGAATAAGCTATTCATGAACACAGAAAACGTGACAACTTTCAAAATACATGCGGGGAGGGGGGCAAATGACTCTCTTGCCCCCTCTTCCAGACACCCATGGTCATTGTCATCATGTCTGAAATTAGGCCACAAACATTACACCTGTCCACTCATAGGTTAAACTGCTACTATATTATTTAATTTTACGTAGTTTACATATTGTACGTATTACATATGCAAAGTCATTAAATCTGAATGTGAGGTGCACGACAAGTGTACATAAACAATTTGTCCAGGGACATCATAGAGAGTCTATTCAGCAGGCACAGATCCACAACTGTAGGATTACAGACTGAGCACACTACTGAATGGACCATGCAACATTACCCCACAATGCCACGCAGTGGTTTAGTGTTGCAGTTTTACAAAAAGCAAAGTTAATTTAAGCAAATTAATTTGCTTAACCAGTGCAATTAATTAAATCACTCAGGTGTGACTGACCAACGTGTCTGCATCCAGAAACACACACTTTGTGAACTGTGTCAATCTCCAGCAGTTGATTTTCGTTAGCGTAACTCCGAGTTCCGGCCGTGACAGCAGTTCAAGATTAGTCGTGTCATGGCTGTCCAGAATGTCAACCACTTTCAGCACATTGAACACACTGCTAAGTTGCTCACTGAGAAAGAAAAGACATCATTTTGTCCACTCAAAATTAAGGGAGACAAATTCAGAAAATAATTCAACAAAAGTACTTTCTCAGATTTTTGCTAGCATCCTACATCAAAGAACAAATTACATACCTGGAACAATAGCATCGCACATTTACCGTATTACCTCGGGTATAATGTGCACTTTTTCCAAAAAACATCTACTCAAAGTCTGGGTGCACATTATACGAAGGAAAGAAGTTCTTAGATGTTTAGGCAAACACCAATCAAGCATGAAGAGCGCTGATGCATTAATCAACGGCAACAGAAGAAATTTACTTAAGCTGAATCACCTTTATTGGTTTAATTTATTTAACTGGCATTTATGAAGTTAATTTATAACATTAGCTTTCAAAATATTTTTGTAATTTTAATTTAGAATGCATAGTCATGTTTGAAAAATAAAGGACAAGACAAAAACAAGATAATATTTTACCGCACATTGTTTATTTTATTCCATCGATATAACTACGTACTAGAGCAGTCAGGTTGCAAGTACAATAATGGACCCTTAAACAACTATTTTTACCTTCAAAATGATTTCAAAGGACATAGTTTTTCTTCCAACAGAACTTTTGCAGCAGGTCAGTATCATATATCTAGCATTCAAATGGTTTTATAGTAGAGCATAACCGAAATCCGGATAGGTAAACCGATTTTGCCGAATTTTGAACTATCCGGAATTATCCCGATCCGGAATGTCTAACCCGCCGATCAATAACAATTGTTTTTCAATCTACCCTGTATCACCCACAGGCAGCTGAGGCCGGCAACCGTTAGGCAGGCATGTCGATCAGTGAAGAAATGTATTGCTGTAGACAGTGAATTGGGAAGGGGGTAACTGACAGGCTGTTCATCCATCTTTCCGCCTGTAGCTGACGCCAAATCATTAGCCAATGATGACTAAGTTGGAATTACGCCTTCGTGCAGATTTAAGAACATACTTTATTACTGATCTGAATCGGCAAATAATGGCCTATACTATCTGGTATCCGGAATCGGCATAAAAATCAAAATCAGTTATCCCTGTTTTATAGCGCTTAATTTAATGCTTCCAACTTCTTGTTTGCATGGCGCTCGGGACTTCACCCTCGCATTCTACATATGGGTACTAAGATATTTACATTAGGATAAATTTTGCAACTTGGGGTGCGCGTTATACACACATGGGCATATACCCAAGATAATACAGTAAATAAATACCTGAATATGTGTATTTTTCAGTGTTTTGCACTTACACCACATGTCACCTCAACACGTGGTTTTAATCTAACGTAATCTAATGAGCTCTATAATGTTGTAACACCAATGTTCTACAGCTATCTGCCAGCACTAAAGCAGTAAGCATCTACAGCTCTAAACCATTGAATCCAGCACTGTTATCATAACGTACAAAGCATCAATCAGTGGTTGCTTCAAGTGAAATCATCGTTGAGTGGAGTCATATATTATCTAAACACGAGTTGATCCAGTACAGAACTTTGTGGGACACCACAATATACAACAGTAAGCACAGAAGAACTTAAATACACTCTTAAATGTATTCCTTGAACAGCTGTTCCATCTTTGAAAATCTCTATGACTTTTATTAACAAGTAATTAGAGGAGCCTTACCTCATGGCAGACGATACAAGTGATGTTGTGAGCACAACAAGCTGGCGAGTCGTCTGTGTAGCTTTCAGCGAATGGCCGAGGACAAGAGCACCGATCGCATACTCATCATTTGTGGCCATAGTAACAAAGGCTTCCATCGTTGCTGGTAAACATTAACAAATTTTTAAGTAATTCCCTTCATTTACGGCTATCAGTAAATGGCATTAGTTTATGGTGAAATAATTTCAAATCTAATGGTAGGGTTTCATTCTGTTAGCAATTTTTGCTAGAGTTCTATGATCAGACAGTAAACAAAGAACCATACAGTAAAAATGTGATGACATTTCTTGTTATAAATTAGGTTTTTCAGAGGACACTCGATTTATTTGAACAAAATCAATAAATTATAAGTAACAATAATCGTAAATACTCTTCCAACTGCCTGTCACAGTAGCCTCAGATGACAAGATGCCCAATTTTTCTGGCACTTTGCTGTACAACGGCATTGGCACATTAGCAGCAGTCCTGCACTATGCCAGCTTCAGGTAGTGCAAAGAAAGTCGACCTACTTACATGATTTTGCATTGATAATCATAATCTCCAAATTCTAAAGCACTAATCTAAAGCTAAACACAGGGCACCAGATTATTCATGAGTGCTGCATTGTTTCAGAGGGGCTATCCAGAGACCGATGTCCAGTGAAATCCAGTTGCCAGAGAGACCAGAGTGAGGAGGCAGAGCAGCTGCTATGGCAGGTTTCATTGAGGACGAGAAAGCTTGGAAGGTGGAGCATCAGATGAATTAGTATGTAGGAAATCTTGAAGAGGTGAGACTTCTATTTGGAGTGGAAAGCATGTGGAGTGATGAGTAGAGGAGCCGAAGGCAGATGAAGGTGAGTGAGTGGCGGAGGCAAGTAGTGACTGAGGGTCGGAAGACAGTGAGATATCAAGATGATCGGGTAGTGCGGGATGGCTGGATGGTGAAGAGTTCAGAAAGGTACTTGGCTGGAAGTAGTGTAGTGAGTTGTAGGTAATCAATAGGACTTTAAAGTGCATGAATGTTCTCAGGGATTTTCAGCCTGTGGAGTGATTTAAGAACGAAAGTGACATGGTAATGCTTGGGTGTCCTCATAACAGCTCGGGCTAGAGAATTTTTGATGAGTTGTAGACGCTTAATTTGGGTGGATTCAATGTTGAGAAAAAGGGAATTACAGTAATCAAGCTTAGAGTGAACAATGGAGGTAGCGATACTGGATGCAGTTTTAAAGTCAAGCATGGGTCAAACTGGCGGAGGTCACGAATATGCATGATGCAGGTGTGTGCAAGATGTTGGAGACGCGATTAGAAAAGGATAGATGTGGATCAAAGGTAATGCCAAGGTTGCGCACAGGCGAGTCAGGCGTGAAAGTGACAGATGAAAAGTTGGTGGATAGGTTTATCATTTATGGAAGGGTCCGGGATTTCCTTGATCAGATCTGGGAGGCCTAGGATAATAGTTTCTGTTTTGGCAGGATTTAGGCAAAGCAGGTTGGAGGACATCCATTTAGAGATTAATTAGGTTGACCACATGGAGTAGTTGAGCAATGGAGGAGGAGAAAGAGTTGGGTGAGAAGGAAATGAATGGTTGGGTGTTGTCTGTATTGTGGTCCGGCCATCTATATGACCACCATAAAGACGGTGGTCAACAGAAGAGGATTTTATGAGATGGCCTAGGTTTGTAGTGTAAAGGATGAAGATAAATGGCCCTAAGGCAGAGTCTTGAGGAGCACCACAACAGAGTGGGAGGGGTTGCGAGGAGTGGCTGGAGGCTTTAACAGAGGAGAGGAAGACAAGTAAGACTGAAACCAGAGTAGAGCAGTTCCAGAGACACCAAAGCTAGAGGACAGCAAAAGAGATATAGCAGGTCGTCATCTAAGATGTCAAAAGCGGCAGAGATGTCAAGAAAACAGACAGTAGACTTGTTGATAACTTACAGCAGAGACCAATTTGTTATACAGAGAGACAAGCAGAGTTTCTCTGGTGTGGTGTTTAGTGAAACCAGATTGGTCGGGGATGAGGAGCGAGTTACAAGAAAGGTAGTCAATCTGTGATGTTGGTTTCCACATTTGAAAGAAACATTCCCTTAATATGAATTGTTGGTTCACTGTCAAATTCTGATCTCTCAATAAAGTTAGGCCTTTAGTAAAAGAGCCAACTTCCTAATAAGGTACCTTTAGCCTTGAGGAATTTTGCTACAATTTTGCATAAAAGCACATTAGGTATGCTTTACACTCCATAATTTACCAAGTAACTGTAAAGGTAATGTCAATCAATCAAACAATCAAATCAACTAAGCATTTATATAGCACCCTGTTAAGGTAACTACTCAGAGGCGCTCCCAGCCCAACCCCAGCGAAAGAGAACAGCCTTTAGAGCAGAGAAGAAAGCGGTGGACAAGTCTCGCCTCTGAGGAGGTCTCTTGAAGAGGTGCTATATAAATTTCCAGAATGAATTTCCAGAATGAGGAAGACACCACAACCCAGGAGGTAGCCCATTCCAAATTGTGGGTCCAGCCTCAGAGAAAGTGCGCTGCTGCATAGTAGCGGTGCATGCGAAAGGAACATAGAGGTCGCCACTGGTGACAGAATGAAGAAAGCAGGACCAGGTGGAACGGAGATGCAAGAACAAAGCTCATGCAGATAGGAGGGAGCACGGCCAAGCTGGCATTGCCAGACAATGGAGGCAACTCAGTAGACGAAGCGTTGCGAGAGTGGTAACCAGTGGAGGACGTCTCGCATGCTTTCAGAGGAATGGCCAAATTTAGGAATGCACATGACCAAGCGCAAATTACCTAAAGCACCATTTAAAAGCTAAGCATAGGGGAGCAGCTTATTCATGAGCATAATGTCAGACGGATCAAGAAACTGTACAAGAAGTATAAGGTCCAGCTGCTTGGAGACCAAAGAGTGAGGGATGCAAAAGCTGTTTTCATGGGTTATGTTTAAGCTGAATTTAGTCGGACAGTAGGCTTGCTGGCTATCTGTTCTGGGCATGATCACAAGGGGAATGAGGGCACAATGTTGGCTTTGAAGGTTCAAATATTGAGCAATTATCTAAGTCTATATAACTGACATAACAAAGAGTAGATGGAAGGTAGTTTATGACAGAAAAACCTGAGCAGCAATGGCAATGTGATCAGAAGGAGATACATTTTTGACAACAGGAGTATTAGAAAGGGTTATAAGGATATTAACTCATGACCCATGTCATAAGTTGGAGGTAATCCTCCAGTTTAGGTGCTTTAATTATTTTTCATTGGAATCCTTTGCATTATTCTTTGGTCAATATTTTCATCGATCTTCCAGCTTCTAGTTTGAGGAATGTTTTCATCGAGAATCCAGCTTCTAGTTTGACGTATGTTTTCATCGCTAATCCAGCTTCTAGTTAAAGTTTTACTATGAAATGTTTTCATCGCTCATCCACGGCAATGATATCGGCGCTAAACGATATTGTTTCATCGCAATTCCAACTTCTATTTTCCGTTTTATTATGTAATATTTTCATCATTTATCCAGCTGTTAGTTTCAATAACATTTTCATCAATCATCCAACTTCTAGTTTGAGTTACATTTTCATCAGTCATCACAATTGCCGATAACTATATACTATAAGAGTGTACGTATAATTAAAGCACCTAAACTGGAGGATTACCAAGTTGGACATGAGCTGTGCAGCACTCATTTCCACCACATGCTGTTTCTGTGTCTTTTCACATCACCTTCTTGACTATCCACCACACTCACCCTGGAATGTGGCTTGCACAAACCATCGACTGATGCCTTGAATGTAAAAAAACAGCAGCGCTGCAGAAGTTTCTACAATATATTAGAAGCGGTCTACACTGCAGACCGTGAAGCTCATCCCTCTCCTTGGGCAGACTCTTTACGACCGACTTATCTTTTGCGCACATGAATGTACCTAACAATGGATCGCGCTTTCCGAAAAATAACGTTATAGAAAAACCCAGATTCTGAAAGACTGTAGCAGACGAGGACGCCGTAACTCGGTTGCACTCATAATCGTAATCGTAGACAGAAGTGCAAATGAAACCCACCCCTAAATGATGAAACTTTCCCTAAGATTACGTTTCTTTAGATTTAAGTACGTGTTACACACAAGTAAACATGAAACCGATTTAAATATTCACCTTCGCCTTGGGAAACAGCCATTTTAGTGGCCTTGTGGTACGGTCAGCACCTCTTTGCGATTCCGCAGGTGATGACGCTCATGGAAAAGAAAATGATAGAGCGTCACCGTGTGGCTGAATAAAATCTAATCAAATAGGACTGCAAGACATGACTGCGGACTGGTTCCGGTCCGCTATTCCGGGGTCCGCCGGAATATACATACAACATACATACATACATACATACATACATACATACCTACATACATACATACATACATACATACATACATACATACATACATACATACATACATACATACATAAATGCATAGGCCTACATACATGCATACGTACATACATACATACATGCATCATCATCATCAGGATCCGTGGGCCGAAGGCCCGTAGGTGTCCAATGCAAGGTCTATCAGTTTCTTCCAAAGTCCTCGGTCTTGTGCTAAATATTCTTAAGCTGTGCAGATCTTGTTTACACCAATCTTCGATGTCGTCTGTCCACTCTCTGTTGGGTCTGCCCCTCCGCCCATTTCCATCCATAGTTCCCATCATCACGGTTTCTATTTTTCTATTATCATCCATTCTACATAGGCCTATATGTCCAAAATAGACTTAGTTTTCTCTTCATTATTGTTTGCATTAGATCTTTCTTTATATTCAGTCTTCTTCGAACCTCCAAATTTGTCACCTTCATTGTCAAATAGGTGTAGTATATCCTTCTATTTATTTATTTTTATTTATTTATTTATTCCGAATATTTATATAGCGCCTCTCGAAGTCAACTACTACTCAGAGGCGCTCCCGACTACAGCATTTGATACTGTGTCGGAGTTTTCACGCCGAAGCGCCACGAGCAATTGCGAGTGAAGGACTTGCCCAAGGTCCGTACGCAGCGGCTAGAGTGGGATTCGAACCTGCAACCCTCCGGTCACAAGGCGCCGAACTTACCACTGAGCCACCACGCAGTAGGCCTACATTTTAAATGCCAATATTTTATCCTGGTCCATCTTTTTAATTGTCCATGATTCACAGGCATAAAGAGCTGTGCTAAACACACATGTTTTAAGATATTTAATTTGGTCATACATGCATACATGCATACATAGGTCTACATGCATACATACATAAGCGCAATTTGTGGGGCTACGAGGTTGTCACGTTGTCAGTCGCCTCAGTCCCAGCACAGAATAGATTTAGGCTATAAAGCGTAGCTACGCTTTATATTCCCAGCTAGGCTTCCAGCCTGTCGCCCGGGTGGCCAGACTGTGGCCAGAATAACTACTTCGGCAGAATTATGGCCATACGGAGGACTGGTGGGGCAATGTTCGATGAATTGATGAAAGCCAGGGCCGGTTTAACCACTAGGCGAACTAGGCGGCCGCCTAGGGCGGCACATTTCTGGGGGCGGCAGAAAAGCTACACAAAGAAATATTTTTTAAACCATTGCCGCCGTTTTGCCAGTCCAGAGGCGTAGGCCTAGCCATACAAGGAGCTTAAGGTGCGTACGCACCCCCTGTCACATTCTGCTTTAGGGCCCTATTCTTTCATTTCCCTCCAAGCGCACAAATTTTAAATTTCGTTAATTGTTCCATCTGATGACATATTTAGCCGCTGCCTACGGTGTTCAAAAAGCCCGTGTACTGCGTGTATGTCTCAGCCTCTCTGCAGTCTGAACTACAATCTGTATGATGACGGATGCGGCCGGGATGCCTCATGATATCTGATATTGTATGTGTGGTATACATGTACTAGGTTACCCTGATGTATCGGAGTAATTGACCTTGTTCGACCCCCCACGTCGAAGCCAATACCCAGCTGCACATGCATACGTATGTAGACATCTCTTTTAGATGTACAACCACGGCACACTTTAACCGTATAATCTCACAGCTCCAGCGCTAAGATATGCCTGAAATAGTATGCCTTGTTCATCTGTCTTTTGCACACTCTCTCCGTCTCACTCTCTCTCTCTCTCTCTCTCTCTCTCTCTCTCTCTCTCTCTCTCTCTCTCTCTCTCTCTCTCTCTCTCTCTCTCTCTCTCTCTCTCTCTCACTCACTCACTCACTCTCTGTCTCTGTCTCTGTATCTGTCTCTCTGTCTCTGTCTCTCGTTTTCTCTCGCTCTGTCTCTGTCGCAGTCTGTCTCTCTCAATGTCTCTCTACAAGCCTTGTGGACTGTAAACTCTACATTGTGAAAGCTCTCTTGAAAGAAGAAACTAAGACTCAACTGATGGTAAGGAACTTCAAAATTTAGAGTAGTAGTTCTTGTTGCTTCAATTTGTTAAGTAGTACATACGTAATCTGCCTCTCGTTTCTACATTTGCTAAAGAGAAAGCGCGAAAAATCAAATTTTGAAATTACATTATATTTGTATAGACTTCGCACGTATGTAGGCCTAGGACTAGGACTTGTAGTAGGGTCAAAGTACGAAATAAATGTGGTGAACCCCCCCCCCCAAAACTGCAAGAAACGTTTTATACTGATTTTCTGGTGCATTAGGTTTGGATAAGAACATACTAAAAGTTTACCGAAATCGGACCACCGGAAGGGGTCTAATTATGGCGCCAAAAAGATGGCCGCCAATGGGGAATGAATGACTCAAATGTACACAACTTGCTGAAATTTACAGAAGCAAATCATGTATTAGTAAACGTAGCCACAGGCGTCACTAAGTGTTCAAATGAAACTGTGCACTGTATCATTAATTAATATTTACATTTTAAATTCCCATTAAACGTGTTAGACCATACAGCCTACAGCATAGGCTGCATAGCTAATCCAGACTATTACTTTAATTATGGCTAACTTTAAAATTTAAAATGTATTAAATGTCATATTTTTGTTTAATTTAGAAGTAATAATGATTCTTAGATGATTACAATGAACGACGATACTAAATTAAAGATGCAGCATTCGGCTGCATTCCTGTGGGAAGGTTATATTAATTTGATTAATTTAATATTAATTAGGCCTAGTTATCGCACTTGCCAGGGGCGCAGTGCGACAGGTTCGCCTAGGGCGCCAAATACTCTGGCGCCGGCCCTGATGAAAGCAATGATCCCAGTAGGCCTAATCGTAAGCCTACAAAAGCCGCCTAATCGTGATCCCGTTATTTCTACAGCGCCAAAAGAGCGAATTCGCGGGAACCAGCTAGGTTAATTTTCGTTACGCGTTGTCGTCATAATGGTTTTCGGTGTGTTTTCGTTATTAGTTTTGACTGTTTTAGTTTCAGTTAGTCCTATCTTATTTCGCGGTTTCCGCTAGTTTTAGTATTTATTTCGTTATCGTTTTTGTGTAGGGCCTATAGGCCCTAAGTTTTCGTTTTAGTTATATAGGGCCTATATAGACCTAGCTAGTAGCTAGTTTTAGTTAGGCCTAACTAAAACGGCGAAACCTTAAATTTCCGTTAATGGTTTCGTTTTCGTTACCGTTAACGGAAACAACACTAATATTATAGCGACCATATAAAAATATTAGGCTATTATGGCCTCGATCCTGTTCATTTTCATTTTCGAGAGTCCCTTCACGGTTTCACCTCTGTTGCCCGTTTGCCCATCAATCAAGCAGTGGCTGCGCGAGGATTTTTCAAAGGTGGTGCGAAGTAGCAGTGTTCCCCCGCACCCTGTAAGGCGGCAGGTCTGTCCCAGCTGTCTAGTAGAGTGACACGGGGACAGAATTTCTCTCCATCCCCACCCCATTCCCGTAGTTCTGTCCCCCACCCCATCCCCATCCCCATCAGGTCTGTCCCCATCCACACCCCATCCCCATCTGGTCTGTGCCCATCCGAAAAAAGATAATGCTCACAACTGAAACAGTTAGGCTACAGCTTTTAAAACAGAGCATACTTCAAATTCAAATTATGAAATTATTAAACAGTCAAAGCGGACCAGAAGGTGGAAAGAAATCGAATATTCAAGTTTTCAATGTGATATAGAGCAATGCAAAGACGTTGAAAAAACAGACCCGCTTAGAGTAAAATACTAATTATTTCATGCAGTGGACATTGTTAAAACCATTATTCTGGTAGCAGATGATGCAGATCCGCTACTAAAGAGTTTCCCAAACGTGAATAAACAAGGAAAACTTGCAGCAGTTAAGTCAGTTTTATTAATCAGGCTCGATCCGCAGTCAGATATAATATTATGTTAATTAAAAGTCACACGAAGATAAGTCTTAATAGCAGTGTTGGGTATGAGTTAACCCATATGAGTTTAAACTCACGAGTTAACTCACTTGCTGTGATTTATGAGTTTGAGTTAACTCACCTTAAAGAGTGTGAGTTATGAGTTTGAGTTAACTCATATTTTCTGTGAGTTTGAGTTGTAACTGTCAATTATTTTAAACTCAACTCACTCTTCGGCACTCGGCACATATTATGTTGAAACAAGCCTTTTTTATATCGTCGGCTTTCCATACTGGTGAGTGGTGACGGCAGGGAGGGTCGTAAACACTGCTAGCGGACAGTGTTTAAGCACTGCATATTTTGTATATTGTGAACAGTTAAGAACAACATGGCTGAAGTATACCGTGTATTCTTGATGGAAAATATTTTTCTGTTACAAGTAGGCGTGATGAATTTGTTGCTCGATTAGAACGTGCTAGTATGAAACGCGTGAGTTTATGAGTTAACTCATTTAACAACTGAGTTTGAGTTAACTCATTTCACTTAGGATGAGTTGAGTTTGAGTTTAAACTCATTTTGAGGTGCATGAGTTGAGTTTTGAGTTAACTCATTTCTTGTGTGAGTTTACCCAACACTGCTTAATAGGCTAATTTGCAACCTCAAGATTAAAAAATGAAACCAGAAATTTAGCAAAAAGCACTAGGCCTACGTCAAACACAAGTAAGCCTACCACGTCATCGCTTTTTAGTAAGTAACGTAGGCCTAAATAGTGTATACCGCACGAATCAATAACTGAGTCGCCGAAAAAATATTCCAGGTAGCCAAAGCCTAAGTGCCGTCCCCCTCAGCTGGCCGCCTAGTGCGACTACACCCCCTTGCACCCCACGCGCCGCCACTGCGATAAATTTCGTTTAAATTGACATTAGGGCCATCCACATATTACGTACGCAATTAGGGGGTCGGGGTCGGATTTTGGCGATTTTGCGTACGGGTGCGAACGGGGGAGGGGGGGGGGACAAAATGTGTACGTACACAAAATAAATTTCTAATTATGACGTCCACATTAGCCTATTTGTAACTCTGTATTGTCCTATAGTCGTTCGATGGAATTTTATTACATTATATAAAAGCCATGTGCAGTTATTCTGTGCTGTGAACGAGACACCTATAATTTGTCTATATTGGCCCTCACTCATCCTTCAATAATCTGGCCTAAGGTGCAGACTGTAATAGTTTGAAACACGTTTATTAAACAGTCTAAATGTGCAACCATTCCTCGTGCCAGTCCGAATCCAACTAGTCTTGTTCCTAGATCTTTCCATAGATCCCTCTGTGGCCAAGCCACTTATATAGCGCTATTACATCCCTCCCCATCTTGATTATAAAGAACATTTTAAAGGTTATAAAGAACATTTTAAAGAACATTTTTAACGCCTATATGAACATAGTTCTGCCATTTTGAAAATCTTGTGTGTGGGTAGACAACCACACCAAGTGGGTAACTAGACAGGGATTATTCTGCCCTGACAAAGTCTTTCAACCATTGTGGTGCCTTTTTTTCACGATGAGATCGTCTCGGCAGAGCTTCTTGGCCAGATCCCTCTACAGGAGCATTGAGACTCGTGTGGGAATTGGGATTGCCTCCACTGTCATCCACTCTACTTGGGGTTGGTTCCGCAGTTGGTTGTTGCACTGGGTTGAAGGGCTCGACGGGTGTTTCAAGCTCCTGTTCAGCGTCAACCGGGTTGCCATGGACAACTTCTGCATTCACTGGTTTGAAGAACGATGAGTTGCGAGTTACTTGTCTCTCTCCCCTCCTCACCGTGATCATTGAACCTTTTCTACTGACAACTTCATATGGCAATGGTTCGAAAGGAGTGTTGCCCTTGAAATGTGTAGGTGGTGGTTTTAGCAGTACCGAATCACCAACGGCCAAGGTTGATGGTTTTGCATGCGATCCACAATCAGCATGCGCCTTCATTGAAGCTTTCTGACGAGCATCGTGACAGCGAAGGTCATGGTCATTTTCCTTGACCAGCAGCTGTGGTAGTTTCACAGCCATGGGACGGCCAAACAACAATGTTGCTGGTGCGACCCCAGTTGTTGAATGCGGGGTAGCCCGATAATTGCGTAGGAAGCAGTATAGTTCTTGCTTCCAGTTCTTGTCCTCCACATAGGCTGTCTTTATCACCTTTTTAGCTGTTCTCATGAACCTTTCGACCTCCCCATTGGCTCTAGGCCAGTAGGGTGTAATTTTGCGATGCTTAAAGCCTAGGTGTGAACTGAATAGCTCAAACTCTTTGCCATTGAAAGGTGGCCCATTGTCTGACTTGAGCGTCTTTGGTATGCCATATTCTGAGAAGATCTTATCAATTCTCGGAATGACAGTTGTCGCCGTAAGGGATGATATGATGTCGACCACTGGAAATCTGGAATATTCGTCATACATGACCATCAAATAGTGGCCTTGGACAGTAGCGAAGTCAATGCTGACATGTTGCCATGGACCCTCGGGCAGTTCAGACATCTTCAGCGGTTCGCGATTGTCCATTGGCGTAGCAGCAGCACAAGGGAGACAAGACCGCACTTGGGTCTCAACCATTTTGTCAATGCCCGAAAACCAGATTTTTTCTCTCAACAGAGCTTTTGTCTTGGACATTCCTTGGTGTCCTTCATGAGCCAACCGCACCGAGCGTTCCTGAAGGCACCGAGGTATTACTAGGCGGTTGTGACATAAAATTACTTCGTTGTATAAGTCAAGGGTCAGGTCAGATTTGACCTTGGCAAAGGCATCATATGCAATCGAGTCGAAGCCGTTGTCTTGCGACTGGTGGGTCCACCGACCAGACTGTATCGCGGACTTGACTGCCTGCATGGTGACATCGCGTTTCGTTTCTGTCTGTACCTCTTCCAATGTCATGGCCTTTGGAATAGCATGACTTGTGACAAAGTTTACATATTCTTCAGCAACTTTCTCCTCACGTGATACTGGCTTGGTATTGTGTTGTGGGTGTCTGGACAAATAGTCAGCTGGATTGTCACTGCCTGCACGATAGACAATGCTGGCTGCATATGGCTGTAGTCGAAGCATCCACCTTTCAATTCTAGCAGGTGGCTTAGAGTGAGGGTTACAGAAAATGCTCACCAGTGGCTTATGGTCAGTGAGTACACGAACTGGCCTGCCGTAAATGTACAGATGAAAGTGTTCACAAGCCCAAATGATTGCAAGTGCTTCTCGTTCCGTTTGAGAATATCGCTGTTCGACATTGGTGAGAGATCTGCTGGCATACGCGATGGTGTGACGACCCATGCCATTTCATCACTTTGCGTTAGGATAGCTCCTAGGCCGACTGGGCTTGCATCAGTGAAGATTTCAGTCTGTCTTGCCTCATCGAAATAGGCGAGTGTTGGTGGCTGTGACAAAGTCTGGCGTATCTCTGCCAGCGACGCTTCTTGTTCAGCTCCCCAGCTGAAAGCAACATCTTTATGCAGCAGAGCTCTCAGAGGTTGGGTCATGGTGGCATAGCTTGGTATGAAACGTGAGCTGAAGTTCGCCATGCCTAGGAGACTCCGTAATTCACTAACATTTGTAGGCCGAGGTAGGTTAACGACGTCTTGAACCTTCTTGGCATCGGCAGATAGACCATTGGCCGAAAAGGTATAGCCAAAGAAGTCGAGGTGTTTTCGATTGAAGGCACATTTTTCTGCGTTCAGAGTCAGGCCGCTCTCACGCAACTGTTGAAAGCATGCACGGAGGTTGCTATCATGTTCCTCTTGGTTGGCACCATACACCAATATGTCGTCGCTGATGTTGAGGACACCACGCAGTCCACTGAGTGTCTCTCTAATGGCATTTTGAAAAACCTCGGCTGCCGATGAGATTCCAAAGTTCAATCTTTTGTAACGCCACAATCCTGTATGAGTAGAGAATGTGGTGATGTATCTGGAGCTGAGTTCTAGTTCGAGCTGATTATATCCTTGATTTAGGTCAAGCTTTGAGAACACTTTGGCGCCATTAAGATCATGAATGATGTCATTTATTGTTGGCGTCAAGTGTCGCTCACGGCAAATGGCCGTGTTGGCTCTGCGCATGTCGACACACACCCGGACATCGCCAGGGCTCTTGGGCTTAGGTACGACAACAATTGGTGATACCCATGGTGTTGCTCCCTCCACTCTCTCGATGACATCCTGCTGGATGTCTGACTGTAATTGTGATTCCACTTGTTTTCGCAGGTGGAATGGAATGCGTCGATGTGGCTGAGCTACTGGAACGACTGTCTCGTCAATGTGGAGCTTGACACTGAAGTTTTTTAGTTTCCCAAGGCCTTTGAACAGGTCAGAGTATTCTTTGGCCAATGGCATAGTTGCGACTTGAACATGTTGGACTACATTGATAAGGTGTAACTGAGTGGACGTTTCCCAGCTCAGGAGTGAGCCGCTGCTGCCGGCGATGACATAGAAGTCTGTGTATGCCTGGTTGGAGTCATGTTCAGCCAGCAGGGTGAGTTTGCCGAGAACGGGGAGTGGCGCTGAACCATGGTATGACATGATTTTGGTAGTGGTTGGTATGAGCTTTTGTTTGGGCTTCAGTTTGCCAAAATCTCTCTCATCAAGGATATTGACGCTTGCTCCCGAATCTGCTGTGAGTTTGAGGGGTGTACCGTCCAGCGTGACAACGAAACTGGGTGTATCGCGGTGGCATGCCTGTGCAATGATTGCATACACGTACTCTGTTTCTGATTCAGAGCTGGGGTTATCTGCACCAATCCAGTTAATTCTTGGTCTACGACCATCATACTGCGCCCCAGCATGGCGAGTTTTTTGTGAGTGCCCAGATGGGCCAGTGCTGCGACACAGATAGAAAGTGTCCCAGCTTCCCGCAACCCCTGCAGGTTTGGCCAAAGGCTGGACAGCGTTCACGACCTCCTGTGTGCGGCCAAGCCTTCCCACAGTTGCGACAGGTTGTGCTCCTTTTGGACTCATCATGATGTGCCGGAGTTTTCTGGAAGATCTGATTCTTTGCTTTAATCTGTCTGACCGACTCTGTTGCAGACTCACTGGTCATCGCAGAGGATTGAATGTCAGCAAGTTCAGCCGCACGAGCCATGTCAAATAGCTTGTCCAGAGTAAGCGTAGGGTCAGTCAATGCCTTCCGACGAAGGCGATTCGACCTGCAGCCCTGGATGAGCTGGCTTTTCAGCTCGCGGTTCGCGTCGCTGAAGTCGCACGTGAGAGCAAGCTGGCGAAGTCGGGTTAGATATGATGCAGTGTCTTCCGTCTCGTTCTGCCTGGCCTGACGGAATTGAAAAACCGCAAATTCTGTGTTCTCTTTAGGGGCGAAAAATGACGTCAGCGCATTTATGGCTATGTCTGTCACGGATTCGTTCTCGTTGAGGCTGGAGATTGATAATGTGTCAAAAATGTCACTCACTTGCTCGCCTGCATAGTGGAGAAGAAGCGCTTTCTGTCGTGCATCGTCAGTGATGTTGATGGCAACTAACAGGTTTCGAAATCGTCCGACCCACTTCTTCCAGCGGACAGCGACATCACCAGCCTCAGGTGAAGGATCGAAGGCTGGGAATGGAGGCAGGTTGTCGGCCATTTTAGCTCTGTGCACGTGCGTACTTGTGCGAATGTAAGCGCCGAATTAGAACGAATGTTGCGTTTCGCAATACGCTTTGTTTCGTCTGGAACTCGTAAGTGATTTATTTTCCGCGTTTTCCTACTTATCTTCGTCGCCAATGTAATAGTTTGAAACACGTTTATTAAACAGTCTAAATGTGCAACCATTCCTCGTGCCAGTCCGAATCCAACTAGTCTTGTTCCTAGATCTTTCCATAGATCCCTCTGTGGCCAAGCCACTTATATAGCGCTATTACACAGACAGTCGCTGCCGAGACACTTTCTGCAGCTGGTCTTCGGGGGGGGGTGCGTCAAGTGTACGTACGCGGGGTGGTGGTGGTGGAAGAAAGTACGCTTGCGAACAGGGGGAGGGGTCCAATTTTCCCGGATTTTTGTGTACGTAATATATGGATGGCCCCTTAACGCAACCTGTTACATTGAAAACAATTTAAAGGAGCTAGCCAGTACATATTTTAACGGATTTGGACTACTGGGACAAAGTCGGCCACGACTAGGGGTCAGAGGGATCTCGAGCGTCGTAATTAGGCCTAAGCTCCCGCTGGCCGACGACGCAATTTTTTAGCCATAACCATAATTTTTATTTTAGAGCATTTCGTGCCAAATGGAGCCCGTTTTAGTCATCTTATTTTACCAAATTTTCTTTCTATTATAGGCCTAATACATATCCCTATTTAAGTCATGGATAGAAGTTTGAAAATATAGAATAGAAATTCTTTATTAATCCAATTGCGAACCGCATGTTGGAGTACATATAAACACATAAAAACATTCTCAGTCGTGCCGAATTGGCAGCGACCAAACATATATAAATGTGTTATATGCCAAGTTATAAATTTATATACAGCATCCTAGTTATGACAGGTGACAGGCTGAGTGACTGTGACCCAGTGGAGAAGCTGCAGCTAGGCCTACAACAAACAATGATAGCTTTACCTTCAGCAAACAGTATACCAGCTTTATTTTCCAATGCGAAGAAAACAAGTAACGTTCTGTTATAAATGTTTGCTTTGTGGGTGAACTCATGTGGTTGAAACAGTGGCGTCACTAGGGGGGTGCGGGGGGTGCGGACCGCACCGGGTGACACCCTAGGAGGGGGGTGACACCCAAGATGAGAAAAAGAAATTTTTTTAAAGATTAGGTCTTTAAAAAAGGTAAAGAGGAAAGAGGTAATGGCATTATGGTAGGAGACCGGAAAAAGAAGGATGCAAGAAGTAAAAAAAAGGTCATCAACTTTTTTGGGAGATGAAATCCTTAAAAAAGTTTTTTTGGGAGACGAATTCCCAAAAAAAGGGTCATCTTTTTTTTAGGGTGACACCATGACTTACCGCACCGGGTGACACCAGCCCTAGTGACGCCACTGTGTGGTTCATTCATATGCATGGGTACACCCACCAAACAAACATTTAGGCCTATAGAATGTAACTATAGCATAGACAGATATTATGTTACTCTTTCCTCCTCTTTAGCCTATATATATATATATATATATATATATATATATATATATATATATATATATATATATATATATATATATATATATATATATATATATATATACTAAAACTAACATTCGGCGTTTTAGTGTCAAATCAGTAGGACCGCAGCTTTGGTCCCAGGTCCCGGTCGAGATTCGGTCTCTGCCTGCTATAGGAAGCAAATGAAAAACTTTTTTCTGACGCATGATATCATTCCGTCTAAATGATTGAAATCTAATACTGATCTGACCTTTATGGGGAGTGGGGGTCGAGCCAGAGCCCGGCTCATGAACAAGCTCATGAGCAAGGTCCCTTTGGGACTGCTTAGTTAAGTTTAGTTGAGCTATTAATTATGGTAACCTCCAAGTGTTGAGGATTTAAAAGGTTACAGCTAGTGGCTTGATTAAGCTACTGTGAGGGAGGCAACTGTAGGCCTACAATGCCATTATTGTAGGCCCTATTTGCAAAGTCACCTACTGGGCATCCCCGGTCAGCGGGACCTAGCTAGGTCCTTTAGGGGCGCCCATTGCTTCTTATGACTCAAAGAACTCGCTTACTTTTCAATCTCACCTGACTCCACCTCAAATTCATTTTATTCCTTTCATGCTAGTCGAGTGGGAATATTTACCTAACTAGGCCTATCTAATAATCACATAGTGTTAGAGTTTTCAGACTCTGCACTAAATTGTATAAATTTGTTGAATGGAAATGATTGTTACATGTTGTCATTTGAAGCAATAAAGAAAGATGTTATGTTATGTTAGGCCTATATATAATATATATATAATAAATTTAATATATATATATATTAATTTTATATGTATGTATGTATATATATATATATATATATATATATATATATATATATATATATATATATATATATATATATATATATATAACCTAGTGTGCACGGGTCCCAGAGAATGATATAGGTAGTCTAGCGGCTCTAGCCTTTTGTATAACGTGTTAATGTACTTAACGATGTATGTATTATAGCGTGCATCGATTCGATTTTCAGATAATGTTTAAATCGTTGGATATTTCTAATTAGAAGGTTAATAATTTAATATTGTAAAATAACATCAAAAGTAGAGTAGGCTATTACCTGGGACAAATCACCCAAACTACTGGGACAAATTCTAAAACTACTGGGACATTTGTCCCAGGGTCGTCTATCCCCCGAAGTCATTGGAGCAACTTCCCCTTCTTCCTCCGCAGTGGCGGCGCCAGGGGTGGGCTAGGGGGTGCTTAGCCCCTCCAAACTGTGGCTCAGCCCCCCCAAACAAAACGCTGGAAACCTCTGAAGCTTTGCAATGCTTACAAAGGAGGAAGGGAGAAAGGGAAGAGCTTAGGGCTTCAGCCCCCCAAACCTGAAATCCTGGAGTGGCGCCCCCACTGTTCCTCCGTCCCCCTTCCTCCCGTTAATGGTGGCAGATCTTTCCCCCTATTTCTTGGATGGAGCAGTTGCTCCAAGGTTTCTATGGTGTAGACGCCCCCGTTTGTCCCACTAGTTATAGGCCTACATTTATAATAATTTATGCACTGGAGCTAGCAAGGGGTAACTATTGAGCTGGTGTACCGTTAAACTATGGACGAAAGTAATTCAGACAGGGCCTATAATTTGTTTTAGGAAGCCTAGGCCTACTGGAGACAGTGGAGAGTCTGGTTTTTCAGTCAATAGGCCTATAAATTTCTAAATAGTAGGCCTACTCGAGGGAATGAATTTTTGTTCGTTCTTTTGACTTCGTACACATATTTAAACATACAATTAATTAATTAATTAATTAATTAGCCAATTAATTAATTAATGGGTGGATGACTGAACTCATTATGCCTATAGGCCCTAATGTGTAATAAAAAAATTATTGGTAGCAGTTGAGAGACTCGTATCTTCGAATAACCCTTCTTGTCATGATAGCCCAAATATAGCCCAAGCCATTGAAAATGGCGCAAGATAGGTCAAACTTTACATGCAAGGTGCTACGTATAACTTGCAGCGTGTTTGAAAAGCTTAGATATTTATAGTTAAAAAATAATTACCCTTTGAAGGCCAAATGTTTATAAAAGGGAGTCTGACAATTATTTCGGTGTACTCGGCGGGCTGCAGGGTTATACAAGGCGGACATCGCCATTGCGTGGTTGCGTTTGTTTCCGGTGCGGTGTCAACTGTGGTGCCTCGTAGGTCTTCGTGCTTCAGTCGGCTAACTGAGAAAATGCCTGTTGAAAAGAAGCCTTTCCATCGTCTGCCAACGGATGTCTTTCCTTCCAACTATGCCATCCGTCTGAAGCCAGATCTGGAGAAATTCACCTTTGATGGTCATGAAGAAATTCAAATCGAGGTACGATATCTATGCCAAACCCTCCGGCTCGCAGTTCTGACTAACAACGCGCGGTAGTTGTGCAAGTCACTGACGCGAGCCATTCATCGGGAAATTGGTGGCTTTCGTTATGCTAACATGCGTCCATTCTCAAGTCCTAGATTAGATTACTTCACAGAGCATGAAACTAGTTTTAACATACGAATAAGAACTGTTTTGGATACCAGTGTTCTATTGCTTGTTCCATATTTCCACCATTACTAGCTGGTTGGATTCTGATTGGTCCACTGAAGTTTTAACATACGAATAAGAACTGTGTTGGATACCAGTGTTCCATTGCGTATTTCATATTTCCACCATTACTAGCTGGTTGGATTCTGATTGGTCTACTGTATCTTTCTGTAACAAGTGGCCTGTTATTACTATATTATCTTGCCATCAATCAACAAATTAAGTTGCTTGGGCATTTGCACTACTACTGAACTAATCTTTGCAATATTGGATATTGCATGAAATATGTCAGAAGAACATACTGCAGAGAACTACTGTACAGCAGAGTGAAGCAGATGTTTGCACATTGGATGTGAACTATATAAAACTTTTTTTAGGGAGCCGCACAGAGTGAAAAACAAGTTTGACCATTGGGGATGAACTAGGTAAAACTATGCTTAGACAGCACAAACAGCCAGATTAGTTGTGCACTTAGGTTGGAATGAAATTAGTTAAGAAATTTGAGCTATGAATGCTTTTAAAAGACTTTGTAATTTGCTTAGACTTAAAAGGGCGAACATGTACAATCTAACCCTAACCCTAGCCCTGAATTTTAAAATCCAGCTTCCACTCGCAGGTATAGCTTTTTTAGTCGCACAAGTACATAGTCTACACTGACCCTAACCCTAAGCCCTTACCGACCCTCACAATGTAAAGACACTCACCCAGATAGTACATAGGCACCCCGATTGTACATGTTCTCCCTTAAAAGTACTATGCATGGCTTTGGTTTCATTATTTCCATGGTTCTCTTGAAGCTTCAGGTCAGACATTCTCAAGGGTCCGAGTTGTGTAAGATAATTTAGGTGCAAGTATGAATACTAAAAGGTATGAAGAGCATCCAGTATGCTTGTTGTTGAATCAGCCTGGCTTGAATCTATCTAAACAGTGTCTTGTGAGTTCTGACGAATATTGCCGTAAGTTACTGAAGCTATTCAGCTTGAGATACCTGCTGTAAATAAAAATTATTATTTATTAACTTCTATTGCGCCAGTGTCTAATGCACAAGGCATCGACCGATGGTGCACCAAAACCAAGTGGTTATCAATCAATAAATCAATCAATTTTCGTTTAGTCATCATGCAGTTGTCACAGACACAAAGTTCTAAAACACTTAATGTCAGTTTCTTAAGTCAATTTCCTGAAGATCAGTTCACTAAGACAGAGAAGCAGAAAAGGTTACATTGTCTATATGCCAGCTGTGTGGAATGTCTTGGGTTGCATGGTTAGAGAATGAAGTTTCTAAATGTTCATTTCATGAGAACCAGAATGGTCCAGAGTGATAATAAAATTCACCTTTAATTGTCTGCACTGAGACGTCATTATTGGCAAAAGACATTTCTGTGTATCTTGGTTAGTTGTGTATTTGCTCACTGAAATGACTTACCATTTGCATAGCAAGTTTTTGTATCCCATATTTATGATATTGAATAAATCTTGTTTCCTATAATATACTTAAGCTGCCTGATAATATGTTTAATTTAAAACACACATTATTGTCTAACATGATTGGTTACAAGGATTTCAAATTTTGTTTAGCTTTAAAAATTACCTCATTATGACATAATCTCATTTTTAGGTGATACTTGCTACTTGCTATGGGTCAAAAGACAGCACTGTAAGGAAGTTCCAGTGTATGGGCAGATGCTAATACATTTAGTTTTGTTTCTTATTGCTTGAATAACAACATATTTCGTGTTTCTATTATTTTCTTAGACGAGAAAGTCAACAAAGTCTATCGTTTTGAATAGTTCTGAGATCAAGGTGAAAGATGTCCTGTTCACTGGAGAGGGACAGAGTAGGTATCTGTGGCATTATGATAACAGTGCTGTAGAAATCACTAGCTTAGATCAGTTTAGATAGGTGGAATATGTAATTTCTTTTACCAAAACTAGTATGTTACAAATGTGATTTGAAAACAGTTGGCACTACAGTGGATATAGAAGCTGAATGTGTATTGTACTTAAAGTGAGTTTGATGATAGTTTGATAATAGCAAGAGTGAAATTATATAAAGCAGATAGTCCCAGCAGAACATCAGATAGTGCACGGACAAAATAGCACAAGGCTATCTGAAAACAATTTACACAGTTAAGTGTGTGCAGTATAAAAAAAATAGTTGAAGTAGTAAATGGAGCTTTGAGGCTTAAGAAAAGAGCTGCATGTTGTAGCATGTCTCATGAACTCCACTGGGACAGATCCATTGGTTGAAATGCTAGCTAGGGTTTATTACTTTTCAGCCCATATTACTGGAAGAGGCCAAATCAGTAGCGAGAGGGAATGTCCAGGACAGAAGTGAATTGAATTTTGGTGTGAATGTGGTTATACTAACAATTAAGCTTGTCAGGAGACAGAGAGAGAGGCTGAAAGATGCAGAGGGAGACAGCACCTCATAGATGCACAGATAAACTAATCGACAGACAAGTGAATGACTGAGGTGCAATGGCAAATGAGGTGCAATGGAAAATGAGGTGCACCTGACTACAATGTGAACTGCTGTTATGTCATGCAGTTTCTGCATAATTTTCTGTTTTGATATGTTTAGGTTTTGTAAATGGGATAGAGATCACTTACTCCAAGGAAGATGAGACAGTTACGTTTGCTTTTCCAGAGGACCTAAAGGTTGGTGGTACATTCACTCATACTCACCAAATATTTTGAGTTGCAGATTTCAAGCGTTCACAAGCTAGGTTCCAATGATAAAAACAGGATTTATCTGTTTTAATCAACCTGGGGTGAACTGTAGAGTAGCATTTGTATAGTCAATTTGTTAGCCACTTTCCTGTGCTGTTTGCTTTTTTTTAAAGCCTCTGTCGTAAAACTTGCGAAAGTTTCATCCGCTACAATGACTTGTAAATTGCACCTTCATATTAATGCTCAAAGCATGAATAAATGGCACATCAATACTAGATCAGTTCCAAGGTTAGTACTGGTAAGGGCAGGATTTTCTCAATGTAGTAAGTAAGTCTGTTGAAATAGACAATTTTGCTTCCAGGTGTAGAATTTGCAGTCGACAGTTAGTGGGAAAAGTTTTGTTAATATCTTCACCTATGCTGCTGATAAACAAAAGATGGAAAAGCACAATAAGAGATGTGAGAACAAGGCCAGGAGCGGACTGTGGAACTGACCATGAGCTATTGGTAGCAACACTGAGAACGAAATTGAAAAAGATAAAGAAAGGAGATCGATTGATCAGATACGACTGCAAGGGTATCACACTGGAATACAGGATGGAAATAAAGAATCGGTTTGAAGTACTAGAGAGAGATGAGATAGAAGAGGAAGAGGATTCGAACAACCTATGGGAGAGGATGAAGAAAACAATAGTCGAAGTCGCAGATAAGCACATTCCAAAGAAGAAGAAAATCACAACAACGACATGGCTATCGAGAGAAGCCATATGCATGGCGGTTGATAGGAAGGCTGCAAAGAAGGCAGGAGAAAAGGATAAGGTAAGGGCACTGAACAGTGCCTTCCAAAAACAAGCACGGAAAGATAAAGAAATACATCTAAACGAATTATGCAGAGAAATGGAAGACGAGGGAAGGAAGGGACGAACCAAGGAAATGTTCTCAAAAGTAAAGACAATCACGGGAAAATTTGCACCTAGAATGGGCTCAATGAAGGCAGGAGATGGAAATGTAATCTGCGATGAAGAAGGGATAAAGCATAGATGGAGAGAATACACGGAGGAGTTGTATAGGGAAGACAAACGAGTCAAAAAAGAACAAATTGACGTAACAGAGTATGAAAAGGAACCGGAGGTCATGGAAGCGGAGGTAGAATGGGCAATCAGACAACTCAAGGACAATAAGGCACCCGGTCAAGATGGGATACCTATAGAACTGATAAAAGCAGGGGATGATGCGATGATAAAAACAATAACAAAATTGTGCAATCAAATATGGGCAACTGGAGAATGGCCGGAGGACTGGAAGAAGTCGATCTTTATACCTATATTCAAGAAAGGAGATGCGAGGGAGTGTGAAAATTATAGGACGATAGCAATGATATCACACACTAGTAAAATATTACTGAAAATAATTCACAAAAGAATGGAAGGCACAATTGAAAGAGAACTTCCGGTGAACCAGGCAGGGTTTAGGAAATCTCGTGGAACTCGAGACCATATAGCCAACATGAGGTGGATAATGGAGAGACAAAGGGAGTATGGACAGGAGGTTCACATCTGTTTCATTGACTATAGCAAGGCATTCGACTGCATTAACCATGATTTAATGTGGAAAACCCTGCTTGAAATGGGAATTCCGAAACACCTGATAATGTTACTAAAGGGTTTATATGAAGACCAGATAGCGGTGATAAGAACAGAATACGGAGACACTGACAATTTCAGAATCAAGAAAGGAGTGAGGCAGGGATGCATCTTGTCTCCATTCCTGTTTAATCTATATGCTGAAAGAATAATGAGAAAGGCAGAACTGGAGGGGGCAATTGAGGGAGTAAAAATTGCTGGAAAGACACTGAATAACCTTAGATACGCGGATGACACAACATTAATGGCAAAAAGAAAAGAGGATTTGGCAGAACTGATAAGAAGGGTCAGGAGAGAAAGTGAAAAAGCTGGTTTATACTTCAACATAAAGAAGACAAAGGTCATGACAACAGCAGATTGGGATAGTTTTGAGATAGACGGAGAGGAAATAGAGGTGGTAGAAAGCTTCACATTCCTAGGATCACTGGTTGGAAAGGAGGGAAAGTGTGATCCAGAAATAAAACGAAGGATTGCTATAGGGAAAGCTGCAATGACCGGACTGGAAAAGATATGGAAAGACAAACATGTGAGCATAGAAACCAAAAAAAGGCTCGTGAGAGCACTAATCTTTCCTACGGTACTGTACGGTTGCGAGACGTGGACAATGACAAAGAACATGGAAAATAAGGTTAACGCTTGTGAAATGTGGATATGGAGGAAGATGCTGAGAATATCTTGGACTGAGAAAAGAACGAACGAATCAATACGAGAGGAGATTGGAGTTGAGAATGAAGAGTCGTTAAAACAAACTGCGACAAGAATGAAGCTAAGGTTCTTTGGACATGTTATGCGATCTGATGGTCTGGAGAAGGAAATGATGCTGGCGTGCGGTGAGGGGAGGAGAAGACTGGGTCGCCCAAGGAGGAGATGGATGGATGAGATACAAGATGTAACTGGCATGAATTTGGCGGAATTGAGAGACTTGTCATCGAATAGGAGATGGTGGAGTGTGTTCACCAGGACGGTCGCTAGAGCTCCACGAGCTGACAGCACAAGGTGACAAGGTGATGCTGCTGGGAGGCATGGAATTGCACTGTGAAGGGATGGGCTAACCATGAGTCATAGTGCAGATGAATCTACGCTTGGCCAAACCCGAGACAGGGTTGCAAGGCTCAACAGGACTTGACTAGATCTATGAAATTCAATGTGCTGGAAACAAACAGTCCATGAACTACTTTTGTGCCAAACAACTTTGTTGCAGACACCAGACATTGTTACGTTGTGGGTAATCTATTGTTATATTATATGGCATCTTCTAGGTTGGTAAAGGCAAACTGTCGCTGTCATTTGCTGGTGTGTTGAATGACAAGATGAAAGGCTTCTACAGGAGCAAATACCAAACATCAGATGGCAAAGAACAGTATGGTGCTGTGACCCAGTTTGAGGTAAACATGAATCCTATGAAATTCCAATTAAATCCTAACATCTTATCTTGTCTGATGACTTTCTTAGAACCATTACCTCAATGCACAAGGAGTTGATGCACAATTGAGGGTCACTTCAAGTGAAATCAGTCTAGAATTGTAATCTACTGGAAGTAAGTAAGTAAGTATGTACTTTAATGATCCGCCTGCAAACGCACAGCGGCTAACAAACATGTTATACAATTAGCATGTGCATGAATTTGGAAGAACTAAGGGACCTGACTTCGAACAGGAAGCAATGGAAAAGGTGTATCATGACGATCGCTAGAGCTCCAGGAGTTGACAGCACAAGGTGACAAGGTGATGAAACATAAAAGAATGGTTACTAACGTCTACGAAACATCAGCCAGACCCAGAAAGGCATGTTCATAAGTAGAGCATTCGCAAAATAAAGTTCTTCCTGGTCAGCGCATTGGAGTAGCACGAAAACCAGGCTATTGTAGTTGGACCAAGCATGTTACTCCAATATTGCATTCATGACAGTGGCTGCCCATTGAGCAAAGAATTCAGTTTAAAGCTCTCTTATTTTCTGGAAGTGCTACATTTTAGTTATATCTGCTCCTTGCTCAGCTCACATACTAGTAACTGCTGCACTCGATCAATGGACACTTTGACTTGTTGTGCACCATTAGCAATAATGAAGTTGGGTTCTTGGGCATTCTTGGTGGCTTCGCCGAAGCTTTGGAATTCGCTGCCCAGTTCTGACAATTTTTCAACAGAGTAGGACTCGTATCTGTTAAAACTTGCTTACGACCATAGTCTAACTTTTGGTGTCCTTGACCTGTTGGGAATTCAACATGACATCTGAGGCAATCACGTTTGGCTTACATCAATGCCTGGCTTTTTTCCCTTCTTATTCCAGCATCAACTTCCTCGTACTTCTGTTCTTGTATCAAAAACTGTCACAACACATGGGAGACTTTGACAGTAATCTCACATTTGAACCTCCATAATTGATCTTTGAGTCTTTGCAAATTGGTGTCTGTCATATCAGGGCAATATGTTACATGAGGTCTGCTCCTGCAAGACTCATGTCACAGGCCATAATAGTCTGCTCTCTTGTCTGCCTTGCCTCGATTATTCCAACTCAGTTTTTGCAGGTATCTCAGTTCTTGAAGTGAATAGGCTTCAACACATCAACAATTCTCTGGCTAGCATGGTGCTGCTTGCATTTTGGTATACAAACTTCTTAACCCTGCTTGGTCAGCTGCATTAGCTTCCTGTAGAATTCTGAATAAGGTTTAAACTGGTCTGTCTGACCTACAAAGTCCTTACAATGAGCACTCCTACCCACCTTCAACCATTAGTATTTTCTTACATTTGTCCCTGAAGCCTGCGATCTTCGGTATGGGTCGTCTGACTGAGCCAGGATGCAGCACTCTCATGCGCTCTCTTGCATTTTATATTGCTGCCCATAATGGAACCAACTATCAGTGTTTCTCCAGTGCTCGAACTCTTATTCCCACTCAACCACTGTGTCAGTCCTAAAATGTGAACAGTGCAACATATTTGTGGTGCCCATGCTTTGTTTCAATTGCCTATCTAGCTTCCTTTAAAATGGTCTCACTATTTCTCATTGGCTTTCAACATCTGGATAACTAACTACTATGGCTGATTAATATTTTGGTGAAAGTAACCAAAAAAGTCTACTGATACAAATGTGATTACTTAGCATGACTAAGACATTGCTAGTGGTTTTTAATGGTGTAACTACTTGTTGATATCTGAGGGAGTGAAATTGGGAACCAGCTGCCGTGACATAAGTATTGTCTAATAAATATGTAGAACAATTAACCCAAATCTATTTGCTTGAAGGTCTATAAATTTGTTTATGTAGTATAATGTACTTAGCTATTTGTTCAGCTCTGTAAATAGCAAGGTACGTTTAAAGTTTTTGTGTTACTATTTTTAAAATTTTTGCATTTTGACTTTAGCCCACTGATGCTCGCCTTTCATTTCCATGTTGGGATGAGCCAGCCATTAAAGCGACATTTGACATCACTCTTGTTGTTCCAAAGAATCGCGTTGCCTTGTCAAATATGGTATGTAGTTGTTCATCGTTGGTAGGTCATAGTTACTTGCGATTTGTTGTGCACAAAAAAATACGGCATGATTTTCACAATGATCAGGGTTTTAATTGTAAGTGGAAATTTGTATAGTGCCGCTTTAAGAGAACTAATTAGAGACAGTCACTATGTGAGCCTAAAGAATGTTAAATGTCAAAGAACAGAAAGTGTTCAAAGTAGGGTATAGGGATCATTCTATAGAAATGTCCCATTTGGAGTTTGAAACTTGTTGGATAAAAAATCTAGATTTCATTATAAAAATTAAACTTTTGTTAATGACTGAACGCAGTTTCAATGAAAATTTATATGGTTACGTAAAGAAAATTAAGCATCTGCAGCAATGTTGGTTATTGGTGTTATCCATTGTGGTGTTACCCATAATTGGTGTTACCCATAATTGGTGTTACCCATGAGGCTAACATAGAAATGTGACCAAAATGTACAGTTTTTGGTGTAGAAATAATCAGCTGTGTGCATGAGATTATGAAACTGCTCCATGTCAAATGGAAAAGGTTCCTTTGTGAAAAATGAAAAGCGACACCTATCAAATACACTTACAACAAAATTATAATTTAGGTTGGTTTTGCACCGCACAACAAGTCGGTTTCAAGGATACCACCAATGACAAACTTTTCTGGGACATGACTGCAAACTGCAGTTTGGAAGAAATAGAGGCACAAAATTTAAACAACTGTTAAATAATGTACAGGACACGTGCTTTGCTGAAAAAAAAATTTCAAGTGAACATCCACCCCAAAAAATTAATGAATGAGTCTTCTTGTGTCCAGTGGTTATAGTGACATTCAAAAACCTCATCCACCAGCATGCAAAAGCTCAGATGGAAAATATATTTTATTAATTATGCCATTCTTTGAGCTGTGAAAACACAAATGCCAATCACTGCTGCAATAGGAACAATCTGAATGGTCTCTAATTTGCATGTAGACCATCAGTGACAGAGAATTCTGTTGAATGACCCATGGGTATATGAAGTACAGACGAACCGTTCTCGGCTGATTTAGCCTTGTGGAGGAAAAGGAGAGAAGAACTCGAAAGTAGTGTAAAGAATTAAATTAAATTAAATAGAGATGATTTTCTTTGCTTACATCTATAGCATAACTTCAATTTTGTTCAGATATTATGGTAAGGTGTAGTATGGGAAGATGTGGTATGGATTTTTATTGCTGGCTTCTGTTAGCAATAGCCCTGGGGCTAGAAGATGTTATAACTGAAGCGTAAACTCTGCATCAGTCCAGCAACAAGACAACCTTTCTTAACAGGTTGCATGGTTGAAGATCGAAATGTGAATTTCATTTCATACACCAGAACCGGGCTTCAAACTGTAGTTGTAGTTTAAAAGACACATTATCATATTATCATCTGGCTTGTAAGGCCAGAAGGGTAGCTGGTGATTCAGGTCGGAGTATTTTTTGCTATTTATAGCCTGTTAAAGAGGAGCATGACCTTGAAAGCGATCCATTATGGAAGGTTGTAAAGTTTGCACGTACTCCTATCATGTCAACCTACCTCGTTGCATACATTGTTGGCGAGTATGATTACATCGAAGGCAAAGATTCTGATGGCGTAGTTGTTCGCGTCTACACTCCGCTGGGAAAGAAGGAACAGGGACAGTTTGCTCTTGAGGTCTGTGATCAATTAAGGATGCAAAGCCTGGTAACATTCATTAGCTTAGTGAAGAATAAAGAAATGTATAAGTTATGACTGGCTGTTGTGCAGCGAGTTGTTTTAAGCACAGAAATCAGAGAATGTGAGTTTGTGTTTGCTGTTGCTTTCAAATGTCTTTATTAAGTTATAACCGTACACAGTGGGATATTGTTTTAGGCTTTTTCTCCTGTGTAGTTTTGGTTTTTGCTTTTTGAGTGGGGTTTGAAGTTGTGAAATTTCAGTTTTTGTAGTTTATTTAACAAACTGTATATTTTTGCACTAGGTGGCAGTAAAGACATTGCCTTTCTACAAAACATACTTCAATATAGCATATCCTCTTCCGAAAATGGATCTCATTGCCATATCAGACTTTGCTGCAGGTACATCCACTGTCTCTGATTGAATGCTTTACTAGTTGTGGCATGGACAACTAGAAGTTTTAATTGCTTTTGACTTAGTCTGTATCATTGAAACTAATGATGGCTTTTATCAAAAGTATCGAAGACCAGCTGATATTCTATGTTTAGTAGGATAGTTCACTAGGATACATCCTATATGACAATGGTAGAATTGGTTTTAAATTATCCATGTCATGACTTTGTGGTGATTTTTAATGAAATGAGAATTATTATTTATACTAGAGGATTTGCCTGTGATATATGATGGGTTGTCTCTGTTTCTGGAACACAACAATGCAACATAAAGCTGGTCACGTGCGTTAGCAGGGCCATTGTGCGTGCATTTGCCCGATGCAGGCCTTAGACAGCTTGAGTTTCATTCCACAGTGCAGCCCGTGTCCCTTCTTCGGCCTTGCGCCTGCCAGGGGCTCGCCCGATAATAGCCCGTGCACATGAGCATATTCCAGACAGCCCTTGTGCGTGCATCAGCAAGCCCAATGCACATTCCATACATTCCATTAGCGTTTATCGAAGGACACACGGATCTGTGTAATTATATAAGAGATGTACGATTGTACGTTCTGGACTTGTTATTGCGCTCCTTGATAATGCGCTGTTCTGCTTAACATGAAGTGGTGTTATGTCCCCTAAAGCTATCAACTTGAGACACTGCATTAGTTAATGCGCAATACTAGAACTGCAGTGTGGCACGGCATATTGACCTTTACATGAATTTCATGTTAATTAAGTCACTTGTATGTGCTCTGTAAGGTTAGTATAACGTCGCCCCCATGTAGGGAATCACCATGCTCTCTTGGAACCCTGGAGTTGGAAGAAATCCAGTCTTCTGCTGGTACTGGATGCAAACCCTTGCCCATTTAAATGGGGGCACTAGGCTCTAGCTCATATTTCACCATAGTACAGGTTTGCCTCTAATGCATAGACTACATTTTCAGTGGTGCAATTGGTTGGCACACGTGGGGAACTCATCAGCAGCTGGACAAGTGTGGGAAACTGTGCCAGTGGCCCGATTGATGTTGTGTTGCCCTTCATTGGCACATGTGGGGACTTTGCCAACTGTTCCATGAGCATGGGAAACAGTGTGTCGGCGGTCGCTGTGCTGTGTTTTGGGCTATTTCACTATTATATCCTCATTATATTTCATCATTATTATCTGAATGTTTAGTTCCTTTGTACACGTAACCCGATTCACATGCTGTCTGATAACGCTTGTCCTCTGATGATTTTGTGTTAATGAGTCCATATATAGTTCTATTAAGTTGAAATTCCTTCGTTCTGGTGGCTACTTTTTCATATTGGCAGTAAAATTTTCATTTTGAGACACAGGTCCATAATTCATAGTAATTCCATTGATCATTTGTAAGAACAGCTTATTTTGTGCATAATGATTTATTGAAGGTAGCACGTCTGTTTCTGTGTTGACTGTAGGTGCCATGGAGAACTGGGGTCTGGTAACATACCGTGAGGCCAGGCTGCTCATTGATGAGGCTAACTCTTCTGCTAGTACGAAGCAGGATGTTGCTCTTGTTGTGGGACATGAGATTGCTCATCAGTGGTTTGGAAATCTTGTGACAATGGCAAGTTTTGTCATTTTGCTCTCTGGCTGTTCAAGCTAATAACAAATACTTTTCATATTTTTTCAATAACAGGTTTGGTTCTGTAATGATTATAGATTATTATTTTTAGGGATGTTAAACGGAAATCGGAATTCCGATTATCGTTTTTGAAAACGATTATCGGTTTTTATTATTCACAAACGATTATCGAATTTATTTAGTTTTTATCATTTTCGTAGTGAAAAATTACAAAAAGTACCAGAAAAACATTAAATTGTTTAATTTGTTGGCAAACTTAAGCTATTGTGATCCCTAATTGTGCAACCTCGCGGTATTCGAAATTAGTGATTATTCGTACAAGAGGTCTCGCCGTAATATAGCGTCATTGATGCATAAGTAAACCTTCCATTTAACTAGGCTTATTGGTGTCAATGTGTAACCTCTTGTATATATAGTCCCTTGAATTTCGGTCTGTAGTGCTTATTATATACCTCAATGGTAGGGATGGATCTCATTACTATTAGGGACCCCGATAGCGCGTTTGTTAATGAATACATAAGGTGTTTAATTGACGTCAATACTACTAATAGCTTAGTCGAGCGGTCGTTAAAAAGGCATTATAGCTAGTTAATAGTTAATAGCGGGACATTTAACTCTCTAAGTAGAAAATAAACAAATCAGTGTCGAAACTGCGTTGCTTACAAGTAGGTACGTTACGGTACGTAATGCATTAAGTAACTTGCATTTTATTATAATTTATAGTATATTTCTATGAAGGCCAAAAAAGCGATTATCGGTTTAATATCGGATTTATAAAATCGATAATCAAAAAAACCGATATTAACAACCCTAATTATTTTTATTATTAATGGTTCAAAAACTTGTTTTTCAGCTGTGATTTATAGTTAATGCACAAGTTATGCAGGTTAAAATGTAAAGTCTGATCTTGAGTTTTAAGTTTATTAGTTTGAATTGTATACAATTACAGAGACTGGAGTGTAAACAATATTAAAGAAAATATCGAACAACTTAAATGAAGAAAGCGTACCTGAACCATACAGTCTTGATACTGATGCAACAGACGATTCACTAGGAGAAGAAGCTGACAGCTTATCTAGTCATCCCCACAATCTCATTATTTTTTATTATTAATTAGGTAAAAGTCAGGTGATCGTATGTTTAAATCACTGACCACTGTTGATGTGAAGTGAATCAAGTGATTGGTTTGATGCTGATATTTGATGTTGATATTTTCTAGGAATGGTGGACTCATCTGTGGCTAAATGAAGGATTTGCCTCTTGGATTGAATACCTGTGTGTGGATCATTGCTTCCCGGACTTTGACATCTGGACGCAGTTTGCTTCCTATGATTTCGCACGGGCTCTTGAACTGGATGCACTTAAGAACAGTCATCCAATTGAGGTTGGCTCCTTAATTATGCTGGTTTTTTGCTGCAGATGAACTGTATTTTTTTGTTAGAAGTATTGTTTTTTAACAATAGGCAGTGGTTGATCCTGTTTTAAAAGTGCAACTTGCCTCTGGAAAATACCATTTTTGGGTTATTACTCACTTAGGGTAGACATTTTTTAGATTCTCAGTGACCAGATAGACATTTTCTTGTACAAGTACAGTGAAACACCATTAACATGCGGCCAATGGGAGGTACACCGTATGAACCATATGTTATGTGCGTCGAGGTTTGCCAAGGAATTCTGGTGTACTATTGGAGAGGAGGTCATCAAAGGCTGGTTTCCTCCTTTTCTTTGGGTCCTATTCCCCCTCCCCCCCCCATTCCCCTGTGTGGGAGTGATGCAACAGCCCTAGTTGAAATAATCTCAATTTACTAGGCACCTTGTTCTTCGAGAATTGAGTTAGCATCTGTGCCGCATTGCAAGCATCTGTACAGGTACGTGAAATTCAGCGGCAGTTTTCAACAGCATTCTCAACATCATTGGTCACTTTATTAATGCTATCATTTTCATTGAACTACCGTGTGTTATTTTATGCCCATGCGTTAATCTCACTGGGAGGCATGGTGGCACCTTGTGTAAACCAGACTTGTGTGTTATTGGTGCACGTGTTAAAGGTGTTTCACTATAATGAATTTAAATCAGGATTTTGCCAGGAAAGAGACAGATACAGTGGTTTGCAAAATATGGTATAAAGAACAGTCAAGCTACTTTTTGTTTTAGTAGTTAAACATAAAAAACTTTTTCTTAAGGTTCCTGTTGGTCATCCTTCAGAAGTTGATGAAATATTTGACGTCATCTCATACAGCAAAGGTGCTTCGGTCATTCGTATGTTGCACGACTACATTGGAGATGAGGTTTTTGTCTTTTAATTTCTCTGTTCAAAGCTCTTAATCATTAACGACGGCATGGTAGTAAATGGTAGTCCTGGTAGACAACCGGACAGAAGTGAATGGTACTATGCAGGTCTTGCCATATCCTAGCTATCTATCGATTTACAGTCGATGTAATTTTAGATGTGGCATCATTCATGTCATTAGGTATAATTTTGAGCTAGATTACTTCCTGGAATTCCCTTGAAAACATCCCAATATATTAAAAGCAGCCAAATCAAAATGACCACTTAAATTGCGCTAGGTGTAGCTATACAGGGACAGCCACATGACGGCCAAATTATGTGACTGGATATATTTTAGCTATACAGGGACATTTGAGTGAGCCACATGACGGCCAAATTATGTGACTGGATATATTTTTTATTTATTTATTTATTTCGGATATTTCTATAGCGCCTCCTCAAGTCTACTACTACTCAGAGATGCTCCCGACTACAGCATTGATACTGTGTCGGAGTTTTCACGCCGAAGCGCCACGAGCAATCGCGAGTGAAGGACTTGTCCAAGGTCCGTACGCAGCGGATAGTGGGATTCGAACCTGCAGCCCTCAGGTCACAAGGCACCGAACTTACCACTGAGCCACCACGCCCCACATATGTTATTGATTTGACTTTTTAATATGAATGTGTGGCATGCATGGCGAATTTATATTACAAATTAATAAAACAGGCCTTTTTGGTTAGGTACAGATCTTCAATTAAAATATATTTGACACCAAAATATACACCCAGTTTGTTGTTATCAAAAACTCAACAGGATGCGTGCTGCACTCTGGCTCTTTGCTGTTTGTCATCTTGCACAGATTTCTTATGCCACTTGTTAAAAATTCTGGAGTCAGTGCCATGACCACATTATAACCAAATTTGCATTATATTATATTGGACCACACTGTAATGGGTTGAGTGGCTTGCACTGCAAATGTTGTCATTGCGATTTCAAACAGGATTTTCGAAAGGGTATGCATCTGTACCTGTTCCGTCATGAGTACAAAAACACTTTCACCGAAGATCTGTGGGCAGCTCTTGGTGAAGCCAGTGGAAAACCAATCAAGGCCATTATGAGCACCTGGACAAATAAGATGGGATTTCCAGTCATAAAGGTATCATCAATGATAATAAGCTCATTCAAGACTACAAGAAACAATAATTTTGTTGAAAGTTATATTTCAAATAACTTACTTTTGTCAAGACCTGTGTAACTTTCTCATTGATAGTGATTCAGTTTCTTTATTCTGTTGAGGTCATGACTGTATATTGCAACATTAAACATCCAGTAGAGTGCGTCTCTTGGCCCACATCTTTGTCTCTTTATTCTCTACACAGCCATTTAGTATATTCCCTATTTATAATCTTTGCATTCTTGTCCATCTTGCGCCCTACCTGTCAGTCTGGGTTGATTTTTTCCAGTCTATTTAATTGTCTAACAGTGATGAAGTCTTCATTTATAAAATAAATAGTTATAACCATTGAACATGATTTTGGTTTCAACGTCACTTGTGATTGCTGTCTCTTTTTGTGAGGAAACATATTTTTCCTGAGGTAACATGCATTTTTGTGGCTTGGACTGTTACAGTAAGATACGTAATTTGAGTGATGTGTAAATAATTAATTGCAGGTGGAGCAGAAGGTGAATAAGCAATCACGTGTACTCAAGCTGAAGCAGGAGAGGTTTTTGGCTGACGGCAGCAAAGATGGTAATACGAAATGTTCATGGTTTCCCAGTATGACAGTGTAACATTAGAACTGTTGTCTGGTAATTTCTAACAATTAGCCTCTTCTAAGGTGATGATCGTGAGAGTTTTTCTGTGCGTCTAGCTCTAGTTTTTTTATTAAAAACTGCTACAATGTTTGTGATGAGAATTAAGTTATTTATTTCACATTAAAAGAGATTGGAACTAATGAGGTTTTGTAATTCTAGCAATATCTTTTCCAGAGGTGGGAATGATCCTTCGCAAATAAAAAATTATGTTAGGGACACGTGGGAGCAAATTTATGGAAAATTAGGCTTCAGCCCAGTTTTGGGGGTTATCTGAAAAGATGCCTCTGAGGGCATTGGCATTATGGTGCCAGATACAGATGGAGAGAAGTTGGAGCTGAACCTCAGTGATCACCTGAGACAGTTGCATTACAACTGTATCGCAAGTGTCTTGGTGTAAGTCGAGGTTTGTTCAAACCACGGAAGATTATATTCTGTAAATATAACATTTATTTTTTATATTTAGTTGTTTCAAGCATTTATTATGCATACAAATGCAGTTAATTTGTGTCAGAGACAAAGTTTTGGGTGCTGTTGTTTATCACAGATTAGGTGGGATATGACGATTAAGTTGGAGATGATCTTATGTTACACTCAAGCTATGAATATGCTATATTGGTTTGCTTAATACTGTGAAATATTGAATATTATTTATTAGGAAATCCTGTTCACTCTTACATCTGAGATTGATTTAAGATTCTTCTGTTGGTTTGACCAGACAAAAGTTCCTTGTGGATGGTTCCAGTAACAATTTCAACTTCATCCTCACCAAATAAAGTAGTTCGCCAACTGATTCTTGAAAAAGCAGAAGAAAGCGTGGAAGTGAAGGACGTAAAGAAAGGAGACTGGCTCAAGGTCAGTCGTGCAGAGATACATTGATTTGTCTCATACGCATTGTGCAAAACTTGTGTAACTTAAATATAAATTCATTTTGTTGCTTTCACTTCACTAGATTTGTGACAGAAGTGTGGTCAAGTGTAACGCCCAAGGTCTATGTCACAACTCTGTTTTTGCCACTTGAAATCATTATTTGATACCTTGTCTCTGAAGTGTGTAATTGATCATTTCTGATTACCAAGGAAGAGGGTGCAACAGAGAAAGACAAAATCAGAAAATAGGAGGAGAGAGAGCTTATCAGATTATGTAAGAGGGAACAAGTATTCTAAGAGGGAACATGAAGATAGGGTGGAAGAAAAGTCATTTAAGTTTTTAAGCACAAAATTATTTTTGAACATTTCCATATAATTTGGTGCACGTTAGACTGGTAGATAGTATGCTGGACTGTTACCCAAGAGGTCAAGGGGTCAAACCCAACCAGGGCAGAAAGATATTTCTGTTGCATTAGTGCCCCAACTATAAAGTGATTGCACAGACTGTTGGTGGGAAGATGGGGCAGCATGGAATGACACTGGCCACCCACCTTCACTACCGAGACCAAGAAACTGAGGTTCTTAACATTTGATAATGATGGCTGGCTCTTGGATTTGCTGAAGGGATAAAGAACAGAGATAAAATGAGAAAATGGGAGAAAATGCTGTTCTTCTACATCCATATATCAGCAAAGAGTACTGGCAAAGCTGCTGTGACTAAATGTGGACCTATGTTAGTCAGTTGTTGTTCAGGTTGTTTGTAACATTTGTTCCTTTGCAGCTGAATGTGGGCGGTGTTGGCTTCTTCCGAACACATTATTCAGCTGACATGCTGGATAAATTGTTGCCTGCAATAAAGAACCAGACACTTCCACCTCGAGACCGCTTGGCTCTTGAGAATGACCTGTTTGCTCTGGTAAGAAATTGTTTGCTACTTGTGTAAGATTTTTGAAGGATCTAATAATCTGTATTTGTTGCTGTGCTAATTAAATAGTTTCTTTTGTAATAAAAAAATTATGTGTTGGCAGCTATAAAACGGAGTTAAAATTGTAGGATAACAAACCAATAAGCAGCCATAATTTTGTTTGTATGCCAGCCTAATTATAAGTGATGGTTGTGGTCATGGGTGTATACATCTGTTAATTTGATGGTTGTGTCATTCTAGGCTCGTGCTGGCATCACGTCTAGTGTTGATTTTCTCAAAGTTGCGGAAGCATTTCAAAATGAAACCAACTACACAGCCTGGACTGACATCAGCGGAAACCTTTCAACGATATCCCTCATCCTACAATACACAGATTTCCATGACAAATTGAATGCCTTCATTCGCAAGCTCTTCAGTTCCGTGATGAAGCGTTTGGGGTGGGATCCAAAAGAAAATGAAGGTAACGACTACTATCAGAAGAAGAGATGCACGGTCCTTTAAGCTAGCTCTGAGGCAGTCATGGGTATGAAGTGTTAGCGACTCCATTTTCGTAGCCTTGGCATATGAGGATGGTTGGCCAGTCTTCTCCCTCACTGTCTCATCTTCCTACTGAGTGTATGTTCAGTGTACTTATTATAGCTGAGGTGGCGCAGTTGGAGTATTGTCGGACCAAATTTCTGCCCTGGCAGGGATTTGAATCCCCAACCTCTCGACTGACAGTCCAGCATGCTAACCACTACACCATTGAGCGCCCCAACAACTATTCTCAACTCGTGCAAAACATCATGGGCCAACAAAGAACTGCTATGCACCATACCTTGCAATGAAGAGGTTATAAGAGTAAAATGTATTATTTGAGCTCATTAACTGACCTGCTTGAGTGTGTGTGTTCATAAATTTCTTTGTTTAAGCACCAATGAACATGCCATCAGCTAACAAGTAATTGCTATCATCATTTATCACCTCAAAGGTGAGATTAAATGTGAGATGCTTATTTAACCAACCATCTGTGTAGTGATTCTTGAATGATGGTGATTGATATTGGTGATGCGTTTCAGGCCACTTGAATGCTATGCTTCGGAGCCTGGTCATTGGACGTCTTGGAAAAGCAGGAGATGAAGATATTGTGGCTGAAGCAAAATCACGATTTGCAGCACACTGCAAGGGCAGCAAACTTCTGCCTGCTGATCTCAGACATTCTGTAAGTCAGCTTTCGTGGATGGAACTTGTTTTTTTTTAAATTCTTTATTTACTTGATAGGTTTTACTGAGCTAAATTTAGAAAAATTCCTGATTAGTTAACTAAAACCGTATGCAAATCAGCTCACGTTCACATTTCTGAATATTCATAGAATCACATCTTACATGCCTCAAACTGTGTTTGTCTCAAAGGCAGCTGCTCTGGTTTCATGCTGTCTCTGCTACTGCAGCTCACTTCTTATTGGGATTACTAAACACGATTGTCATAAACTATAATTGTTTCAAAATTCTCTGTCAAAAGCCATAACAAAAACCCCTAAGTATCGACGTATTACACCAATATTGCAATCAAGACACATGTCTATCCCTTGTTAGGTTTTCAGGTGGCATAAAAATGGTATGTCATGTCTTGTAGGTCTACTCTGTTGTTATGAAGTACAGTGGTGTAACAGAATTTGAAGCACTACTAAAGGTGAGAGTGACTGCCCCTCTCCAGTGAAATGTTTAACGTTTTAGATGCAGAGGTTAAGTTTGAGCATGATATCCTCTATTTTTGAGGATCTACACCTGAGACTTAGAACTTGTAGTTCCTATGGGGTTTCGTTTCTTGAGCTGGTATGAACATGTAATATAGGGGTTCTGTCCTGAAATGCAGAAACTGTCAAATTAACATCTTTAGGAAATTTAAATTCCAGTGTAAGAGATCTCTGTATGTATTGATTAGAAGCTGAATAGTAGTACTTAGTCTTTATGTTATTAATAATAAAATCTGTAAGAGATATAATACAGGACAATGAGACGAACAAAGTCTAAAAATTGTTGCCCGCATTCACAAGCACTCTTTGTAATGAATCCTACATAAAACTTGTCATAGATGTAGGAATAAGAAGTTTTTTGAGTTTAACATACTAAGAAATTGATATATTCATAATAAATCAACACCAAACACTAAAATGTGCAAAATACGTTTTGCCATATCAACTCTGCTTTGGCCAAGTCTAAAAATTTACCTTTCTAGTGTTTCAAGATAAGAAAAGCTGTAGTTTTAGTCACATGTCATCACATCTGATGACACCAAGGCATCAGTAAAATGTTTAAAACACCAACCTGTTAACTTTATACCCAGCAGGAAAACAGCATTAATTTCAGAATCGGAATGACTTATTAAGTTGCAGTCATACAGCACTGCTTCAAAAGCACTTAAACTAGGTGCAAAACTATCTGGCATTTGGAGTGTTTCAATCTCTGCCAGGGTAGAAATGGTACTTGTACTCTTTTTCAAATGTGACTATAAAATGAGTACATGCGCCGTACAATATTAGTGGGAAGATGAGGTGGTAAGGGAGAGAGGACTGACTACTGGTATCTGCCCTCATGTGCTGAGGCTAAGATAATGAATCACTAATACGTTATACACATTTACTTCTAATTTAGTACCTTTAGGATTTTGTAATCATGAGACATTACCATGCAAGGATAAATTTTTTAACTTCATGTTTGAGGTCTGTGCTATGACAGCTGGTATGTAATGCAATGATTGCTGATGCTGTTGAGATATAACAGAGTAGGTATTGTTGTATTGAGCAAGTCAGCTGCTTGTTCCATTCATAATTATTTTGTGTACAGACATAGCAAAACAGAGCATTGATTGCCTGCATGTTGTGTTTAATTAGTTGTATCGTGCAGCGGATCTCCAGGAGGAAAAGCTTCGTATTCTTCGTTCTCTTGGTTCTGCATCTGATGTTGCACTGTTGAAACGTACCCTGGACTTTTCTTTGAGTGTAAGTCAAGTTATGTGATGTTTGAAACTTTCATACTTTGGATTTTAAACGTCTGGCTAGATTAGAGCTTTAAAGATTTCAGATAAAATATTGACCCTTGTAAGTGTACCTATATTTTATCAAAGAGACGTGGCTTTATAGTAGTTTAGCTATCCTAGAACCCTGGAAACTATATGTCTGGAGTCTGACTGACTAAGTGTGATTGGTTTACTATAATCTTTATTCTGCCTTAGGCCAAGATATCTTGAAACTAATGTGAAAATTTACCATGTTTCTACAGAGTGAAGTCAGGTCACAGGACACGATCTTTGCAGTTGGTGGAATAACTGGCTCAGTGGATGGTCGTGAGCTGGCCTGGAAGTTTTTGCAAGATAACTGGGCTCTCCTGCATGAGCGCTATGATGGAATTTTCTTGCTGACCAGACTGGTTAAGGTGAGTTGTGGTTCTTAAGCCTGTTTACAGTCTACATAGTATGTATTGTATCTTAAGGACTTAACTTAGCCATACTAAGATGTGTTCAAGGCACTTATTTTATTCGTGTAGACCTTTGCACTAGCAAGGGGTGAGTTCCCAAGTTCTGGACACATGACCAGTGCATTGCAGGGCTTGCGATTTACTCCCAAATAATGACATTTTAAAATCTGACTGCTTTGGTGAACTGTCCAGCATGTCCATTTGTAGCCATGTTTATTGCTATGGCCTATTGCCACTTTACTTTAGCAACATTTGGAATCCTTGGGAATTATGATTCCAGTCAAGTTAACCACAACCAGTGTATGTAATATGTTGAAGAAAGATGTGGCTTACTTGATGTTGCATATTCTATGGTTAAAAATGTGATTGTATTTCCTGTACCTTTTGATTATTTGTCAAGGCAACAACTGAGAATTTCGCAACTGAAGAAAAAGCTGTTGAAGTTGATGTAAGACAAAATACTCTCCTCTACACTTTGTTTCATGATATTTTTACCTTTTGGCATATATTTAATCAAGTGACTCCACTTTCTAAGGAGTGGAAGCAGAAGCAACATGTGCTAAAATTCAGCCAATTCGAAGATGGTCGGGTGGGAGGCATTGTTCAAGTTGAGCTGGGATGACTGTAAAGTGCTCTCTTAATGTCAACCGTTACTTTCCTCTGGGTTGGTCCTGCTTGTTTAGAAACCTTTGTGTTTAATTCATGCCATAGCAGGTATTTATGTGCCGACAGCTGATGTCTTGCACATTAGGTTAGATTTCAAATTTGTACCTGTTCTGATGAGTGCATTTCAATCTAAAAACGATTACTGTAACTGTATTCATTGTATTGTGTACGAAGTGGTCTGTCTGGTGTTTTCTTGGACATCTAGAACTTCTTCAAGACGCATCCTGCCCCATCTGCTGAAAGAACAATCCAGCAGAGCCTTGAGAACATTCGTCTGAACAGCAAGCAACTGGAACGTGACCGCGATTCCCTCAAGACTTTCCTGGCTGCCTACCGCTAAACTGGATCGTCTTCCAGTTCTTAATGCCTTCTGTGCTAAGAATTTAATATAATGTGGACCATCATACATGCTGGGCTTTTTTATTTGTTGATTTCTGCTTTTTATTATTTTAAATTTTGTCAGAGTAGCCAGTTTAAAATGTTCTGAATCTAGACTAACAGACTATTTTAGCTGCCAAGTGAATTAGCATTCCTTTTGTTTCTTATGAAATTCAGAAGCGCTTTGTTGATCTTGATCAGATGTGTCGAATGGAACTTAACTTTCAGGTTGTTGGTACTGGTTTTCTTTCGTTTTACTGTATTTCTACATGGTTGTGTAATTGTCTTTTGCTTTGTTTGTTTATGATCTGCCACATTTAAGTTCCCTATCTGTCTCAGCCTGGTCATCTCGGGCAATAGGACTGGACAATTCTTCGAGCGTATAAATGTTCACCGTGATAGATGGAGTGACGGATTCCTTGCTTTGATGTTGCTGTTGGTTGTGTGTTAATTTACACGTGTTGCTTCTTTGGCTACAACGGATTAGAATTTTGCTTTTGTGCTCTGCTGTCTTGTCTGATGAAACTGTCACCTTCCTTGGTATTCTGTTTCTCAATTAAAATAGTGCATCTTGTAGAATAAACTGAATGTACAGTAGTGCAGCATGGACATGTAGTTACTTAGCTGGCTGATTCTGAAGGTAGTTTAATCGCTGATCACAGTAACGTATTGAGTTTCAGATGGTGAATGTTATAGTTATAGGTTGAATTTGACTTTAGGCTGTATGAAATTTCTCGAGATTTCTAAGATATACATAGACCCAAGTGACATGATTGAACGTAATAACCTGATCAATAGGTGACCGTAGACTGTTTTTAGATTGATATGATATCAGATTAAACCACCAACTACAATGAATTCAAAACTCGATTATTGTGCTTGAGTTATATAACCTGTTTGCCTAATAAAAAGGAATACAAAAATTCAGGAGTTTTAGTTACGTTAATTTGTTTCAAAGGTTTTGGGGTTAATAGAAAAGCATACTGCTTGCACAAGCTGTGTGAAAATAACCGTGGATTGCTGTCCATTAGTTTTGTAAAGCTGCACCTTCAAGGAAAATGGTAGTGTTTACAAATCTATCCTAATATCTTTTAAATACCTTAACGGAATACGTCAATATTCTGACAACTGTTTGTTAATAACTAGTCGGTGTTATCTATATTATAATTACCTCCCTCTGATGTTTGGTCTCTGGTCTATTTAGAAAAGGTGACATAATGCCTGCACCAACTTGTAAATTATATAAAGGAAACATAAATGGCTGTAGCCAATGGGAAGTAGGTAACAGAAGAGACATTTTACTGAAGAAATTCAGATGCTTAGAATGGAATAGACCATTCTAATTTATTTGTTGTGTTGACTCCATGTTCACTTATCCTTCAATCACAAGTGTTACGGTTCACTCTACAATCTACATAGCAACTGAACTGAATGCAGCGTAAATTTGTGTAGTTTAATTGTGTGCGAATGTAGTCGGTCATTTCATCTCCATTTATTGCTATGCATGAAGGCAATACTATGCTTCTACATCTACTCCTTCATGATCACAGCCTCGACAAACTGTATAATTTGCTGTTATGTTGATTTTGTAATCATTATTTGGAGCAGTGTTCTACTATACAGTGGACAGCTTTTGATGACTCATGCCTTCATCCATTAAATAGTTCATCCTTTAACACAATAAAAATTTAATTGCTGCTAAAATTATCTGTCTCTCACTTGGTATTTTGCACATTACTTAGAACACTGACCGCTATCTGATCACTTGTAAAGGCACCACAATAGACTGGTGAAGGCTACCATACACCACCATTTGATTGTATAGGACACCGGTTGAATTTGAATAATTGTGCTTTGTCAGTATCATTTAACAAAGATAGATTGATCAAATACCATACACAAAATCCTGATATAGACTGGGTTTGTCTGTTACCAAGATACAGTTGGATGCAGTACATTTTTTGCACATACATATAAACAACAGCAGTAATATCAGGCGGCTTTTGCATGAATACTGAAAGGACATTAGCATAACTTATGCAATTTCATGTGTTTTATTTCAACTTGATACTGGGACCTTATGTCATGGTTGGATACTGTTAATAAATTGTATTATAATTATTTGCTGATATATGCAACCTCTTATAGTCCTACATACTAGAGCTGTGTATGCCTCTTGCCCTAGGCATAAAGATAGCTATTTTGGTGAATGCTTTTGCAATCAAAATGTAGGTTATTATCAACACAATCAACACATGCACACTCAAAAGTATGTAATCATTTTGGTTAAGCCAATCAATTCAGCATTATGCAGATTACTACGACCAGTAAAATAAATTCTGAATTTGTGATGCATATATATATTATCCATAGTCGATAAGTACCATCCTCTTGTGGCAGTGGAACTGTATCAGAGGCAATGCAGCACAATTTCAGAACAAGCTGCAATCTCACTACCAGGTAATGCACATTGACTGCATAAAACCAAATTAAAATATTTACAAAAAAACTAAGACATTAAACAAATTCTCTTCTGGATGTCATCGTCACTTGCAGTTTGCTAAGGCTTGCAACAATGTTTAATAGTAGGTAAACTTGAACACACGTGTAAGTGCTCCAGATGGTCTCATATTTCATAGACCGCTACTCATTCAAGTAACACCCCTGCCAGACCTGGGTCAGGTTTGTTGGGTTACCATTGTTCTTTTCACAGTTCCAAGTCAAAAGTTCAGTACTGGTACTTAAAATCTCTGAATTTCATACTAGTCCATTTAAACATCTTCTCTTCACAAGAGAAATTGTAGCCAATAATGATAAAAAAATATGAATAAAAAGTGATAGAATTCACATGCTGTGGATTCTTGTAGCAACTTTTCATAGCAGCTACCTGTCCATACACATCCCAAAATTTGTGACAATCTTCAGAGATTCCAGTTCAACAGGTCATCAAAATGTCCCTGTTGGAATTGATCGTTGAAATCCTCGGACAAAGAGAATCTCGCAGCCGACTCAAAATCAAATTTCAGGTCAAGAGAAATAGGATCCAGTGAATTGAGACTTCCTGTGTGCTGCAACGTATGATCCACGGCTGAACTGTTGCCATAGCTACAATCTGAAGAAAGATGTTGAAACAGAATTTGGGAAAGCTGTTCCTCATCGTAATTGGACACCAGCGCTCTTAGTGTTTCCAAAGCTGCTACAGAGAGAAGGCCTTCAGAATCAGTAGACGATGGGACCAAATTGTTTTTCTGACCGTAAAGCTGCGTGAAGTCATCCGTCATTGGCCCATTGTATTGTTGAAGCTGTGCCTCTTCAGAACTCTTAAATATTTCTGCGGTATTGTTGTACACATCTGTGCCGCTCTCAAGACCATTTAAGTAAAGGTTGCCTGATTGGCAGCAGCTTCTATGGTAACTCTGACATTTGGCTTCAAGTTCTGCCCTCTTGGTTTCGACTTTTACCATCAGTTTCTAAAACACATTATGTAAAATTAGAGTTTAGATTTTTGCCTTAAAATACAATTTGAAAATCACAGTCAAACAACCATTTTTGATGGTTAGAAAATCTAATATAAATATTAATCTCTGATTTATGTGGAATTGGCAAATAAAGCCAGAAAATATCGTCAATGCATATTGATTCTGGATCAAGATAAAATAGTGCCATGTAAATGCTTCTCAATAAGCAATGACAACTGATGCGTGTAAAAATACGTGAAAATGACATAAATAATGCCATAGTCTCCAGCTGTTTCGACTATTGCAACTCACTTATTAGTAACATTTCTAAAGTTAACTCAATATGAATCTTCAAAGAGTCCAAAATATCTTGGCCAGAGCTATCCCTAAAACTCCAAAATATGAACAATGTTGAACATATATAATACCGATACTTGAATCACTGCATTGGTGAATTACTTTCAAGACTCGGCTAATTGTATACAAGACTACATTTCAGTCAGCCCTATTATCTTCAGTCTGCTGACTCCAGAGACCTCTCTGTACTCAACCAGGTCTTCTGACCTACTCAAGGACAGCTGTTGTTAGGTATGCCTTTTCTGTTGCTGGCCCTGGACTCTGGGACTCCCAGCAAAAGTTCGCTCTGCAGAGTCTATTCTGGTCTTCAGATATCAACTGAAAACTCATCTTCTCCTGGACTCAGTTCTTCTGTAGGTGCTTTCCATGTCTTCTCGGTTGGGATAGAAGTGTGAAAAAGCCACCAGTTATGACTTTTCTGGCTATTCAAGCATTATTCACAAGCAGATGTTGTTCCTAACAAACCTTAACACCATTTAGACTAGCAAGAAATGCCTTCAAGAGCTTTTACAAGGTGATGCACTACTGTTAGTTACAAACATGTAACATGGTTACTTCCATTATCTATGTCATTTTTTCACTAGCCAACCTGCTTTGTGGCCTCCAGTTTTCCCAGATGTTCTGTGAACTTCCCGATTATCATGGCAGTTGTGGAATCATTTTGCCTGCAAAAAAATCAAGAAAATGTTAAAGAATGTTATAACACAGATGATAGTGGCAAATGAATTTGAAATAGTACAACATGGCCGTGTTCTGTATAGGTTTAAGCACACAAGTGTATCCTTAAGTTAGCAAAGAACAGCCATGAAGTAACAATCTTTCGTAGATGTGCACAGCTTTTGCTATAGCCACATTTTACCTGGCATCAAATAATGACCAGTTTAATGTCTGTGGTGGTAGTAACTCTCTTCTAAATCTGATTAAGCAAACAAACTGTCCTGCCTACAACTACAATTAGCACTATTTTAATAGGATTATTACATCCTGTTTTACGATAACATCTGCTGTGATGTAAAGGTATCACAGTGACTTCCTAGTAAATTTAACCTAATAAGATAGTAAACAACACTGACATCAATGCACTGTATAGGTCAAAGGTACGACATTAACAAGTATAATTTTATTTTAATGCTCCATACGTTGAACTTGTGCATCAGTAAAAACATCTTCTACAAGTTGCACCCTATACAATGTTAGTCACATGAACATCATATATAGGCCTACTGGACTTTAATTTTAAACAATTTGCTAAGAATCCTTGATACTGTAACACCTTCCTCTTACACTTCTTTCCATTTAGATTTTCTTGTCACTGTATTTGTACCAGAGACAGAAAATACTAATTTATTTCCAAGTAACTATAAGTATGCCTCATAGTGTTGTGCAGTTGGCCTACACTGCTGCATGCCATTTACATTTAAAATGCTGTATAGTTACTTGTTTCAAATGACTGTTGCAACATTGACAATTCTGCATGGACATATTGCTATCTGCAAGCATGGCAGACACGTAAATAGTGAAGCTTACATGTTTACACCGGCTTCCAATAGCATATTCTTCATTTCTTGGAGAAGATTGTTGAACTTCATCCGACTTCTTTTCTCAACTGCAAAACATGTTTCAATTCATTGAACACCTTCAACCCATACAGGCCCCATATATACCTTTACATGCACACTCCTAACTTCCTAAGGATAATATCCTTAACTGTTTGGTCGCAACTGCATCTCATCAGCATAACTTAGCTTAGATCTGTGTGACACTCTAAACGTTGACTGAAATGTGAATCAGGTACTAGGGGTCAGGGTGGTATAAGCTTTTAGCTTTTTCCTGGCTTCCTGTTGCGCAGTGATTGATATGTTTTTTGTCATGACTTGTATTTTGTTTTCTGGACGCAATAAACAATAAACAATTAATCAATGGTCACTGCAAGTCCTTTGTGCAACATTAGACACACACTATATGTATGTAATATATATATGCATGTACAGTATGCATGTATGTATGTATGTATGTATCTGGGTTTTTATAGAGCACACTTGTAATAACCACTCAAAGGTACTGATAAAAGTGCAAGCTGTTTATATCCCAAGTTGAATTAAGTGAAAGTTCCAAGGCCATCAGTTTGTATGCCTCAGAAATAGGGTATGTATGTAGGATTTTCTCAACTGCTTCTCACAATTACCCGCTGAAGGTATATTACTCCCATATAAGTGTATTTTGTCCCTGCCTATAGCCATACACACTTCTGTCAACTGCAAACTGCATACTGTTCAGCACAATACGAGTCAATACATAACAAAAACATATTCTTGTGGAATATGCAAATGTGATCAAATGATCAAAATAATTAAATATTAAGCCAAAGAAATTAACATACTGTTTGATATAATATATTGAATTAGCATGCCTTTTTCTTCCAACTATTAGCCAAAATTTTACATTGTATGTGAAAAGCTCTTAAGAGATGATATATAATACATTCTGCTAGAATTACAATTACTATGAATTGTTACCATTTATCAGTTATGGGCAGTAGTTAACTCCTGAAATGAACTACTAGAAATTAAATTATGTTTTAAGTAGTCGAAAAACTTAGCTATTTTTCAAAGTAGTTGTCAGTATAAAATAAATGACAGAATCCCAATTTTTAGTGAGCTAATTTTTTCTTACTACTTAGGCCTACATGTATTCAGCAAGAAGCTGACAACAGTGTAACACTTAAGGTGTGCAGTATAGAATTTTCTCAAAGATTACTACTCAATTACACCTATTATCCAAAACATTCATTTCCCATCTTATGAAATTAGCAAAAGTAGTTTCAGTAGGAGTTTTAAAAACAGCTAATTATTTTTTGTAAAACCATTTACTAACTCCTAGTCAAAATACTTCAAAAGTATTTAAAAATTAATTTTAGTTAAACTACTTTAAATTAGTTCATGCCCATTAATCAAGTATGATTTTATTTCCAGCATGGGCGCCCGCAGGAATTTTTCTAGGGGATGCAAAAATTTCTAGGGGGCAAAATTTTTTTGGGGGGGGCAACATTTTTTAGGGGAGCAACATTGCCTTTTTTGCATAGAATAGCTGACTTACCTGAATAATGAAGTGTTTTTAGCATTGAAATCATGTTGGGTCTGTTGGAATAATGAAAATAATCAAAAGATTTTATTTTTTAAAAGTATTTTCAAAATCCGAGGGGGACAAATGCTTCCCTCTCCTCCGGACGCCCATAATTTCCAGATGACATTTTACCATTGTTATGTCTTTCCTTTTTAAGCCGATGTTTCTCCTCTTCAAATGAAGTACCGGAAAGTGACTTCCTTCTGCACAGCATCTGATTTGCTTTGCTTTTTCTGCGAGATGACATCCTAGCCACAAAAAGCAAATAATTTACACAGTAATTGGGGCGAGAGGTCGCTGCACACCTTTAATATTTGAATTTGACATGAGGCTGATTTCACCCTTGATGCTAGAATTATCAGCAGTATAAATCATACTTCATCACTGTTTGCTTTTTCTGATGACAACTCTGCTTTGTTGCAAGCAGGGGCGTAGCCAGACTTCAATTCAAGAGGAGGCAACTACTGCTTGTAAAAACTTGTATGCAGTGGGGGCGATCTTGTTTGAGAGGTGAGGGGGACATTTTTCAGCGTCCGAAGGGCGGTCGCAAAATCCTCAGAGAATTTCAGAATTTCGCTCTGAGAATTTCAGAATTTCACCATGTTTTCTAAACAATTTTGTTACGCAAAGAGTTTATGACGGTTTTTTTAGTCATTGATACATTTGATGACTTTTTTCTTAGGGCTGAACACAAGAGGAGGCAACATCCACCTCTAATGGGGTGTACTTGAGGATGCATGGCTATAACCCAAGGAAAATTTAAAAATCTACAAAACCAAGAGGAGGCAAATGCCTCCTCTTGCCTCAATGTAGCTACGCCTATGGTTGTAAGGCTTTACAATTCATTTCCGAGCTGCTATGATTGGTCAGTACTCAGCAGACCTATCAAATTATTCCATTGATTTGTACTTCTTGTACTTTATTGCAGGCCTATTCTATCCAACTATAATCTTTTGTATTTACTGCATCATATTGATTTCTACTCTTCCAGATTTTTATTGTTTCTATACTCTTTTGTTTTTTATACTCTTTTGGGATTTTTATTTCTTTTTTATTCAGATACATAGGTTAACATGGGCTGTTCTTACGTAGAGCAAACTACAATAAAGTTGAGTGCAGGCATTGGCGTAAACTTGTTCAAAAAATGGGGGGTTTGGTTATTCATTCTACACTTGTTGCATTGGATGTACAGTCCATCTCAATTATTGGGGGGCACGTGCCCCGGCTGTCCCCCGCCCCCAGTATGAGTGCAGGTAGGCCATATCTTTAATGGCAGCATCACTTGTTGAAGGTTCTTAACTAAATGGCAAGTGCTATATAAGTACGTATAGGCCTATATAAACACTCAGTGTTAGCGACTTCGTCTAATACTAATTATTAGTCTACTCTGGTTCACGTGGCCTCTAAACTGAACAGCAATTTTCGGGAATATAGTTTTTCGTCCGTAATTATCCCACCATCTATCGTTTCATCGTCCTAAATGCAAGATACAGACGTACCTTTATGAAATGGTAAGCCTATACCAGTACTTTTATAACGTGTTAAAAAACGACAACTTCGCAACAGAAATTGTTATTTATAATGGGTTTATCACAACAAGCGACCATTAGAAATGCTTCTCAACTTAAGAAGGGAACTAACCATGCAATAAGGCCTTCAATACCAGCTTTAACTTCTTATTTATCCATGTTTTTTAATAAATTTTGTTTCTAGTTGTTTTATGCTTATTTTAGAAACAAACATAGGGCCTATATATACACAGTATTATTACACACATTTATATATTTATATATACATAGGCCTATTTTTACTGTTAACACAATATTCTTGCATACATGCATACATATATATTCTGGTGTGTGCGAACTTTAGGGCCTAGGGCCTACATCTTAATGGCTATGAAATTTTGATGCTGAAACGATATGCTATAATAGGCGAATAATTGCAGACGCTAAACCCATAGATTAACCCATTTTTACCCCGTAGTAGGCCTACTGCAAGTGTATCCAATGTGCTCTCAGCAAATGCACTAGGCCCTAATCGGTCATTCACGGAATGTGCAAATCCATGCTATACTTGGCTATAGTCACAAATCAACTAAACAGCTAACGATTCAGTCCACGGTTTGTTCACGTGTGTTGTCAAATAAAATAGTTAGTTCTCCATATAGTGACAACTGAAAAGCGATGATTATTTACAGCCTGCAGTGCTCTTTATCTTCGACAATCAAAATGTAACCGTAGGCCTATGGCTGGGACACACTGACGTCAGAAATTCTGGTCCAGAACTGTAACCCAAATTCGCAAGATCAAACGAAAGTTAGAGATGCCGTTCGCACCATAATTAGGCTAAATCTCAAGACAAAGTAACTTTGACGACCTTTGACAAATTCTCCTACTATTTCAATTGACATTTGTTGAATCCGATTTACCTTTTTACTGTAACAATCACAGACAGACATGCAGGCAGGCAGGCAGGCAGGCAGGCAGGCAGGCAGGCAGGCAGGCAGGCAGGCAGGCAGGCAGGCAGGCAGGCAGACAGACAGGCTTGCATGGCAAGCAGAGATATAGACAGAAACCTGAATTGCAGGCAGAAACTAAAGACAGACAGACGGAGAGAAATACAGGCAAGAACTGCAGGCAGAGAGACGAAAAATGTCACGGACCACATTACAGGAAAATGTGATGTGGCAGTTTAATGCACTGGCGGCGATCTTGTTTGACAGGTGGGGGGAACTATTTAGAACTTATCTGGTCAAAAAGAGTTTGAACTGATCTGGTCAATAAAGAAGTTAAAAAAGCGCGAAAAAAACTGTTGATCTTTTTTGGTGTTTCTTAAAAATGTGGGGGAGGTATGGTGTGTCCCCCCACTCCTAAAGGTGGGGTCCTGTCTCCCTCGACCCCCCGGGATCGCCGCCCATGGTTTAATGTAATGAACAGCGTCTTAAGTTGTGTTGTGTCTAATATGCTCGCAACATTCGAGTGCGTTAAAGCTGAGTGTGTGTGTGAGAGAGAGGAAGTCAGACAGAGAGACAAAGATATAGATGGAGACAAAAACAGAGACACAGAAATGGACAGAGAGGAGACAGATAGACAGAGACAGAGACAGGGAGCGACACAGAGAGATTGAATGAATGAATGAATGAATGAATGAATGAATGAATGAATGAATGAATGAATGAAAATATACGAGGAAGGAAAGAAAGAGGAGCTTTTAAAGAGCTAGGTATAGTAGGTTTAGTTTTTAATAATGTTTCGCGTCAAATTTAAAAAATGAGCTGTGATTTAGGCCTAGACCTAGCAATCTCGTGAATTTGTTGGGTTAGGCCTATAACCGTTGGGCTAAATTTTACGACGCATCTATAAAGTATAAATTATTATGTAGACCTTTTAAAACTACTCACCTCAAAAGCACGATGAAATCTTTGAATTGCTATGACACGAAAATTCACGTAATACAGTGACTACAGTAGGTACCTCCACTCAGGGTTCTAATCTGCTTACGTCCGCGCCCTTTATCAGGTCTACTGTAGGGGAGTGCTGAATGGGGGTGGATTTAACTGGATAAGCTGTCGCAGACGTTGTCGCTCGTGCAAGTGCGCTTGAGATATTAGAATAATACGGGAACGGACACAGAGCTGTTGACCAATGGCAGCCTTTGTTTCCATTCTTGACCCTATCTATCGAAGAGCTAATTTGCACAAAGTAGACTGAATGGAACGTTGATTCCGATACTATAGGTGTAACCGATCACTCGAAATGGCTAGGGCGGCTGAAGTCTACACACAGTGGTCTAAGGGGCCTACATTTGGTGGGGCCACAAATATAATTATGGAATGTAAATAGGACTATTAGTACTATTACATAGGCCTACACTAGCTAAAATTCTCATAGGAAATAATGGATGCAAGACACGCATTCAACTAGGAATCTTGAAGACCAGCTTTTTACATGATATATTGGGTCCTGTCTGAATGGAATCCATACTTGCATGCAATGGCTATAATGAAAACCAATGTAGGCCTAATGGTCATCTTCAGAATATAAGCAAGACCTAATAGTTGGTAATTTGCCCAGAGCCTACAATGCTGTTAAGACGGAACTGCGTCCGATAGCTAGGTTGTACATTTATAAGATCTAAATCGTCAGTTTCATTCTGCCTTGGAGGTTGTTTTAAATTCCTACAGCTATATATGCTATGCCTTTGTGCTCCCGTTTGATTAGACTGGCCTTCGAAATAGGTGCCAGTGACTGTTGTGGCCTAAAGGGCGATGAATAAATAATTAGATGCTGGTGAAATACAGTTAGATTTGTCACATATCAAAACAAAGTTTTAGCTCAGCGTGACACATTTAAACACTAATCACTCTCCACACAAATAGTTCTATCTTAGTTGGATCAGGTGTAATACGTGAAGCTAGCAGTTTGCCTCAATATCTGGCCAGAGTGACAACAGACGTATTTCGTACGGCAATGCAGCACACGCTGCACATCTATAGGCACTGGCGTAAACGTCCAAAATATGGGGGGGATTTGGTTAATCATTCTACACTTCTTGCATTGGGTGTACAGTCCATCTCAATTATTGGCGGGGGTACGTGCCCCGGCCCCCCCCCGAGTCTACGCCTATATCTATAGGCCTATAACCAGATCAAACTGTCGCTGCAGCGTAACTTTTATGTAAACCAATATAAAAGAGAGACCTTAACTAAGTCACCCGCGGCCACTTTGCTGTTGGGGGGGGGGGGCTGGGGGAGGGACAGTGATGGGCAATAGTTAACTAAAAAGTTACTAACTTTTAGTTTAACTAAAAAATTTTAGTTAAGGAAGAAGTTTAACTTAAAAAAATAGTTTAGTTAAAACCATAGTTTAACTAATATTTTTTAGTTGCTAACTAAAAAGTTTAACTAAAAAATCAGCAATTTGCAACTATTTTTCCACAGTGAACATTGAACACTGTCAGCAAAAAAACATTTTAACATTGCATGGTTTTAGCATTAACAACCTGTGTTTTCAAATTCATACACTACTTACAGTACACATGAAACTGTATGCCAGAAGAGTACACTTTGCATAGTTATTGTCATTGACGCTTTGCATTATTACAGTCAGTGGCGGCGATCTTGTCTCAGAGGTGGGGGGGGGGGACAAAGTCGGCCACGATCTCGTCGACCTTTTTTTAAATCTTGTCCCAAAAAATTTTTTTTCCCACTTTATCTCCAACAAATTTCCCTTTCATCTTCGAAAAAAGTTGATGACTTTTTTTTTAGTCCTCAACCTTACTTTCGTCACTTTTTCCGGAATGACCCTTCCTTCCTTCCTTATGTCAACAACCTTATTTGTTCCGAATTCATCTCCAAAAAAATTTTCTTATTCTCTTCCTTTTTTTCCTTCTTTTCTTCTCTTACACAATTTTATCTCTTTTATTCTTTCAATTTGGGGGGGGGGACACTTCTGCTAAAACACTACTTTTCTGGTCAAAATGGCACTGAAAACTCGCTTTCGCCCTCACACACAGTTCCATTTGTTGACCTTTTTTCGTGTATCTTCAAAATTTTTTGGGGGGATCCGATGCATGGCGTGTACCCCCCCACTCCTAAAGGTGGGGGTCCTGTCCCCCTCGACCCTCCCGGGATCGCCGCCCATAATTACAGTTCACTTAACGTCTTTTATTGTGAAAATGTTTGTCGTAAAAAGTTGGAAAAAAGTTGGAAAAAGTTTAACTACTTTTTTTAGTTTAGTTAACTAATTTCCAAAATCAGTTGCCAACTTTAGTTAAACTAATTTTTTTTAGTTGTAAAATAGTTTTAGTTTAACTAAAAAAAATAGTTTAGTGCCCATCACTGGGGAGGGATAGGACGTGCCTGCATAGCGGACTCTTCATTTTTCGTGGCCGGGCCCCGCGCATGGAACTCATTGCCGCTGGTTATCCGGTCCATGGACTTTGGTCTAGAAAGTGGGGGTACCAATTAAATTTCGCATTGTTTCATAGAGAACATGTTGCCGTAGCAACGATTGTCTAACCTCTGGGAATAATTATACTGTGATTTCATAGAGAATATAAATATTATTGCCGTAGCAACCTCTTGTAATGGTTGCGTTGTGATTCCATACAAGCTATATTTCCATAGCAGCATCTTGTAATAATTGCATTGCGATTTCATAGAGAGCATGTTGCCGTAGCAATCTTAACTTCTGGGAATAATTGCATTGTGATGATATTTTCACAGAGGATGTATAGCAATAGCAGCCATTGTAACAATTGCACTGTGATTTCATACAGGATATAATTGTCAAAGCAATCTCTTGTAAAAATCGCATTGTGATTTCATACAGGATATATTTCCGTAGCAACATCTTGTAACATCTTGTAATAATTGCACTTTGATTTCACAGGTACTATATTGCCACCTCTTTTAGTAAAAAATAATAATAAAAATGAGAATGATGATTATGGTGATCACACTGATGATAATGCTTAGTAATTGTTTTGAATCTTGAGGGCTTCCACAGATAGGATATAGTAATGGGCAAACAAATATGGTATGAAAAATGGGGGTTACGGTACCCTCTAGTCCAAAATGTGGGAGGTACGAGTACCCCTCGTATCCCCCGTAAATTACGCCTATGTTAAGACGTAGGCTGCTTGCTTCGTGCAGCCTTTCCTTGGTATTTTATTGTGTAAGGCGCTGCTGAGCACAGGTTGAGTGACGCCATATATGTCGCCATAGCAAGTACAGTGTGATGATGATGATGATGATGATGATGATGGTGGTGGTGGTGGTGGTGGTGACGACGACGACGACGACAACGATGATGATGATGATGATGATGATGATGATGATGATGATGATGATGATGATGATGATGATGATGCTGCTGATGATGATGATGATGATGATGATGATGATGATGATGATGATGATGATGATGATGATGATGATGATGATGATGATGATGATGATGATGATGATGATGATGATGATGATGATGATGATGATGATGATGATGATGATGATAATTAGGGCCTTAATTATAGGCTGCACACAAACTACCTGTATACGCTCGGTGCTACATAGGTCAAGGCCTACGCCATGGATTACTCTGTCTAAATGTCCAGTAACCATGCAGGTTGATTCTGGGTATGTGTGCTATTATGAGAAAATTATCATAAATTGCGAATTATCAACCTGTTTAGATTTATTTGGGTCTAGAGCTTTGGATTGGAAAGACAGGCGAGCTTGCATGTATTGATCGATTAATCTGACTCACATTATGGGCCGAGTACAAAGGTCATCGCGTGTAAAATTGGCAAATATTGTACAGTTAAATCGTCCAACAGATAAAAGCACTTATACTGCTATGGTCATATGAATAGCCGCTCTTACATCCTTGCACCTTACGCCCCTAGTGGAGCACAGGAAAGTCAGAGCGTCGACATGGCTCATACGCGATCTCCCCTCTTGAGTGTTTACACTGTGTAGGCCTAGGCCTGTGGCAGATATGGAAATGTAGGTAAGATGCGGAGGCACCTGTAGAGAAGCACGCTCTAGTTGGATTTCTGAGAGACCTCATCTAGTTGTTACGTGTTTATCATTCTTCTCGTCATCATAACTATCTTCTTTTCCGGTGCAGCTGCATATCAAACCCTTAATTAAGTCAAAGCAATTTAATTAATTACTCTACGTTTAGATATCGTATGTAAATATAACGAATCTATTCATTAGGCAGATTTAATAAGGTGCCTATCCAAACACAGTGCCACTTGAAGTTGGCCTCGGTATTCATGAACCTATGGGCCATGAATGAACGGAGAATAATTATGTATCGTCAGTCTGATATGATTCCCCTTTTATCCAACAAATCGCCAGTCTTGTTGTCAAGACCATAAACCTCAAGACCAAGACCAAGACCAAGACCTTGAACCTCAAGACCAAGACCAAGACCAAGACCTTGAACCTCAAGACCAAGACCAAGACCAAGACCTTGAACCTCAAGACCAAGACCAAGACCAAGACCTTGAACCTCAAGACCAAGACCAAGACCAAGACCACGACCCAAAATATATATATATATATATATATATATATATATATATATATATATATATATACACAGGGGCGTCTATCCCCCTAAGTCATTGGAGCAACGTCCCTTTTCCCCCTCTTCTTCCCCCCTCCCCGTTCCTTCCTCCCCTAAAATGGTGGCACACACACTGACAGATCCCCCCATGGTGTAGACGCCCCTGTATAAATATATATACACCGTGTCTCAAAATAAACTGTGCAAAATTGTTTCTGTCAGAACTTCGTCAAATTTCCACAAATTTTAATAATTTTTGGTAGGTAGATGGAAAAATGGCTGAAATTTTATGCTATACATAAATTTTCCACCTCACCTGACTCATGTCACCGCACTACCTTGTTAAACACATATGTACCAATTTCTTATATAACATTTAAATTTTAACAACTAGAGTGCTCAGATTTTGTTCATCGATTCGTTAGAGGGCGTCATATATTATTTATTAAATTTCTAATTTTAACTAGTCTACCCTCAGAATAGCTGGCAATCATTATTTACGTGTTAATGTAACTGTTTATTTTAAGCTGCGCTATCGTTGATTAAAAATGGTGTTTTCGAAGGAAGATAAGATTTTGATTAAAAGTTTACGAGAACTAAAGGGTTACAGTTCTACTCGTTTTCTTCAAGAATTTCAGACCAAAAACTGGACAAGACGAGGTTTGGATTACTTGTTAGCGAAAATTGATCGCAGTGGATCGGTTGATCGCGTGGCGGGCAGTGGTCGTCCCCGCACTGCCCGTACTGCTGGAAATATCGCCATTGTCGACGACATGGTATTGAGCCAAGAAGACGCTCCATGCACTCACCGCACTGTCCGACAGATTGCACGCGAGTCTGGCATCCATCGGTCGAGCGTCCACCGTATCGTGAAGAAGGAACTGCAGCTCAAGTGCCTAAAGAAGACCAAAGCCCAAGAACTAACAGCAGCTAACAAACAGGCGAGAATGACTCGAGCTCGTCAGCTTCTGGACAAGTATCCGAGCCACATGGTGAACTTCATAGTTTTCACCGATGAAAAGCTATTCACCGTCGCTGCCCCAACCAACTCGCAGAACGATCGTTTTTACGTCCGTTCAGGTACCATAAAGAAGGCCGTCAACGAAAACAGGCTCCTTCGAACAAGACCGACATTCAGCAAGTCGGTGATGGTGTCGGTCGGCGTCTCGAAACTTGGCTGCACTGAAATCCATTTCATCGAGCCGGGTGTCAAAGTGAATGGGGCCTACTATCGCGACAACCTTCTTGCCCAGAAGCTACTGCCAGACATACGCCGGATATCCCAGGACGAGTTTTTTGTTTTTCAACAGGATGGCGCCCCGGCGCATCGAGCACGCGACACTGTCTCTTTCCTTGAGCGAGAAACGCCCGACTTCATACCTCCAACACTGTGGCCGCCGAATTCACCGGATCTTAACCCAGTCGACTATAGCATATGGAGTGTGCTGCAGGAAAAGGTTTCCCGCTCCAGTATAGCCAACGTGGACGAACTCAAAACGCGTCTGATCGACGAGTGGGCGCGCTTAGACCAGTCGATTGTTAATGCTGCTATCGGCCAGTGGCGTCGTCGTCTAAGCGCTTGTGTCCGTGTAAGAGGGGCACATTTCGAGCACCAATTCTAACACTTTTAAGCAGATCTGTCATAACAATTAAAAACTCTGCTAAGTAAACCATATTTTACTTTACTGCGTGCTAATTAAGTCGTCAGATAGTTTGTTTCATGTAATAAAATTTAAATGTTATATAAGAAATTGGTACATCTGTGTTTAACAAGGTAGTGCGGTGACATGAGTCAGGTGAGGTGGAAAATTTATGTATAGCATAAAATTTCAGCCATTTTTCCATCTACCTGCCAAAAATTATTAAAATTGGTGGAAATTTGACGAAGTTCTGACAGAAACAATTTTGCACAGTTTATTTTGAGACACGGTGTATATATATATATATATATATATATATATATATATATATATATATATATATATATATATATATATATATATATATATATATATATATATATATATATATCAGACACGATTAACCTTGGTATTAACCTGGTCAAACGTAGCCAAACCGTGTGTGTACACACACACACACACACACACACACACACACACACACACACACACACACACACACACACACACACACACACACACACACACACATGCGCACACACACACATTCTGAGATTGTGAGTGCAATGAGGGTGAGGAGTCATATCAAGGCCACCAGTATAAGAGTAGGTCCATATACGGACTTGACCTACAACTCCACATCCCGATATGACTAAGATGTCAACCATAAGACGGAGAGCGAGGGTGCATGATGTAAGATATTTCCAAGAGGAGTGTAACTGTGGCCCAGATCTTTGGCGCCTGGCCTGCGCACTGATCGCGGGGGTCAGTCTGCCGGGGTTACATGTGAGGCTGAAAGTCTAACTGCCTGTGACTCAGTTCGTCTGGCTCTCGGTTGACCAGACAAGAGCTATCTATTATTGGCTATGGGCCAGAGGTGCGACCGTTATTGACCGCAATGGCGCGGAAAAATTTAAAATTTTAGGTCGGTCTTGGTCTTGGTCTTGAAAAACCAAGACCAAGACTTTGAACCTCAAGACCAAGACCAAGACCAAGACCTTGAACCTCAAGACCAAGACCAAGACCAAGACTTTGAACGTCAAGACCAAGACCAAGACCAAGACTTTTAAAAACGAACTCGAGCGCACTCGAGACCAAGACCTCGGTCTCGAGGACAACAAGACTGCAAATCGCACCATGATTGTATCTACATAATCTGCATTCATTTACAGTTATACAAACAGTTACAACAATCCCCTGGATTTACATCATAGAAGTAATGTAACGAAGTATTTATACAGCGCCCGTGTTAGCTGATATATAAGCTTATGCTTTAATTCATGCCTCACACAGTTCACCGTCGTCAGAAACAACAGTCCCATCCTAATTAAGCAGAAATAGTCTTCTTAGCATAAAGAAATGTATTGTAGGCCTATTATAATTCCGTTCTACCCGATCAACTCGCTTCTTCACCCTAACACATCATACATGTCATCCCATCGACCTCCCCGGAATCTGAGTCTCTGACCAAGCACCGGAACTATTGCAGACTTGACTTGATATATAGCGCCGGTATTTAAGCTAGTTTCCCTGACGTGACTTTTGTATAGCGCTGATAAATTCCAGATATCTACATTAAGCTTACATTACATCGTATAACTACCGGTAATATAAAGGCAGTTGTCTAGTAGTTATAACCAGTGCTTTTTTCTGGAAAAAAGGTTCCGGAACGGAACAATAGGTTGCGGAACGGAATAATTATGGGAAGGCTAAAATCCCGAGAGAACGGGATTGAGGGTTGGGAGGGGTCTCGATAAACACTGAAAACAGTTCAAAACACTGAAATTAAATTAAAATAACTAAATTATTGTTTTTATTATTAAAATGAATAAATTATTTTTTATTATCTGAAAAAACGTGCCGGAACGCGTTCTGACTGAAAAAAGCACTGGATGACTAATAGACTGGCTGGATAGAGGTACATTATAACTGGATAAATAAATTAACAACTGTTCTTCGTTTCCGTATTTTTTGAACCAATGAATGAAAACATTTGCTAGAAGAATCTTTGTCAGAAGGACGCCAGTCGTTTTGTTTTCGCCAGCACTAAAAGCCTCCAGCGTTTCGACAGAGAAGTAGAATTCAGTCTGCCTTTCCACAACTCTTCACTGGTTACTTCTAAATACGAAAACTGCTTCACACACATAAAGAAGAACTTTTGTTCAACGTATCATTTCGTTTTTGAGTAGCGGCTGTGCTCTTGCGGCTGTCTTTTCATTGACCTCTTGTGATTTGACACCACATCTACCTCCTTCCTCTGGTCTGGTCTTCCGTCATCATCCTTATCCCTTGGCTCTCTCTCTCTCTCTCTCTCTCTCTCTCTCTCTCTCTCTCTCTCTCTCTCTCTCTCTCTCTCTCTCTCTCTCTCTCTCTCTCTCTCTCTCTCTCTCTCTCACTCTCTCTCTCACACATACACACACCACACACCACACACACACACTCACACACCCATACACACACCCATACACACACCCATACACACACCCATACACACACCCACACACACACACACACACACACACACACACTCACACACACACACACACACACACACACACCCACACACACACACACACACACACACACACACGAGTCAGCGTAAGGGCTTACGGGGTTTTACGCCACGCCAGGGGCCCACCTGCCAACAAGGGCTTACGGGGTTTTACGCCACGCCAGAGGCCAAGCAGGCCGCTGACTCACACACACACACAAACACACCTACACACACACACCACACACACACACACACACACACAAACACACCTACACACACCACACCACACACACACACCACACACACACACACACACACACACACACACTCACCTACCCGCACACACCCATACACACCCACACACACACGCACACTCACCTACACACACACACACCTAGCCACACTCACCTACACACACACCTACCCACACACACCACACCATACCGACAACACAGAGCCAAGTGCAGCCGTAACCTGCATCAGAATCCATCCCATCTCCCATCAGACGGACAACTCGCCGCCAGCAAATCCACTGGCACCTGTAGAAACACAGTAAAACAACGAAGGTTATTTATTGAACGTTACGACAGATAAAATAATAGTATCATGAAAGGCAAGAATAAAATACAATTCTCTTTCTGGGAGGGGGGCCTATTGGTCGGCATCGCACTGACATATATCAGGAAGCAGTATGTCCCACTGTCCCAATCTAGAGTCAACCAGGTCAGCTATCGTTGCTCTTTTTCTACTTGTGGAGACATGCAGGTGCCGCGCTTCCGTATTTCAACTCAAGCCAATTGTATCTAGGAACATTCTTTAGCTTACATACATGCTGGTGCATTTAGCTTCGTCCAGGAAACATTTTCAAAATGTCTTAAAATGCATTTGAATATCTCGATGAGTTAGATAGTCATGCGTGCAGCGCCTTCGTGAGGTAGCCGACTTAAAAGGCGCTATATTAGGTGGCTTATACAAACAAAGAAACAACAATCACACATACGTACATAAATACACGCACTTCTTGGCCGACTGTATAAGCAATCATGTCCTATCTTCTTGTTGAGCCTTTCCAGAGGTATCAGTGAGCTGATGCGACGGACCGAACGGAGAATACCCAGACGTTATAACTGTACATCAACAGAACGTTTCTTAGATGACCATCACCTGACAAAATTTAATCAATGCGGAATGTTGAAGTTAGAAGGAGAAAAAGAACAAGGAGGTGGAGAAGGAAGATAAGAAGGAGGAAGTTTTCAGAACGAGGTGAAGAAGGAGGAGGAAGAGCAGGAAGGAGGAGAAGGAGGAGGAGAGGAGAAGGGGGCAAGATGAGGACGAGTAGGCTACGAGTTGAAGGAGGAGGAAGAGTAGGAAGGAGTAGGAGGAGGGTGAGGAGGCGAATAAGGAGGAGAAGAGGAGAAATATTAAGAGAAAGAAGGACATGATGAAGGAGGAGGAGGAGGAGGAGAAGAGGAAGAGGAGGAAAGAAAGAAGGAGGAGGAGGAGACGAAGAGCAGCAATCCCTTAATCCTTTAACGACGAGAGGGATTAGTTTTCCATGCATTTTAACACACGCTCGTCGTTATAAAGGGTTAGGCTAGCTTGAGAGAGTGCTATACAGGCCCGCATTAAGGGAGGTGCTAAGGGTGCTGCAGCACCCGGGTCCGCAGTTTTGAGGGGCCCGCATTATCGGAAGTACAGTAAAAAAATGTTATTGTTGATGGCTAAATATAGGTACTCACAGCACCGAGGCCCATACTAGCCTTAATGCGGCCCTGGTGCTATATATATATATAGGGTCTATATATATATAGGGTCTATATATATATATATATATATATATTTATTTATTTATTTATTTATTTATTTATTTATATAAAGCGTTAGCGACTTCATTTTCTGAGCCTCAGCGTATGAGGGCGACGGCCAGTGCTCTCCCTCGCCGTCTGATTATCAGCACAGACAGCGTATAGGTCATAACTGCATCTGGTGTAGAGATTATTTTGTTAAGGCCGCCTCTGATACAACATTCAAATCACAGCTTAAAACCTATATCTTCAAGTAATCATAATGACTGCCATTGAACTCATGCACAGCGCCCTTTCCTTCGGCTTCGGCTGTACTTCGGCGCTATGCAAATCGTCTAATTATTATTATTATTATTATTATTATTTTTATTTATTTTTATTTATTTTTTAACCCGAGGTAGGCCTATAAGTGATCCCTCGGGATTTGGAAAAAATTATTTAGGAGCAGGGTAATAATTGTCTGGAGGGTCAGGCCTCGTCTTCAGGGTTTGACGGAAAGGTACCTTTGAAGGATACTAGGTTGTAGCGTTGAATGCTTATAGACAAACGCTGGAACAGTTGATACGTGAAAGCACTCCTTTCCTCCATCGCATTCAGCCTATTATTATTATTATTATTATTATTATTATTATTATTATTATTATTATTATTATTATTATTATTATTATTAAAATTTTTTCGTACTGAGGTTATAAAAAATTTTGTAGACCTCTTTTTTGTCCAGATCAGTTCAAAACTCTTTTTTGACCAGATCAGTTCCCGAATGTCCCCCCCCCACCTCTCAAACAAGATCGCCGCCACTGTTGAGAGGCACTATATAAGTGCTCTGAATGAATAAATGAATCCTAACCGTATGTAAACTTATATTACCTAAACTCCATTATCTTATCTTACCTTACCCAAACATACCCCAACTTAATTACCGCTCATAAGCGTAGGCCTACATTACCTAAACTTAGGGCCTGCGTCGTGACTTACCTTACCGACTTGGAAACTACTGTTCTCGAAGTAGCGCCCGATTATCTTGGACAGGTATTTAAAATGCGTTATAGAATTTTAGTTATAATACGTTACAGAGATTACATTCGTTACAGTAGGCCTATAATACATTCATAAAGGCAGAGGCGCTTTTACACGTATAGCGCGAGCAACGCTTCGACAGACTATATAATTATGTCGTTGTAAGACGGCATGCCCAGCGAAGCGAAGGGAATCCAAGTTGCAAGAAAGGCCACTCTTCTTTGTTTAGTAAATAAATTTAACGAGGAAACTAAAATATCCCATGAGACTAACGAGTCATCAGTTGTTTCGTGTAGCTCTACAACAAATTAACAATAATGAGGTTTCGACCTGCGTTCGTGTAGGCCTACTAAGGTTATCTGTAAAATTTCGACCCCAGATTTTTCTAGAACTAAAACACTGAAAATATTTCGATCACAGTAGAATATTAGCCTAGTAGGCCCTACCTTTTAATATCGATGACAGTGTCGATCTTTTTTTCTGAACATAAAGGCAGCTTGTAGTTTCAGCAAAAATACGTTTAATGTACATATAATTATTCCTTAGTCTGTCTGCATCGAAAATCCTACTAACGTTGCCATTGGCAATGGATTTTACGTCACAATTAGCCTTTGTTTTACTAGATGACGTCATCAATCAGTCAGAGGTTAAAGTGGGTGGGAACGCGTGGGAACGGCGTTCCCACTGCTCTCGAAATTCTTTGCTTGCGTTCCCACTGCTCAAAGTGGGTGGGAACGCGTGGGAACGGCGTTCCCACTGCTTTTGAAATTCTTTGCTTGCGTTCCCACTGCTCACAATGCAATGGAACCCTGGGAACGCATGCGTTCCAATAAAACTCTTCTTCGGAACGCCCGCTCGCGGCACTCAGTAACGACAAATGAGTCACAACTCTCATTGTTTTCTACAAGTAACTGCTACGCTGTTAAACTGTGGCCGCAGTCCGCTTGTAAACAACTTTCGCAGGATAGCAGTGAGTTAGACTAATAACGACCTAATAAAATCTGAAGTCATTGGTTGGAATTGTTGAGCGGCAATAGGCTTCACCATTAGGTTTTGGTACTAGTTTTGTCACTTTGTATCAGAATTTTTAAATTTACATTCAGAGGATCACCTGCAATTTCTCTTGTTTATTACACATCATTTGACTGAATCAGAAATCCCTTCTATTTTTTTTTCTAGAATTTTGTGATTGCATTTTGTGACTGCAATTATGTGGTGATTAAGGTAATGGTATTGGTTTTGTTTTTTGAAATTATTGCATTTATTTTGGTATTTACATTGTGTATGTATGATGTATCTATCAGAAGTACCAGCATGCAAGTTTTTTCATGTTCATTGCCCATCATTGACTGAATCAAAATGTCTTTCTGTTTTATTTCTAGTAGAATTTTGTTACTGCTTTAAAATTGATACCATTACTTATCAGGTTATATATTAATGTTATTGTTTTCTTAAATGTTATTACCGTTTAATAAAAGGCTTCTATCAGATGTTATGTGGATACAATGGGTTATGCTTTGGTCATTTGACTAGCTCAACACAGCCGTATGTGAGAGTCGAAACCTGACCCTTTGACTTTGAACCCGACTCCTAAATATGATTATGTAGTCAGGGCTTGAAGTGGGACGGTATGAAACGGTATGCCATACCGGCACCTCTCCTGGCCGGCCGAAAGCATACTGGAACTTCTCCAGGCGAAAAATCCATACCGGTATGCAGTCTCGTGAATTTTAAATAGTTTCTCACGACGAAACCCTTGACAAGAAACCAGTTTTCTTTCTCCGAAAGTTCGCTAAAACCCACCTACGGCAATGTAGAATTCAAAATTTCTTCCGGGGGAGGAACCCCCGGACCCCCTCTTCAACGGGTGGGGAACGGGAGGGGAAGGGGTTGGGAGGGAAAGGGAGGAAGGGAAGGGAGGGAGGGGAGGAGAGGGAGATGGATAGGCAAGGGAGGGCAGGGGAGGGCAGGGGGCAGAGGAGGGACAAGGGAAGGGAAGGCTGAGGGAGGGCAGGGAAAGGGAAGGGAAGGAGAGGGGAGGGAATGGTTCTTTTAGCCATACCGGCACCTCTTGTTTCCCACTTCGAGCCCTGTATGTAGTCCACTATCAGGGCCAGCCGACTACTCTATGTATTCAATGAATCGGCAGGATTCGTTATCATTTTAGGGGGCAAAGAAAAAAGATAAATAAATTAATGTAATTGATTTTTGGAATTTTGTTATGTATTCTTTTATACATTTTTATTGTGCGGAATGTGGTTACATGTAGGGGGACGACTCGATCGTTACCTTTGGGGGGATAGACGATCCTGTCTACTATCGAGTCAACTCAAATTTTGGAGTTCCCACTGCTCACCCAAACCACTTTAACCACTGCAATCAGTATCTAATCACGGCACCGATGTAGATCACGTTCATTTTCAGTATTAAAGTAAGTAAGTAAGTAAGTATATTCTTTAATAAACGCTAGCAAACGCACCGCGCCTAACATACAATGTTACACAGAGGGAAAGAAAATAGAACAATGAAGTATAAATAACGTTAGATCAAAAATGAAATATTTGCAGCAGAGGCTAACTGTACAGCATCCTACCCAGGAAACCTCGTCGAGTCAAATCTAGGGAGAAGCAAATTATGTAAACGCGGGGAAATTACACCCGGACTTTAGAACGGGAGGTAGAAGGTCATGAAGGAGGTGAGTGAGGTTTAAGAATGCTACTACCAGTTTCCTTTTCCACCTCACTCATCTCATCCCCGGAAGGCCCGCGATCCCATCAGGCCTATAGGCCTTGGCCTACTGTTCTGGATAAAGGAGGAGGGCGACGCTACTCATATTTTATGACACAGCAGCATTGTTCAACAGAAACTACTAGTGCTACAACTTCCACTACCACTACTACCACCACAACTACTATTACTACTATTATTATCATTATCATTATTATTATTATTATTATTATTAATTTATTATTATTATTATTATTATTATTATTATTATTATTATTATTATTATTATTATTATTATTATTATTATTATTATTATTATTATTATTATTATTTGAAAGAAAAGCCCGAGGTACGAAAATCCCTCAGGCTCTAAGAAACTATAAAACAAGTGTATTTAAGCTTGGAGAACGCCGTCCTTGTCTCCGGGTGTGGTGTGAAGGTGCCTCTAAAAGCAATGGCGTAATTATTATCATTATTATTATCATTATTATTATTATTATTATTTGTTATTTATTATTATTATTATTATTATTATTATTATTATTATTATTATTATTATTATTATTATTATTATTATTATTATTATTATTATTATTAAGGCCTATTATCTCCTCAGTTGTGGAGACGTTTATGATTACGGTATATATTTAACGGTCGTGAAGAGGAAATGATGGTGAAGCAATGCGAAATTTGGTATCCCACGTTCTAGACCAAAGTTACGCCTCTGTGCTGAGGGGTGAATTATAGATCTACTGAATCCTTAAACTGCAGGCATTGCATAGGGTCAGTGCAGAATTTGACAATATTAAGCAGGGGTTCCAGCTCTAAATAAACTAAACATTAACGTCTCCAAAACTGAGGAGATAATTTTCAGGCGATCTGGTATCGAGCGTCCTTTGGAGTCCTGTCGCTACACGATAGTGTGAGCTGCTGGATAATGTCATGCTGCTTGTCATCTTCCTAAAGTGTAACTTTTCTTTTTCGAACCATGCCAACTACGTGATATATTACAAAGTACCCAAAACCAGCGATACTTTCTTCTCAACCAGTTAAGACAGCAGGGCTACAACTCTCGAAGCTGGACGTCATTTTCAAGCATTGTTGGTTAGAATATTTCAAGAATTATTGTGTATACGCGCTACCTACGTATATGCTGGACTTCTCACCTGAAATGATATTGCGCTTATTAATGCAGCTCTGAAATAAGCTCGCAGATGGCATATATAATTATGAGAAGATAATACTGCAGAAGAGACGGTTGCTCGAGCAGATAGGAAGCACTTCCAGAAATCGCAGTTCTTTGGCCACTGTATTCATCAGCTCTTGCCACCTCTTCGTGAGGAGTGAGGACAAGTAGGCCTATCCTCTTCGCAAGATAGGACATCCTTTCATGGTGCCTATTGTTAAATCTAAACTGCTTAAAAGTAGTTTTGTTAATCGATATATCTTTAGTTATAGTTAGTTGTGCATGTGTATACGTTTATAATCCGCTCCTGTTACAGTTTATTTTCTAAATGTATGTAATCGTTGTATACAATGTAATGCATGTGCACTTGTCAGATGCAAATAAAGGCTGCGTACTTACTTACTTAGTTACGTGAATGGGTTTGTTTGTCACCGAAGAACAAAGGGAAAAGTCCATGAACCGTAAGCGTTTGTAAAGAGGGGTTACGACCTCTACTAAGAAATCAAACAAGACTGCGATTCCTTTGTTTCATTTGCATACAAAAATATTATGTCTAAGTTACAAATCGTTTATGTGTTGTTATGGATCCCAACTCTGAAACCTGGAAAGTCACAGGTTGTTTTGCCCCAATATGCACAGGAAACTTATTCGTCAAATTATAAATCTTTTATAGGCCTATTGTATATTTTCACTTTAGGTTATTGTTGGATAGAAACAAATACGCAAGATCCACAAGGGCGTGGTCAGATAAAGAGTGAGTGGGTTGATGAATATAGGCCTACAGAATTTCAGTTATGTCCTTATGCCATACATAGTGTCCAGATTAACGAGGTTCAAAATACAAAAATCGATAATAATTTGTTGTCAGTATCTTGAAGATACTACTCATGATACAATGGAGGCAATCAATGCGCCATCATCTGCACCAAGTATACAGTTCATTTATTAGTAAAGGCCTAAGACACAAGAAAACGAGAGCATTGAATTCAATATTTTCTAGAATCAGGCCAGATTTTCAAAAAATATCGTCTCTATACGGAAACACGATGGTTAGGGCAGAGTGGGGCAAAGCGCCCACACCCAACTCTGTCTCCCCTTTGGAAGTCGTCGACATACACGTCTTAATCTGCCTTTCCAGGCGACAACAGATTAACTGTTGGAGCTCCTTCTAGAATCCGTATTGCGATTCCATCGCTTCAAGCCCAGCTAACGTCGATTCTAGCCTCTGCAAAAACACAGTTGAAAAGATTTGCTTTATGGAAACATTAACCAAAGAAACTTGACTTCGGTATAGGCCTAAATGAAAAGATTATTCTGCTCGGAAACGCAAGAATGAAGGCAGTCGTGTACACTGTATAACACGTTAACGACGATAGGCCTATAGTGTACTAAAAGTGGCTGGGGAACCAATACAGTTCGCACGTGCGAAACATCGCTTAGGTTTCAGTAAGAAACAGACTAACAAATAAAACACGGTTCATTCATTCATTCGAGGATTTATATAGCGCCCCTTCGAGGGAACTACTCAGAGGCGGTTAGACCATTGCCTTCTAGATATTGAGAACAGAGCCGTAGCAACTAGAACGTGGCCCCCCTCCGAACATACGTCCGGGGCCCCTTACAATGCGGAAACTGGAAATGCGGTAATATACAATAATTACAATATACAGGGTTCATATTATGCATACATAGACCTACGCCCTACAGTGTACATGTATTCCATTTCCGTATTTACGCAAAGCGCTTCTTTCGAGCCTTGTTCTCCGTAAATTGGTTAATCAAGGCGTCATAATCGTTATTTTTTGCCACTTTTAGGGGGCCCCTTCCAGGAAGGGGCCCCCTCCGGTCGGAGGGTACGGAGGGCGGTCGCAATGCCTCTGGAGGCGAACAGTCTCGTAGTCGAACGGCTGAACCAGTTGTTTTAACCGCTTTACTATAGACGAGCACGTAGATAGAGTTGAACAAACAGACACACAGTTTAAAGGCATACAAAACAAGCATACATAAGCTCATTTATAGCAAACATATATGCTACACACGAAGAGAACACGGCCAGAGTTTTATATAAGGTGCAATATGAGACACATTTTGAAAGCTAACCTTAATTTCTTCAACGTCATTCTGCCGCTGAACAAGTGCCGCCATTATAATTTCTTTCTTTGTTGACGCAGGCCTGAAAGTTAAAAAATAGGATAGTTGAATTAATATTTAGGCCTAGTCCTATTTATGCCATCGGTCTACTGAACAGTTATGTGTGCCATCGGTCAATAGGCCTACTTTATGATGAACTCGACTTTTTCAGGCTGTTATTAATGTTACTGGAAACCAGTGCAGACAAGTATGCGAATATTGGCACAGTTAAACATTGTAGGCAAAGGCGTAATTTGTGGGGGGTACGAGGGGTACCCGTAACCCCCACTTTTTGGACTGGGTGGTACCGTATCCCCCCCCACTATTCACACAATGTCAATCAATATTTTATTAGTGTGCCTTCCCAGAGATGGTCTCCATGCGAAAAGTGAGAGTGAAGAAGAAATTGGTACCCCACTTTTTAGACCAAAGTTGCGCCCCTGCCCGTACCCCCACTTTTTAGACTGGGGGTAGCGTGCCACCCTCTTTTTGAACAATGCCAATTACTATTTATTATTGTGCCTTCCCAGAGATCGCGGTCTCCGCCTTGCTTCGTGTATGTAAGAAATTGGTACCCCCACCTTTTAGACCAAAGTCACGCCCCTGATTGTAGGCCTATATAAGTATGTTCGCACTTATAATCAAAGATTGCGGTGTGTGTCGGGAGCTTAAACGTGGCAGATTCGAGGTGGCAGTTTAACAGCGACAGGTTTTATTTAGCTAAAACTGTGGCCCGTAATAATCTGGCCATCATTTCGTATTTTCGTATTTCATACTAAATACTAAAAATTGACTTTAAAATAGTGCATATTTTAAACCTCTCAAAGGCGCTAAAGTGTTCTGGTTTAGACTGGTTGTGTCAGGCTGTAAGTAAAATTAAATTCTTCGTTGAGCATAAAAAGGCACTGATGAATTGTAACTTAGGTGTCATTTACTTGCTGTGTGACTCATGAGATTGATGCAAACACAGAATACCCTATATAGTTCATACCTTTTCAGATGTTTCTGCAATTCGGTGAGTCTGTCTGCGATATCCTGCCGGCGTCTTCTTTCCACTACAAATGTTTAATCCTAGCAATGAGTTCAATCGTGTATAAGGGATATTATAAGCCAATTAAGTCTACTTTGATAACAATCTATCGATCCATGTATTTATGTATACATTGGTGTCAATCTCTGTTAGGCCTACTATAAATATATCTACACAAACACTTTTATATAGCGCCCATTTAGTACCTCAAAACGAACTTCCTATTATAGTAAACATGCAGGTCCACCTGTGCTTCAGCCTGAAATACAAAACATCGGTTGACGCGATTTAAGTTTTAACCTATGTTCTGTCACGTCTTTTATGAGTGGAGCCTTGGACTTTTGAGTCTAAAGTTCTTACTAATCGAGACAAAGAGTAAACTCGGTACCTTTGTTGTGATTGTCTCTTTTTCGTCGTTCGTCTAACGAAACCATAGCGTCCTTTAGTCGACCACCTCTGTACTTGAGCGTCATTGGCTGCGCAACTGGGGCAACCGATCCACAGGATGGTTCTATTCCAACGGATGACGATGCTACAAAGGGCGCTGCAGTTCTAAATGGTGCTGCTGTTCCAAAGGATGATGCTGATGCGCTAAAGTGTTCTGCCGTTCCAAAGGATGTTACACTTTCCCAAAATGCTGTATCTCCAAAAGCCGATGATGCTGTTGACGCAGAGGTCGTGGTAGCTTCCAGGGACGCAAAATGGTCCGAATGCTCCTGGAATAATTTGATACAATATTTTCCAATGGATAGAACTGCACATACTTAAATGAGTCGCATTTTGTAGCGCCACCAGCCTTGCCGAAGACCGTGATGCCATGGAGGTTATTCGATGCCTATAGTATGCTATATGGGCCCAATGTGTACAACCTGCATAATTTAAACATCTTAGCCTCCGATTTTAATGTAACTGCATTAGGAGGCCTGCTACAATGGCGGCTTTATTATATTACGGAATATTAGGCCCCTATATAAATATATGCTACTGAAAACAATAGCCTATCTATACAAAAACTTAATCCAGTTGTTAAATTCAGCCGGATCTGAGATAAGGCACCTTTGGTTCAGGCCCGCCGAGAGGGGGGAGAAAGGGGGCAAATGCCCAGGGGTCCGGCGATTTTCCGCGGATTTCTAAATGATAGTTTAGGGGCCCGTGACTGCTCTGCCTAGGGGCCCGGAATTTCTGTCGGTGGCCCTGCTTTGGTTTGAGATCCGCCACCTGAACTAGCCTATACGTTACCTAAAAGTGGAAACTCATAAGTCATAACCTAAAAGTGGAGACCCGTCACATAAATATATCTTTGGTTGCAACTTGCAATAATCGATAATACGCATCGTATTTCATGCATTTTAAGTTTTATCAGAATAGCGAAAAGCGAGTTATAGATTAGCCAGAAAGACTTATGTTTGTACTTCACGAAAATTGGAGATCCGCCACCTCTGCCAGATGACCAATTTAGCCACTAACATAATCTATAGGCCATAATCTATAGGCCAAAGTAATCCATAGGCCTAATACTCGAGTAAAATGTGATGCATAGCCTATTCTAATCATATATATAGATAGGTCCTATGGCGGCATGAGAATTTATTTGGAAATTAGGCCTATTGTAATAACTAGGCCTACAGTTAGAATTAAACCGCGATTAATGTCATAAACACGTTTGTTTTACAATCTATTACGATCGTATTTTTTAGAAATGCTGAAGAAAGATAGCACGAAAATGAACCGCGAAGACTTAAGACAGTGATGGATTGAAATAGTAGGCCTAATGGAATGAATCCAATACCGTGCGCAAAAGGGTTTCATTAACACCTGTGAAGTTCGAAATAGGCCTACTGTCCTATGACGATGGACAAAGATACGGGGTCCACAAATGAGCTGAATGGCTTCCTAATAAAACAAAGGAGACGTTTTGCTTACCTGTTTTGTACAAGGTTTTGTATTTCTTTTGGACCTGCCCATGTTTTATTCCGGCGAGCTACGAGATATAAAGATGAACAAATAAGCTTATAGAAACAGTAACACTGGCTTCTGGAGAACAAATCCTTAAAATATAAAAAGACTTTAAAAGAAACCATAAAAACATAAATAAATAAGAATATATTCAGAACAATTAGATTTTGAAATTAGGCCTATACTAAAGAAATCGCTATATATCACATAAACGGCTGCTGGAAATCGAGAAATGTAGGCCCCATAAAGGTCAAATGTGTCAAACTTTAGGTATCATGGTATAGAAATAAATTATAGGCTACATGTAGAAAGCTCGATTAGTAAAATGTAGGTAAAACATAACAGTAAACAAGAAGTAAACAAATAAAATATAGGCCTACAAACTATAGGCCCTCCAGTAAGAAATTCTTCTATAGGCTTAATGATTATTTTAAAGATTATAAATTATAACCAAAATAAGACTAACCGAATATTGGAGATAAACGAAAGTCTTGTCAGCGTCACCTAGGTCCCTATTCTAATTAAATGCGTCGAGGAACTAAGTTTGAACAGCGTCAACATAAGCGAGCCATTGAAATAGGCCTAATTGTTCCAGGTTCTACCGCTATTATCCCTAACCTTCTGAATAGCATATTACGTGGATAAATTGAAGTTGCAGCCAAACTTTGGAGTTTAAAATTAACCAAATTTTCATAAAAGAAAACCTAAATTGGCATTTGCATGCTTACCCCGTTTACCTCTCCAACAGTTCTAATCGATTAGTTTCTACACGATAGTCAATGTTTATGAATCTATTATGTATCTTATACAGTCCTAGATTCAGGCTAATTAAGTTTATAATAGAAGATTGCATCTGTAACCGTTCTGTTACAAGTTTGTCTTGATATTAGCTCTAAGTAATTAACGTCTTTACAAACAATAGGGCATACGAGGAATGCAGGGCCTGTGTCACCAATACAGTCAACCTGCCTATCGGTCAATGGCTGATATTAAATGGTTAACAGGTAAACAAACAGATTACAGTCAATCGTATTATAGGCAATTTCTAACAGTTTATACATTACAGAAGTGCAAACAAGCGACCATTATCTTAATAGATATGTTTGACTGCTTGAATTTCAAACTCCGCCGAGTATTTGATATTCCGTGTTATAACCTAATTTGTTTGACTAAGTCACAGGCCAAGAGTTCGGATCTAGTTCTCGAAGTTAGGGATGAGGAAGTGTCAGTGGGGTCTGGAATGTAAATTAGGAATTAGAAGAGAAGATCTTCCTGTACCCCACCCTTGTGGTCCGCCAATGTAGTTGCAAATTTAGGCCACTCAAATCTGCATGATAATAGACGCATGGTGCTAAGCCTTGAGCAAAGCGATTCGGCGATAGGGCCTACTCTTCTCGAACCTTTGTGTGAAACCAGAGTGAGAATTGTAGAAAAAGACTGGGGTTAGACTTTGATGAGTTTGATCCACGTGAAGTTTAATATTTTATCCGTATTTTGTAAACTGAGAAAATTAAAAAATTCAATAGAAAGCCTAAACTCCTTAAAGTAATGACATCAACAAATTTATTAGTATACAATTCACGTGGTCACAAATCTCACAATAAACCAGAGCATCACTTTATTAGTAATCCCACAACGTGATCTGTGAAAGACAGTGCTAAAATATATGCACAATACTATCAATTACAAGTACCGCGGTCTTCTACGAGACTTGGCGACTCTTCCATCGCTGTCACGGGACCCACTGCGTGGAACAATCTTCCTGACCACGTTAGGAATGCACCATCGCTGGAGTCATTTAAATCACAGCTGAAGACATATCTTTTTAAACTTTCATACGACTGCCAACTTTTGTAACTTATGTACAGCGCCCTTTTCTTCGGCCTCGGCTGTGCTACGGCGCTATATAAATCGTCTTATTATTATTATTATTATTATTATTATTATTATTATTATTATTATTATTATTATTATTATTATTATTATTACATTAGCCAAACTTATGGGCTGGAAACGACCCCCTGTGGTGTGCAAGGGGGTCCTAAGAAAGACTAGGGGTTGAATCCCCAACCCCACGACAATTCTCACCATAGGCGTAATTTATGGGGGGTACGAGGGGTACCCGTACCCCCCACTTTTTGGACTGGGGGGGTACTGTACCCCCCACTTTTTAAACAATGCCAATCAATATTTTATTATTGTTCCTTCCCAGAGAACGCAGTCTCCGCCAAAAGTACGCAAGTACTTAGATACACAGGTAAATCGAGAGCCAAATTAATGAGAATACTGACAGGGAATATGTCCAAAATGGTCATCATGCGAAAAACGAAAGTGGAGAAGAAATTGGTACCCCCCACTTTTTAGACCAAGGTATTGGTACCCCCACTTTTTAGACTAAAGTTACGCCCATGATTCTCACCCTGCGTGAAACAATATGGTAGGCCTATTACGCTGCAGCAGTTGTCGTCTTTGCGAGCACAAGATAACCACATACCTTGCTGGGAAGATTTCTGTTTATAAAATGTCGCCAAATATCAGATGAGTTTACTCAGTTGCGTCATTTTGTGTTTACTATTTGGGATAATACCTAATTAAGCATTTGTCTATTTTCTGGGTCGACCAGTGCAGTTTGTGTACCACGCAAAGTTGTGTTGGCGGATATGCGCGAAATTTCTTGGTGGCCTACCACTTCTCGCTCACCCGATGGACGTACATGAGGGCCTATACAGCGTGTTAAAAAACTTACTTCTTTACTTACTTACTTCGTCACTCAATCATTAACTCACACACTGTAAATGCCCAATGATTGTGCGTATGATTATGTTCGTGCGTGCGTTTGTGTGTGTGTGTGTGTGTGTGTGTGTGCGTGCGTGCGTGCGTGTGTGTGTGTGTGTGTGTGTGTGTGTATATATATATATGTGTGTTTGTGCGTGTGTGTGTGTATATATATATATATGTGTGTTTGTGCGTGTGTGACCGTGTGCGTGCGTGTAGGTACGTCTGCGTGCATGTTGATGTCAAGGTGAAAGGTCAGTGACAAAGACAAATATTCGTTTCTCGGAGAATCTGGTTTAAAGGTCGCTGCTGCCACCTAGTGGAGACGCACTCACATACGCGTCGTATACATAAATCGGCTCTTGAAACTGACTGGCCTTACATCAGTGTGTCTAGACTTCGACTGCTCGGGTGCTCGTGTCATGTGAGATTGAATAGGCCTACTCGCGGTCTGAGTTTCTGCTTTCTCGCGCACTTTTCTTCGTTTTCTGCTTCTGCTTTTTCTTACCTTTCTTCTCTTTTCTTCTCTTCTATCAGCATGTGCACGTGGAGCCCACATTATCCACATATAAGATCATATATCCCGTATAGAGTCCACATAGGTCCTACCTAATGCCCATGAAGATGCTGTCTCCGATGCATAAGCAAGACGCCAACAGAAATCTACGTAGGATGAGCAAAACATGAAACAGGGACTCGTTCCATCGCCTTATGCTCACCATAAATGTTTGGATGTGAATTTTATGAGGGGCAAGTGCCACGGTGCCACCTCTTGCCCCCAAGTGCACAAGCAATAATAGACAACAAAGGCGTGCAGTTCAGAATGACTGCGCTACGTTACATAAAATTACATCACATTACACCCAGCTACATTAAATTCCATTAGGCTTACATTACAGAATCGATCGAGCGATCGGCAAAACGTAGGCTACGTTAACTTCCGAGAATTATTATAGCGCCGCTATTTAAATGCTAACGTATTGCACGTTTATGCGCCAGACTGTGTGTATGTGTTTATGTATTTTTGCGTGTATGCATGCATGCATGCATGTAGGCCTATGTATGTATGTATGTATGTATGTATGTATGTATGTATGTATGTATGTATGTATGTATGTATGTATGCATGTATGCATACGTATGTATATATGTACAACATTGTACGTATATAGAGGCCTATACGTATGTAGGCCTATACATATATATATAGCCTACGTATGTATGTATAAATGCATGTGTATGTTTATGTATGTACACGCATGTATGTATGTATGTATGTATGCATGCAAATATTTATTTAGAGCTTGCACATATTATCATTAAAAACGCTTTGAGACCATACATACACTTAAGTTTCTTGTTTTTTGGCAAGTTTTCGGATTGGGGTAAAACAGAGGTTGAAGGATAGATAAAATATTGTACTTCATGGTCAAATTCAAGTTCACCAGTAGGCTATCTCAATCCCACGATAACGGGGCCTACAACGTACCCTCAGATCTCTCACATCCGAAGAGAGATCTCGTCTGATACCTGCTTAAGACTCAACACACAGTGCCATCAAGTCTATAACCACTTAACTATTTGAGATATGTCACCTAGCTATTGAACTCAAGAGCATTTCAGCTTTCGGATCAGCATACTGTGTCTGTCATACTTTATTCCCTTAACCACCTGTACATATTTCACTTATTGAACTCAATCACAGAAGGGGGCTAAGGTTCAATTAACAGGTGGTTCACGGGTTCAGCGTTCACCTACACTGGCCTCTTTACCATTTGTCCTATTGATTGACTTCGGTATGAGAGCTCTTCCTAAAATACCAAGAGTTTTAAAATGACTGCTCAAGATAGTCCAAATGGATTGAAGAAGATCGGTCCAGAATGAAGCGGCCATCAGTTCGTGGTCCTTATAAAACAACATTCCTAACAAACCGAGTACCGGGAATCTGTCCTATGATAATCGGACCATAAATCTAATATGGGCCTGGCTGTCCCACTGATTTCATAATTTTATCAGAGAGTAACCAAATGCCCCCCCCCCCCCCCAATATTTTGGGCAAGTTTACGCCAGTGCTGGTCCCTGCGCTTAGCTTTCGAGTGGCGCGTTAGAAATTTGGACTTTACAAGCAGAAATAATCATCAAATTTCAAGCTGAAATTTTGTTTAAGTAATAGGCCTAGTCAACACTCTACACTAGTAAGAAATATGTCAAAGAAGGCCTACTTTCTGCAGGTGAGTATACGTACACGCTCTCCAGAGGCGAGTATAGGCCTACTAAAATATTTTGTGAGTGATATGTGCAGTAGGCCTATCTATAGACGCGCACGAGTACACGCTGCATACCCGCGTATAGGCCTACCCTCGTCTACAGTCCTGATTTAAAGTGAAAATTATAATTATTTTCAAATGAATGCATATTTATTTAGGCGAGATGGAATTTGCTACACAAGCCGTTTTAAAAGATCGTATACATAAAAATAAGTATAGGCCTTATGCATTGACAGTACAAATAAAATTTTTAAAAGCCCCAAAGTTCAGAATGTTTAGGCTCCATGCTGCGGATTGTAAGGCCCAGAGTTACGACAATTAGGCCTATGTGAACCATCCTACGAGATCACCAAAACCTTACTTCTTCCATCTCTCCACAGGTCTGTAACTTAATAGCCTACTAAAACACCGCTCTTTCAGAAATCGTATCCCGATTCCTCTTCCCCGTACCTTCCTCGTCGCTCCAAATCTAAAACCATCCACCTTTGCAGTCTACCTGCCTGACCCCTCTGGTTCTTCACCTGGAACCGATTGACCTCCCAATCGATTTTTTGACTGAACGTATGTGAATAAGCTGCTTCTCGCGACTCACCTTTGTTTGGACGCTGATCAGTACAAATAAAATTTTTAAAAGCCCCCAAGAAATTCAGAATCTGTATAGCTATAGGCCCCCATGCAGCGGATTGTGAGGTTAGAAACGAAAAAAAGTTGAAACAAAAATCATATCACTGCGCAGGCGGGTATCGAACCTGGTCCGTACACATCTGGTGAGTGACACGGTGGCAACCAGCCACGCGGCACTAGGCCAATAGGTATGGTTTTAAGGTTAAAAATTTAAGCGGTATTTATGCAAGAGAAGTTTATAACGTCTTTGTGACGTCATAATGCTGTCGAGCTGGGAGATTTGGTAGGCAGGACCAAAGATACATCTTTGGGCAGGACTGTATAGTTTGAAAGATTTCAAACAAGAAATTTGATCGTCTGCATGTTATAACTATTTAATTGCTTCTTAAATTTTGATTTTGAAGAACGTATTGAGCTATATTGCGCTCTGTGCCAAGCGCTAAAAAATCAACCCTCCAAAAGTCCTAAATATGGCGCCCCTAAAAATCAACGTAATCAATATATCAACCAAATTTGTGGTCTCGAATATAATATTTCTTACAAATATGTTCAAATGACAATTTCACAAAGCCCCCAAACACCCGATCTGTTAATGTATAGGCCTACACACTTATTAAAACTTTCGATAAAACTTTCATGTACACCAAAGTACGGTTAGCAGTTGGTTTACTTACTTACTTCATTATACACTAATCTAATGACTCCTATAGCGCCGTTATAATTACGCAAAAAACACCAATCGATGGTCACTTATATAAGGAACTCTCTACCATGGATGTTCCCAACTCTCCCACCGAGAGATCGTAATAGTAATCGTAATCTCCAAACTTCTAAAGCGCGATTCGAAGGCCAAGCGCAGGGCACTAGCCTAATCAATTTGAAGGATTATTATTAAAATTATGTAGAAGGAAATACGGGATCTGAAATAGCGTAATGAACAGTGGATAACATCTAATCTAATTATTTCTCTAGAGCCGGCATTTAATCGATGGTCGTTGGAGAAGCCCGATCGAAATCCTTTGGGTAGCCTAACTTAAACTTTTGCATAGATGATTTTAGGCAGTGCCGGATTTAGACTAGGTGAGGCCCTAAGCCAGTGGTTTTCAATCTTTTTGTAGTGACGGAAGTTTTCAGAAACTAAACTCGTTTGCTCACGAGTCCGGTTTCCAGAAGGTCAACCCAAATCAGAGGGCCAGGTCAAAAGAGGAGGCAGAGCAGCTGTTAAGGCGGGTGTCGTCTAGGGCCAGAATAATTGGAAGGGGAGGATCAGATGAGTCAGGATAGGAGTACTTGAGAAGGTCAGACTTCAATTTTGAATGGAAACCCCGGGGGTGATAGAGGAACATGAGGAAGAGGATGAAAGATGGGCAATTATGACGACGATGATTAAGGAGATGATCATGATGATGATAATGATGATGATTAAGGAGATGATGATGACGATGATGATACAATGGTATGGGCAGTACCGCCAATTGTCCAGCTAGGCTGGCATGTCGCATCATGTCGAAAGCCTTCGTAGCGTAGCGGCATAGCTCCGAAAAAGTAGTGATTGTGAATTTTGTGATACAAGCATAAAATTTGGTTCCCGGTACACACATTAGGCCTATACATAGTATTACTAAGAGATACAGATATTGGGCCACTTGAAATATTATTTCTTTGTGAAAATGGCGGAAAAGAATGAAATACGAATTTTTAATAATTTTTGGGAAAGTGGTCTGCAAATAAGATTTAGGACCGGTTTGTTCAATTATTGGTTTTCAACGTAGATTTTGGTTGCCATTTGGATTTATAATAAATTACTCAAATTCTATTTATATTATTCAAATAATACGGTTTAAATTACTATTTTTTGTTGCTGCACAGCTAAAAATGTCTACAAGAAAACACTTTAAACTTCTTGATCCTGTTGTCCTGAACAGTCAATCTCCAAACCGGCAACCGATACAAATTGGGAGCGCTGTATCATCAGCCAAGGGGTTACAAAGGAGCCATTGACAAGTCCTTTGCAATCTAAGAGAACTGACTTGGGTAGTGGATATACTTCAATGGCAGAAAATTTAGTCAAATTCGATAGCCTAGGTCAGCTTCCAGGTACACCGAGGCTACAGAGACTGGACGAAGAATGCGGCATTGAAAAAACCATGACTTTACACAATGCACAGTATGTAGTCTTCACTTTAACAATACAAAGCTGATCAGAGTAAGAAAACATGCATTAAAACCAGACGATAAAAATCCTGACAACCATGACGATGACCAAATATTTAAATCCAGACGTCTCACGTGTCAATCATCACAGACCGAGACAATTCAGAAACAAATGTCCTTTTTCTGCAGACAAGAAGCCAGCTCTGAAGGGTTCCGTAAGGTAACAACCTTCCAGTTAGACAGGCGAGTGAGAGCTTGTGCAGTACTTCTTGAAGATGCAGGCTTGTTGTCTAGACTCGGTGCAGGTGATATTTTAGCAACAAGTAAAGTATTACGCCAAGGGCTTGGTCGGTCTGTACAATAGAGTAAGAAAGGTCAAAGCCTCTGAATCCGAAGAAACTAGCCATGAGAGAGAGGTGTCGGTATCGTTTTTGCAGAATTGGTTACATACATTGAGGAAGTACATCTGGAAGAGGACATAGCACCCGTATTCAAAATAGTGATTTGGCTCACCTCTACAAGTTCAGGTTGGAGCAGCTCGGATTTAAATCCAGTGGAAGAGTTCACACAACACGATAGAAAGAAAGAATTTTGGCACAGTTTCCAGACATGATTGTCTAAACGAAAGGGAGAGGTGTCTTGTTGGCATTCACTGAAGATTATGGATCGGCCTTTGCCAAAGCCTGTGAAGCCTATTGTTCAGATAGTGATAATGATGCAGTTACTCTAGCACCTGCCGCGGAAGTGGTCCACCATCAAATGTTTGGAGAAAAAAACACTTCACTGGTTTTGTTGATGGGTGTCAAGAAGACTGTGTGCCACCACCGCTGCTTACCCTAATGCACGTGATTATTGAGGGTCCGGGTATTGAAGAACAGATGGCAGACAAGAAATCTGCACCACTAGCTACAGATATCTCGTGATCACCCCGTTTCATCCCTGTTGCAGTGGAACCGCAGGAAGTTGGCACACCGAGACACTGGAGTTTATCCAAGAAGTCAGAAATGAGATTTCAGCAATGACAGGTGACCTGCACGTGACTACAGCCATCGTCTCCACTGTCCACCAGCTGCACTCCCTGTCTATTCTGGGCACCTCAGATTAGAACAACCAGGAGTCCGATGGCAGCCCAAGACTAAATAACAATTTATAGGTCCAGCTAACTGAAAGCAGCCAATTTAATTAGTCAAAAATACGAAAAAATCTCTACTCTGATTTAATTAAATGATTTAATAATTATATGCTCTTACAACCATTTCAGTAATGAATTTCATAATTCTATCAAAACTCCAAATATTAAAACCAAGATGCATTACTTTACTCTGAGTGATTAGTAACTGTGTGCAACATAACATACACCACAAACAATGTTACATATCAGCATATGTTATATTTCAAATATTTTTAACTAAAAGCCACAAGACAATGATTGGGGAAATAGCTACTATGTACACATTAACAAAGGAAACATATATTGTACATCCAAATTTCAGTCGGTCATTACTGTAAAGATTAAACACGATAAAACCTTCATCACCCGTACCATTAGTAATGTGAAAAACTGCACGCTCAACTCATTTGAAACCATACATAATACAATAAAACATATTTAATTCAATGGCGCTCATCAAAAGCCCAAAGACTCATCATTTGCATAACTCAATTGTGGCTTACAGCAGCATGCTATAGGCGTTGGTGGGATTAAATCCTCAAGGGACCCCAAAAATAATTTTGATCTTTGTGAGAGGATTGGAGAAATGATGAAAGGTGACCTTCATAAGAAGAAGAATGCCAGCTGTCCGTTAAGCTAGCCCTGAGACAGGGATGGGTACCCAGTGTTATCGACTTCATTTTCTCAGCCTCAGCATATGAAGGTGGGTGGCCAGTCTCATCTTCCTGACAGTGTATGGCCATTATAGTGTACTCATTATATCTAAGTTGGCTATGGGGCAGAACTCTCAAACCAAATTTCTGCCCTGGCAGGGATTTTAACCCCCAACCTCTCAATTGACAGACCAGCACACTAACCACTACACTGTCGATGTCCCCATATCTTCATAAAGGCTTTCATAAATTGTTTAAAACAGTTGCCAATTTAGAGGAAACTTTTCTTCTTAAAAATAAAAAAATTATTTACTGGTGGCATTGAACAAGATATTCACTAAAACAAAACTGTAGCATCACATCAACATGGAAGATCAACATATGCAGACAACTGACGTAATCAACTGATATGCAAATTTTAAGTAACTCGGTTTCAACATTTTACACAGCCTGTATCAAACTTTCTAAATATTTTAGCACAACAAGCAGTAATGATACATGTATATGGAAAGTTAAGTTATTACTGAGATATGTTTGAAAAAGACCCATTCACATGACACTAGTTTCATAGAACAATATTTCCTAAAAACAATATTGCTAGACTGCATCCAACCTCAAAGCCGACAGGGTGAGTGTTACTTAATTTGACTCTTTTAGCCATGTCTTTATTTTTCATAATATAATAAAATAAACACTTCTGCACATCTAACACTATTATTAACACAATAAAACTTCAAACTCAAATGCTTCAAAATCTACTGCTAATATAGAATAAAACAACAGTTTGTTTAAAATCTCTGCACAACAAAATTTCACATTTTAGCATTTCAAATCCATTAACTGTTATGTTGGAATAAACTACAAACTGCAACATGCTGCAGAAGGCTCCCTGATTTTGCATGAACCTAAAAAAACTTTTAATTTTAGTAAAAGTGACAATTTACATTCCTCTGTCCCATCACCATAATGTAATCAGGTCACAACTTAAATCTTTGTTAACAGTTAATATACTTACATAAAACAGATAAAACAGATAAAAAGAAATATACAATCTAACCTAATTTAAAGAGTAATTCAAAACTGCAGCAAAACTTAACTCAACAAATATTTCTAAACTCTGTCCAACCTGCTAATAATTAAGAAGTTGTTTGGTGCAGGAAGAAGCATTACATTTATAAACCTCAAAGATCACATAACACGCATGCTTCCACATTTTCAGCAAGCACTATGCTACAAAATAAATCTACTTATATACAGAATAAACTTTAGCAATACATATTTCATCCTTATAAACACATGCACAGCTCTACATGCATCACACAAGAGACCTGTCATTTTGATTACCTGTCGTAAACTGAGAAAACAGAAGAAGAACATTCTACATGATATAAACTATGACAGAAAGATGAAGTCAAATGGCAAGAAATTGATTGATTCCCTGAACATATAAACTAACAAAGTTTGCCTCCATCTGCGCGTTTTTACATAGGGCCTATCCATCTAATGACAATCTTCAATACTTATCAAGAACAAACTTGATAATTACACCACTGTATTTGCCATGCTACACAGTTAAATTGCCCAATAATTCTCATATTTATCATACTACAGGGTCTACAACATGCCTTTAACATACATAATTGCATATGTTGTCCGAACCTAATTCAAGTTCAGAGTGAAGTAAATAAATTTGACTTTAAAGTTGTACACAAACATAAGTCTTGTAAACTCAACATTAAAGATTAGTTTCAAAACAAGAGATGTGAGTTATTATAAAATATTATAAATGGAAACCATGGAAAGCTCAGCCTTCAAAATGAAATCAGTAATCTCTTAATCTGGACATTAAAAGTACAGAAGAACTCAGAATTGTCAGTTACATGCATTTCAAATCTTAGCTTGGTAAACCAACAAGATAAAAAATACATGCATCTTCTCTGCATTTAACTCTTTATGGCTGCCAAATGCTACTCTAACCCTAATGAAACTGAAGAAATTTCTGTCAAATGTTGGTTTCTACCTTAACTACGAGAATCATTACGCAACGATTACTGATATTAATCAAATCAATACAGAACTCTTATTTTAAAACAAATAAAACATAATCTATCACAATCTATGATCAAAACCAAACTTAATTTCGAAAATGATCATTTCTGTTGTAATTTAATATAACGCAAGTAAAAATTCCTAAATATTACGTTTTCAATACATTTTTTTGTAAAATATAAAATGTGATATGTTCTCAAACTATGCAACTTTCAAAAGCATCATCATTTTCAAGAAAGATTAAGCACAGGTAACACCTACATCTAACTGTAAGAGATCCATCATTCAAATGCAAAGTAACTTTGAACTGACAATCAATACTTTCTGTTAGATTTGCAAATAAAACAGATGCAAGTGCTGCCACAACTTAAGACATTTATGAGCAGAACCCAAGGAAGACGTGTCTCTCCAAACCCTGGCAAGACAGTTCACACAACAAAGTCTTCAAATTAAATAACAACATTCCTAAACATTACAAGATCTAATGGTTATCAAATATGTACAACAAAGTATTACTACAGCTTTGCAGAGTGGAAGGCCATACATGGAAGACAAGATAAATAGCAACAAAACTAAAACTCAAGCTCAATTAATCTGCTTTTGCTAATCAATTTCACATAATACTATGTTGCTTTACTGGGAGAGATGTGGCAAGATCTTATGTTCAAACTTTATCACCTTTTAAATTATGTGTAATGCTTCTTGAAGTAAGTCGGGTTCATTACTGATACTGTAACAATAGGCCAGAAATCAGTAAGGGTAATTATGAAATCCCAGGCCAAGTTCCTGAGCTGTGAAAGAAATTACAAACGTTTTATTATAATTTATTGCATTTTCTAACACACATTTAACTTCAGTTTGGCTATTAAGAATTCTTAAACTGTGATTGCATGAGATCTACTAAGAAAACACAGAAAAGTTTGAAATGAACAGAGTCGAGGCCATACATTCACAATAGAAAACTGCTTACATTACATTACATTCCTGTGGTCTTTTGGTGCGCTTAGCGTCAACGATTTCCCAGCTGTCAAATCAACCGATTCCCATTCCAATTATTCTGCAGTTTTAATGATTTAAACAACATCAAGCTATTGCTTAATCACAATAAAAATCATATATCAATTAAAAACAAATTAACTACCAAAGAATCAATCAGTATGTAAGCAGGATTTCATATACAATATTTTCTGATTAAGCACAGCAATTATTACATAGGCCAATCAGTCAACTCGTTTGCATAACCATTAATCAGTCAACAAATGACAAATGCTGTAATGAATATTTATCAGAGACGCCGTTTATAGATCCTCACTACATAGTAGAAACATAGTTATTAGTAGCACAGCAGCATACAATCTCAACCAATACTAATCAACTGGACCTGGTCAACAGCTCAAGTCAAAGAATACAAAGAATTCACAAAGCAAGGAATAAAAAGAGCCACAACAATCAATTACAAGTGCAACTGCGCAAACCAAAGCAGTATCACAAAGTAAAACTGATTTGGGGGGGAGGGCCAAGAATGAACAAGAGAACATCCACTTTAAGATGAGCCCTAAACAGTCTAACAGTCTAGAAGTTGCAGATCTCACTGAGCCACATTCCAGATTCTAGTTTCATAAGATCACTTGCAGATAATTTACTGATTTCAGATGCCTTGGTTGGTTCGCTGGGCAATCAGAATTTCCCAGTGAGCATCAGTAACACAGTAGGTAGACCACGTACAACAGTCAGTAGCACAATGAAAAACCCAAAACTATATTTATAAGCCCACACCAGACACGGCTATGAAATGCAGAACTCTTCAAAAAGCATAGATGAAAGCAGAAGAATTTCTGGCAATGATGTACAAGTACATATCTATTTTTACTACCACAGTTTAGATCGCAAACCACAAAGTCAATCAATATTTAGCAAAGATGTGACTATCCCAGATCTAACATACCAGTGGTCTGCACATCAAAAACTATTTGTTATAGAAAACCAAACATAAGCTGTCCCTACCATCAACTAGACCAACCATATTTATGGTAACTCAAATGGACTCTGACTTTCTCTGGACTAGTCTTTGGAAAACCCCCTCTGATTTGACGCAGAGCTTGTGAATAAGCTGGTGCCCTGCACTCTGCCTTCAAGTGGCACTTTAGAAGTTTGGAGATTATGATTACGATTACAATTCAGAACCTGCTCTGCTCTAGGTGCAAAAGTGAGATGAACATAATTTCATACATAACATACACTTCATATGATAGCAATGGTGAACTGTGCAAAGATCATCCTTTAGCATTGCTTGCCAAAGCAGCAGAACATCTTTGCAATTAAATGGTCAAATGACATAAATATAAAATCCAATCAAGTAAATGTTGCCTAACAATAATAACATTAAAAAGACATATCTAACTTTAAAATGCTAAAATGAGTAAGTCCATATAGCTATAGCAAATATTTTCTTAAACAGTTCATCAGCTGCAACTATCCGCTTTCTATCCAAATACTGGCATAAGAAGCACAAATGATAGTAGTACTCGACCAATTGTCTTTGCAGGACATAGTAGGCATCTTATCAGTAACAGAGCCCTTTACCATGATCAGTTCAACATTCTAGTCCAGTTAAAAACCTGACGCAAAAACATTTTAGCATTTCATTATCTTTACTCTATAAACAGTTCAGAGGCTTGAAGAAAATTAAGAGTTTCAAATCAGAAATGCCACCAGGAAATCTTAGAAATGCCACTATATATTATTGCTGTTGTTATATATAACAAAGGTTCAAATGGAAGTTTAATATCTTCAGGCTATAGAGGACTTTCCTTGGCATTAAATGTATGTTCATTATCCAATAATATTGTAACTTAATATTTTGTTACATAGATTTTGTTACTAGATGCTCCATGGTTTGGCTTCTGAGTTTAATATTAAAAGGCTTCATTAAGTGAAATCAAAACAGGAAATTCTTTTTCAAATCAAGCAACTTACCAGCATTTTTAATCATCTCTTTGTTTAAATGACTTACTTCTTGGACTTGTAATTTTAGAAAGAAAGTCATAGTTCTGACGGTATTGAAGGTCAAGCTTTTCCTGAAGTGCTGTTCGCAAGCAAGAGTACTTCTGGTGAATGGCCTTGATGTAGGACTCTTCTTCCCGTAGAAGAATATCGAGAAACATGTTCAATTCAGGTAGAGAGAAAGCTTCCCACTTAAAGTAAAAACATTTACAGGATACTTATGAGTATAATAATGACAATGTTAATGACAAATTTATATTATCTAATATTAGAATTTCTATAGCTCCTCTATAATAATGAGCAAAGCATCAACTAACGTGGATACAATATTCTCTGGACTACAAGCAAACCGGCTATATCATTGTTGAGGATAATGCAGCAGTCAAATCTCTTACATTACAACAGCATTTACATAATTTTGCACAAAAAATTTATTGTAAATGATAATAATAATAATAGTTCAGAACATTATAACATATTGTTGCTTTTGCATTCAACTGATATATTTATGACCTCATTTAATTTCAGTTCGATCCAAATTTAATTAAAATGCAATGTCAATGTTTGTGACCATTTCTAGCAAAACATAGAGATGGCAAGCTTATAACTGCCTGAGGAATGATTAGAAATAAGAGACAGGAGTCATCTTCAGAGAGTAAAGTCTTATCAAAGCCTTGTTTTCAGATAGCAAAGTCTTATCAAAGCCAAGACTAAAGTCCCTAACTGAAGCACAGAAAATAGAACATATAAACTGAAAACAGACCAGTATTCAGTTTCAATAAGCAGTGGCATAATTCTGTCAAAAGATTCTCACAAGAGTCAAATCATACTCTTTTTGAATATAAACTATTACCAGTAATAACGAGTAAGCAACTAAAATCACTGCAGCCTATTTTGAGCTCAGTGCAAGGCAGCATATATTCTAAACAAGAAAGATGTTACATTAAGAAGGCTAAGTGAAAACTCAGAAAAACAAAATCACACGAGTCAGCAAAATATTTATACTAACCAGAATTTCACCTTTGTCGTTTTCTCGCAGCAGAAACTGTCGTTGTTCAAATGCATCCCCCTTCTCATCATCTGAACCCAGGCAGAGTTCTAGCGGCCGTTCTTTAGCTGCAAGTTTTCGAAGGTAAACGGTGGAAGAGCCTTCATTTGAATGTCCTACAATCACAACACATGGCAAATAAAATGTACAGTCACTTCTGGTCCCAAGTATTGAACAGACAGCTGGCTCCACAAGGGATTTGGTCATCAAGGCTGGATGCCCAGATAGCTTCAAGATACCTCAGCAGATATCTTCAAGATATCCACACAGATATGTTCAACATATGAGTAGTTATCTTCAGAATATCTGAATAGATATCTTCAAGATGCCTCAGCAGATATCTTCATGATATCAAGATATCTTCTTCTTTCAGGAACAAACACTGTGCATTACAGACAGAGATTAAACACATAACAAAACAGTTTTTTCAGCTACAGAACAGTTTGTACAGCCTATAAATTCTGACAAAACCTAACTTTGCCAATATTTTACAATAACATGAGATATATGTTTTGTGGTGACTCTTGCACAATAATCTGCTGGAAAAAGTGATACTGACTTACAGAAAAATTACTATGCCAGGATATTAAGTCAAAATGGTAAATTTCTTTACCCACGAGAACAATTAAAAACCATTTATGTTTATAGTTCTTGCCTTCGTCTGGTTTCCTGTTTACTTTTTCAAACAGAGCAAATCGTCCAGAATGATTCATTATGTTGAACTTGTTCAGCACTTCCTTAATCACCTGCTCAGTAGTTGTTTCACTGAAAAACAAATATTAAACCTGGATCATCAAAACCGCTGTCCTGGTGATTCGAATCGGTACCTACTACCAAAATTTCTTACAGTTTACTCAAGTTTTTATAGTGTTGCTCAAACACTGCACTTCTGCCATTGCAGCTTCATTCAAAAGAAGCGGCAGCCATTATCAAAAATAATACAACTGATGGCTTTTGTCCTGAATAAAGCAATTACTTTATTTCACTACCGGTGATTACTGATTATCTTGGTCTAACACAAACCATATGCTTTCCGTACTCGCTTAACACAAAAATTCATTTCAAATTTTTTTCGTTAACTATAAATTCACCCAGTTAGCCTAATTCCAGGGTCATAAGGGCAGCAGATCAGTTATTTCCATTACAGTTTTGGACCCTTTTCTGACCACAGGAGCCAAGGAAATCCCAGAAGCACAGAACACAATTGCGATAATATTAACAATAACAACAACAGTTCATAATCTATCTGCTTGTTATGACACATCTTGTTTTTTGTCTTGTGCAGTTGTCTTGCGCAGTTAGCTCAATAATTATTTATTGAATTGTCAAAATACTATTGTGTCCATCTTTGCAGAATATTCTAGTCCATCTCAGAATTTGAGCGGTTTTGCACATCATTTGGACCACTTTTATCACAGAAGTCCATCTGAATCCGCATGTCTACCTCTGAGAAGTTGGTCCATTAGGACCGCTTGGACAATGCTGAGCCCACAATTAAATGCCATCTGCAACCTAGAAATACAGCGAGGCAATTGTGAGCCACAGGTGTCTACTGCAGAGAGCTCTTTTTGTGATTCTGTCACCAAATTACTAATAAACATCCATCTACACCAACTTGGCAAAATGAGGGCAATCGTGCATTTTACCAATTATTGCCTGATGGTCCAAATGCTTCCTTCAGCTTCCCTCAGTCCTTACTCTCAGCGCAATATGAACCATGAACTACCAAACCACATGTGAACTGAACTAATGCAGAAAAAACCCCTTGTCCAACTAAATCTGCTTGTCCATCTGTCTGACCAACCGCCCATCCATCTGATCGTTCATCCATCCATCAGGCCATCAGTCTTAGCCAGCCATTAGTCCGTTCGTCTGACCATCAGTCTGTCTATCCGACCGTCAGTCCGTCCATCCATCTGACCATCAGTCGGTTTGTTCAACCGTTCATCTGACCATTCGTCCAGCGCGTTAACTGATACAGAGTGTTAAGTTAACAGGTTTGGGGGACAAACCACTACTTTGCTTAAGCAGAGCAGCACGTTATCCAGGAGCGCATTAACGAGTCCACACTATACCAATTCCAAAACTAATAAACTGCTTAGGACAGTATTGTCCTACCTGGAGATGTGAACTGTTGTTAAGTAGCTCCTTGGAAGGTAAAACGGAGAAGCAGGCATTGTCTCATTTGCCTCATTTCTTGTCTCTGATGTCACCTGTGAATTGTCGTTTGTGAATGATGGTTTACATTCGGAAATGCAAATGTCGACCGGACGGATAAGGTCGATAACTACAGGAATACTTCCATGGTAAACATCAGACTCTGGATCCTGAAGAAATGCATAGCAAAGTCAATCCCAATTCATGCATCATGCATAAATTAGCATAAGGTGTCACTTGGATACTTTGTGTATCTGCATCCAACATGTTCCAGTGAAGTGTTACTTAGTAATGTAAACACTTAATATTATGCCTGTTACGGTGTTACCTCATAAAAGCAGTTGCCTATGGAGCAGAATTACTGTTGGCTGATTAACCTCATTAAGATTAACCTCAGTTAGAAATTTTTAACTGGCCTATTGCATTTGCATATGGTAATAACATTTTATATACATGGTAAAAGTTCTCTGCTGGTTACCTCATTAAAATGTAAAGACTCTACTGGTTACCACATTAAAATTTAAAGACTGCTGGTTATCTCATTAAAATTTACAGACCCTTGCTGCTGGTTATCTCATTAAAATTTACAGACCCTTGACCATGTTCTTAAAATATGGTCTTGGCCATACTCGGGGTTAAAGCAGAAATGGCATCACAAAGCCAAGATTCTCATAGGCATAGGGATTTGGAGTTCTTTTGGCCAAAAACAGACAATTCAACATAGAAATTCAACAACTGTATAACCTCCTATTGTGCATTTTAACTCAATAGTTACTTGCATCAGTGATAGCTTCATTAGTGATCAAAGTAACTAATATTTGTTGTGTAAATGAAAGCTTAACAAACATAACTCATTGACCAACTTTACTGAATAACCTGTTACATGGTTGATTCACAATTTATGAAATAACGGACATTTGTAGAACGAAAACTAACCATATTAATCTTAAATCCATCTTTACTGAGGTTAATATTTTCAATTCTGCTTCTCAGTTCCTCTTTGCTGAGTGAATATGTCCCAAGCTTTAAAGTGTCGCTTGTCTGGTAAGCAGAGTCAGTTGCAAACTACAAAATGCAATTTAGGGAATTAAGTGCAAAGCTATACAAGACTGCCACTCAACAAATTAACCACTTGTCTACTTTATCTCTCCAGAGACAAAACGTTTTGGTCTTGCATTTTATCTATTTTTATGATATTGTAATCTTTGCACTCTACACATGTTTCATCAGGTCTCCAGAACACCATCCCTTCTACTATCTCTCTAGGAAACTGCATATCACATGAAACTACAGAACTGCTTTAACCCTTTAACAATGAGAAGGATTAGTTTTCCATACACTTTAGTACATGCTCATCATTAAAGTGTTAAGGAGTAAAAAATCCATCTCTCTAGGAAACTGCACATCACACGAAAATACAGGACTGCTTTAAGGAGTAAAAACCTAAATTCAGGAAGATCCTTACAGCAAAATGAAAGTTTAGATACTTTTTAATAATATATTCTATCACTCAAGAAATCAAGTGTCAAGTAAATGACTTATCCCCGTGTTCTAAAACTCCCTGCATGGAATTAAGGTCGTAGGCTGGCAAATACAGTAGACAAATTAAAACACAGACTGGTCAAATGCTTCAACTGCTTGTCATCTTCTGCTTTCTTGGAAGCTGCATAACCTGCATATACTGAAACGATTTGCATTATAAAGTACATGTTGATGCAGCTTGACAGTGACCCACTCTTGTAAAGACAAATAATTGAAACACTACACGCCAGTCCAAATTTCTACCCAACATTTTGTAGTTTTGTACAAAAAATTATTGAAACTTACTTCCTTTAGAGAATCATCAAAATGTTGTAGCGGGAGCCAAGCAGGAAATGGTTCCAGTCTTTCAATCATATCTAAGTCACCAGATGACTTAGATTGATGCGAAGGCATGCTGTATCTTTCGCTTAGTCTTCGGAGATCAATGTCATCAGAAAGAGGTCTATCTCCAGTCATCCTCTCTATTCCACCAAGGCATTGTTCTGTGTTACGAGGTTTAGTGCGGTTCATAGAGTCTGGCGTTCTTTGTGAGAATCGAGAGGGAGAGCTACAGTCCACCTGTTGGAAAGAGTTTTTTGGAGGAAGCGAAGTGTAGCGGCCAAAAGATGGCACCAAACTCATGACAAAATCATCCATTGCAATCCTGTCAACTGGATGAGTGTTGATCACTCCAGCACTTTCACGAGTATCAAGTTCTTCCAACATGCTGTGATCTTCACTCCTCATAGTAGAAGATTGCTGGACGTCGTTGCCAGGTAAATACGCATGCCAGATTTCTGGTTGACAGGCACCAGCAGGAACCATTGGTGAAGAATCTTCGTATTTCAAATGTTTTTTTGAGGGAAGCAAAGCATCATATTCAACGAATGGATTCATCCTTCTTGCGGAATTATTGATTGCTGCTTGGTCAACTGAACCTGCATCATCTGTCAACCGAGTGTCATCTGTCGCACGATCAACATCAATACGATGGACCCCTGGCTGTTGGATATTTGCCTCACATGTGTTTGCATGAATGACGTCTGAACAAACAGTGTTGTCCCCAATAACAGCATCGCTAGAACACAAACTGGCGTCATCTGGGTTACGTTCTGTGGCAGGCAATGAAGCACCAGAACTCTCACGGTCTTCAAAGCAGCTTATAGCAGACTTTGGCTTTGTAGGTCGACCAGATGACTGATTCTTCTGCTTAAGGAAGTGTCTGTTAGGAAGGGAAGAATATCGACCCAACGAAGGCATTGAACCCATCAGGGAATCACCACCGAGCTTCTTCCCCGAGGCATTGGCTTTGCCATCCGGAGTCCAACTAGTTCTGGCTAGATCATCCACTTGACCAGAACTCTGCATCTTTGGCACTGAAAAGCGGTCTTTGATTGAAGTTTGAGGTGAAGAAATTAACTTTGTAAAGATTTTGTTAAATTCGTCAATCTCACAATTTAGGAAAGAATCCACGTCCTGTAATTCACGTTCATCAGAGTTCATTTCCTGCCATTAATCAACAATAAGACATCGAACTGACCTGCTAAAATTCAAAACAAACAATTACAGACAACTTTCGTTTGCCAGAGTGAATCATCTAAACATTTGTAAAAAATAATCATGACTTTCTGCTCTGAAAGTTCTGACGTAGCCATCAGAATTTTTTTAATGTGTAAAATGTTTTTGGAGAAACACAGAGAGGTGCCAGATGCCCAAAAGTTTCATTCATTCCAAAAGAAATAAGGGAATCCTTTAGTTAACACAATTGCCTATTTACATGTTTACGATTGGATATATGGTAACCACAATATCTGTTTTGTTAATGATTCAGAGGCTTAGATCGATTTCTCTGAGAAACAAATCTAGCATTATCCGCAGCTAAATGGCCAGAGAAGATTAAACTGTCTGATTGCTGGACTTTTCATTGTTTGACACAGATGCATTGCTTCATCTTAAACTCACTGTACCATGTTTCCCTGTCAAACAATCTTAGCAACACTATGCCACTAACAGCTGGGATATTTTGACCATGTGTTTTCTATCAACAATGATCCAGTGGTGGTAGAAGGAAAACTGAACAAAAAGAAGAGAAAAACATTCATTACTTTTCTCATGCTCAACAGGTCAATTATTCAAGCTCAAATTCCTGATTGACTTTTAATCTGCAAATTGTTTACAACACAGTAGCAGTTGTGGAAATGCCTAACTGCACAAAGCTCTTTGCGAGAACCAAAATGTAAATGCACATGCTTTTATATAGCATCCATATCGCCCCCACACTAAAGCCAATAGGGCCTACACTAATCTGTCTTTCAGTGAGTTTCATCAAATCTGTGACCACTGCTAACGATCATCAGACCCTCACTATGTCCAAAATAAGGTCAGGTAACATAAGGTAGATGAGATTTTGATTACTGTCTGGCAGTGGGCTATAATTAATGTACGGTAGATATACATCATCCATGCCTGCTTTGGCTACGTCAATGTTAGTTGTTTCTAAACCATGCATTATGAACTCCATGACTGTATAGCATACATGTTTCCATTACTGAAGAATCTAACTAGCAACATTACACCAAATTTGTTCAGATGGTAAAATATTCAGAGCCATAGAGTTATTCACAATGCCTGATTGAAAAGCCCAATGCCCTTTAATTACATACTACCACACCCCTCATCAATGCTCATTATCAACTGGCCATGAGTCAGACTGCCCCAGGGCAACATGCTTGTCCGGACTTTGGAACCTAGGGCTTAAGGAACACAATGAACAACCAATTAGTATTTGGCTGCACACAATTATAACTACACAAGACTTTCTCACATATTTCCATATCTTAAGTTCCAGAACATCTGACTGTGGGAAACTCCCAATGAGATATTGTGTATCAGTAAAACAAAACACCAATTTTTTTAAAACCTCATTAAAATAAACCGCAACATGAAATTTTCTGCAAACTAGAAATGTAGATTTGTTCAAAAACATTTTAACTGCTTTACATATGTCCCATACCGGCACACTGCATTTCACAGCGAAATCTGCATTAGTTCTGACATCAGTTACATTTGGGACATACTAAGTCAGCTGGAAATTCACAAGTTCCACCTAATCCCAAAGCAATGCCTTTAAGGCAACCAGAATAAACCAGAATAAATAAACCAGCATCACTAAATGCATTCAGCACAAATGCTGTACAACTGGGACTGGACGCCAATTTCACGAAAAGGCACAAATAAGATGCCAGAATAATTTAGCAATCTGCTGCACTATAGGATAAATCCCAACAGGATCTTGAACAGCCAAACAGCTGAGCCTTCCGGTCATGGAACTGCACCTCTGTGGGATTATTTCATCAGTGCCGGAAACAACAAAGAGACAAAATTGGATAAATGGCTGTCATAAACATACACCAATAATAAAAACTGCATGAGACAGGTCCCCTGGTTAAATTCATGAAAGATAATGCAAGGCAACTGCTCAGAAGTGGTACTCATAGGTCCAACCACCTAAGGATCATTCACATCTGCAATAGTCACAATCTGAATCCTAGACAATCCCGAATTAACTGCCTTAGAACACATGAGTTAAAAGCAATTTTGCAATTTCAAATGAAGCACCAGTACTCAAAGTAAGTGTTCTAAAATGCAATGGCTTACCACTTGAACTAATTCCCACAATGTCATTATTTACACTAAAAGTCTAATGTATGAGGAAACCAGACAGGGTTTTCATTGCAAACATTATGACTAAATTACAGTTAAGACTTCCAGATGTACTTGCTTCCTGGAGGAAAGACAGAGTTTCATGACCACAAATTCAGATTCATCACAACTGTGTAACGTTTTACATCAGTTAATATATAATAACAACAATTATCATTGTTATTATTAATGTATTATTATTATCATTACTGTTGTTGAATTCTTTTCACAGCATGTTGAAGAAATCACCATAGAAATTATCTGGGTTTGGGGAGGTTCTTAAGAAAGGCTCCCATTGGTGTCATCGCTAATCATTGTCATGCACCAGAATCATCACAGTATTACCAGTATCATTCATCATCAAAAACACTATAACATACCACAGTAACCATAACCACCACTCACACCCATTATCTTCATCTCTGTCATCAATCAACATCATGGTAAAAAACATAAGGAAACGGAACAAAAACAAACCAAACAACCATTCATACCAACCTATGCAGACTAAGTCTCAAAGCCACTGAACTGGAACAGAAAACTTCGTGCACAGAAGATCCTTCCTTGATTAGTCATTTGAAAAAAAACCATGCTTCTTCCTTCAGAGAATTTTTTATACATGTGACATTTCTTTTCATGTACATGAAAGATCAGTCTTTTATGGACTTTTAAATATTTACGTCATGCATCCAGACATTTCATTTCAAACACTAAGTACATTTCAAACTGTACTATTTTGGTATTTGTACTTTGCATCTCTTAACATTGCATACACCAGTATGTGATTGCTATTACAGCCATGCTGTCTTTTACTTAACAACATTTCTGGATAACAGTTGCAATTGCAAAAAGCAAACATCTGCCAATATCCCCACAAGGGGTGAACTCATTTCCAGACTAATGTCAATATGCTCGACAATCACCTTACATAATAATATGAAATAAAGACACTCAAACCTGTAATAGCCTTTTAATAGCTGAAATGTCAGCTCCTCAGGAAATTAATAACAGGCAAATAATGGCGATGATGTAACGAAACTGGTGTGATGCATCTTACATCTACACGTTCCCTTCATCACAGCCCTAGAATGCATGATTCTGGGCTTCAGCTTTATCCGGCTATAGGAGGGTAAAGTGGAGTCATCAAGGTATTAAGATATGAAATTTGACTGAAGGCTGGTATTTGGGGCCTTAAAGGGTAAGGCAAGCAATTGCAAACTTAATCAAACTAGATGCAACTCCAGCTCACCTTCTCAAAACGTGTTATGATCTCCTTGGTCCTAACACCTTGCTTCTACTGTTTTAAACTTTACAGCAACTGAAGAAATTTAACTCTTTGAATTCTGTCTACACAGGCATCTCTGTCATACAACACCTCTGCACAGCCCACAAATTGTGCACTGTGTTTGACTCAAACCTATCTTTCAGCAAACACTTAACTTTATATGCAAGTCCACCCACTACCACATCCAAGATACCTGTACGAATAGACCACATGCTATACACATCCAATCTTATAATCTAATCTTAAAACTGTACTATTTGAATGTGCTGGTGTCGGGAGCACCTCTGAGTAGTTCCTTTGAAGAGGCACTATACAAATCCTCGAATGAATGAATGAATGAATGAATGAATGAATTCCAAATCCTACCCTGATTTGTTTGGCTATATTAATGCACTAGCTGGTGAACCCGGTGTTGCCCGGGTTTCGGAGGTTTTGGGCTGGGACACCATGGTAGCGGTCAAAACGGGGACGCGAAACTGCTTAACCCGGCGTTTTGGGTGTTTCAATCCCTCTAGCGAATAAGCAACAAAACACTGCTTAACGTGGTGTTGCCCGGGTTTAGTTCAGTGAAAGTTTCAATCCCTCTAGCGAATCCGTACTGTAGCTGCTTAACCCGGCGGCGCCATCTGGCGAGTGAAAATAGGTTAAGTGTAAGTTCTTTTTACAAGCTAAAAATGCATTGCCCGGGTAGGTTTTGGCCCGGGACACCATGGTAGCGGTGAAAACGGGGGACGTGAAGCCGACCACTGGGTGTGTAATGCCCAGCCCGACACAGTAGTGAAGGTTTCAAGTAAAAAGCTGCAAAACTGTAGAAATGCATGCCGGTCAAACAGACACACACACAGAATCTTCTCTTTATTTATATAGAGGATGGTCTGAAGTGCATTATCTGCAATTCAGAAATACTTATATGTGGTGTGAACACGATTTGCGGTACGAAGTTCTTTAAAGAGAAATCGCTCTATCAATATCTGATAATTTCCAAGTTGTAATAACACTAATGTAAGTTTTAATTTTGTTTTCTGAACGTGTTATATAGTCTGCAAAATAAGGTTAGGGCTGTTTTTGAAAATATGAAAAGCTAAATGTAGATATAAATTTCAATCTCTCTAGCGAATAAGCAACAGAACTGTGAAATCAGAAAAATAACGCTGCTTAAACCGCGGCGCCATCTGGCGAGTGAGAATGAAAATAGGTTGAGTTGAATTTTTTGGGGCGCTTTGGACAGTTTTTGGGCTGGGACACCATGGAAGCGGTGAAAACGGGGGACGCGAAGCCTCACACTGGGTGTGTAATGCCGACCCCGAGACAGTAGTGAAGGTTTGAAGTGAAAAGGTCGAAAGCTGTAGAAATGCATCGCGGTCAAAGATCGCTGTGACAGACAGACAGAGTTTCTTCTTTATATATATAGATTGATATCCAGCTGTGTTAAGGCTTTAAGGACTTCGAAATAACTTAGGCAGAGCTATCACTAAATTCTCAAAAATATGAACATATATTACTGATCCTAAATTCGTTATTATATTGGCTGTGAATACAATTAACAAATTTATGATTACAAGATGACATTTCAGTCAACCATACTATCCTCATCCATGCTAATTCCAAAATCTTGTCTACTCAACCATGTCTTCTGTCTGTCTTAATCGAACTATTCCTTGGCTGTGTGTCTGGCTGTCTTAATTGAACTATTCCTTGGCTGTGTGTCTGGCTGTCTTAATTGAACTATTCCTTGGCTGTGTGTCTGGCTGTCTTAATTGAACTATTCCTTGGCTGTGTGTCTGGCTGTCTTAATTGAACTATTCCTTGGCTGTGTGTCTGGCTGTCTTAATTGAACTACTCCTTGGCTGTGTGTCTGGCTGTCTTAATTGAACTATTCCTTGGCAGTCTGTCTGGCTGTCTTAACTGGACAAGGACTGTTCTCGGCAGGTCTGCCTTTTCTGCCACTATCCAGACTTTGAAACTCTACTTGGCAAATGTTTGCTCTGCAGTCTTCTTTGCCTTCAGATTTCAACTTAAAACTCATATATCTTCCTGGGCTCACTTCCTGCATCTAGGCTGTCTCCGTGTCTTCTCGGATTTCATACTGGCTTTCAACCAGATTCACCAGGGAATTTGGCTTGCACAACAATTCTGCTTAGTAGAATTGGGGAGGGGGATAGAGTAATGGTAACACTCATGGCCAAGAGAGCATTAGGTTCACGGATCGATTCCCGTAACCCCCTCTAGGACGGCGCCTTGCATGGCTGCCAAACCATGTGTTTAGTTAAGATCTTGATTGTACTTTCACTTTCATGTTTCAATGTAATCTTACTGCGTCTGTCAGCTTGAAATAATAAAGAATATTATTATTATTTATTTATTTATTTATTATTAGAGACCATCGGCTGATGCCTTGAACATTATTACAGTGGTGTAATGGGATTTCTAAGATAATTTATTATTATTATTATTATTATTATTATTATTATTATTAATTATTATTATTATTATTACAAAAACACCTGTTCACATGTGAGTGTCATTCTGACCTTGACCAACAATAAGCAAAGCTATGACTTTTCAACTAAATGACATTTGCTCCAAAAATTAAAAATTCTGCGATATTGCTACAAAATTCCTAAAATTAATCTGCTTTCAGTATCACAAGTACTCGCGATACAAGCCAAATCTGCACCGTGCACTGCCATGACCCTCTAACAGAAAACAAACAAGCAAGCGCACTCTGGGATAGCAAAACACGAAAGGTCGTTGGTATAAAACACTCAGTACTATCCGCATTATACACCCGTACTTAGGATATTATTTCAAATTTACAAACCAACCTGACCAAAATTCGATACGGAAGAAATCAAACTTATCCTTTCTAGATTCGACGGAGACTTTGATATTTAGGTCAGGTCACTGACGTATCGTATATCGGTTAAGTCAACGTCTCAACGACAGTCCAAATCGCATTACGTATAGAGAGAGGTCGCGCTACCCAAACTACTAATATAAAACAAAACCACCTTACTGTATTTGACAGTACACCAAGAGAGATCGATGCAATGCCATGTCGCTGAGCTCTCAAGGTCCTTACACGTACAGAGACCGTCTGAGTAGAATTTCGATCCCGTATTCTGCACGTTACAGGCCGAGTGATCTATCCAATTATTTATTGTGTCCGTGATAAAGGATTTTTCCTTAGTCGATGAAACGCGGCGTACGCCTTTAATTATACACAGAGATTCAGTTTCATAAAAGCCAGTCTCCATATGCCAGCATTTCCATAGGCATTAGTGGGGCCCACGTGGGTTCTATGCAGGTCTTATTTGGGAATATATATGGGTCCTATATGGGCTCCATGGTGGGGATTAACATCATCATCAGATCGCTTAAGATAGAACGTTTTATCAGGAGGTTGCGGAGAATGAAGTTTGTCAACGAAGAACAACTGACTATAGCTGACTTTGCGAATTCTGCTGATTGCCGATTATTTTTATTATTTTTAATAAAGAGTTAATGTTGGTGTCGTGTGTATGTATGTGTCCAATATATTCGTTTAACAGCAATAAAACAAAACCTTGACGTTTAAAACGTCAAAAGCCTATAAATAATTTTTCTTTAATAAGTAGGTTTTTGAACCTTCGCAATGATCTCGATCGTCGTGTCGTTAGTTCACGTTGTCCATTGGAATACAGTTATTAAAAACTAGCGCTACAACATATCGTGTTATGACAGAACACGAAATAAGATTTCGTAAACCGTGTAACGTAAAAGTAAAAAACGTTGCCAAAGTTTTTAACAAATAAAGGTATCGTATATGGTATGGTTTTACTGCTTTAATATTGTTCAACTTTTTCCTAAATCTGCAGTTTCCGTTTAGTAATTTTTGCTTACAGCATCAAAAGGTATAATTAGGAAGTGACAATAATGTTAATTATCGCTCACGCGCGGCGTGCACGAGTTGTATTTTGTCAGCGCTATTGAAACGGGCCGTGTGTTGGTCCGCTTTAGCGTAATGTCACAGTCCCGGACGGTCAGGCCGATGGAAAAAAACTTGGCGCTAAGGTGAAAATCTGTTATGATGGCAGCGTTGGTCGTGGGATAGTTCAGGATCGGATAGAGGACATAGGCGTAGCTACATGGAGGCAAGAGGAGGCATTTGCCTCCTCTTGTGGATTTTTACATTTTCTATGGGTTATAGTCCTCAAGTACACCCCATTTTGCCTCCTCTTGATTTGAAGAAGAAAGTAAGTCTTCGAATGTGTTAATGACTAAAAAAAAGGTCATCAACTTTTTTCGTAACACAAATCACAAATTAAAATTTGTTTAAATTCTCAGACCGAAATTCTGAAATTCTCAGAAGTTTTTGCGACCGCCTCTTCGGACGCTGAAAAATTTCCCCCTCACCTCTGAAACAAGATCGCCGCCACTTATTACAAGTTTTGACAAGCAGTAGTTGCCTCTTGAATTGAAGTCTGGCTATGCCCCTGATAGAGGATAGGACAACTGAGTGAGTGTAAGTAGAGGAGAGCTCACATTCACAGGTGAAAATGGAAGATGAGCTTTCAAGAGTTCTTTCCGGTAATCTTCGCCTTTTGACCATCTGCGACCGAACACGTTTAGACAATACGGCCGCCCCAGGTTCGGATAGAATAGAGTGCGGTGACTTACCAGAGCGGAAGCTCCTTGAGTAGTAGTCATATAGTCATAGACACAAAGGCCATTGTCTGCTCTCATTGTCTCTGTGCAGGTTCTCTGCTGCCTTGGATGTTGAGGTCTTCATCTGTAACCCTAGGCAGGGGACTTTGCTATGCCCTGATGAACTGGGTCAAAACAAAAGCCAAGCAAATTTATAAGCTTACTAAAAAATATAAAGGGCTTTAAAGTCATCCGAATTGTCTGTAACCACAAAGTTGTTGCAAAGATCTGCCAGTATTCAAAATTGAATTCAAAGTTTGAACTCGAGTGAATTCTCTTGAATAAATCGTACACTGTTGTTGCATATTTAGGTCACGATGTCTCAGAATACACCCAAAACTAAACGTCTCTTTGTTGGTGGACTCTTCGATGAAGTTACACCTGAAGATTTGAAACAGAGATTTGCAAAATATGGCCTAGTGAAGTCAGTTGACTTAAAAACAAAGAAAAACAGCTTTGGTAATAACTTTTGACTGGTCTTTTGTTTATTACTTTGATTTTATAACTTTTATTGGAGTAAAATCTGTGAACCTCTATAATAAATACCGTAAACTGCTTATCAGATTCCTATTTTAAAAATGTCGTTTTTCAAAGTTTATTGTAGATACCCTTGAGTAATACCCTTTGTTTGTTTTCACAGGCGATATAGTCAAGACCTTTGCTTTCATTGACTTTGATTCAACTCCAGCAAAACTGAAACAGTGTAAGAATTATGCTTTGGGATAATGATATGTTAAAGAGTGATAGATAGAATGACAAACTGATAGCAATCTGTGTGTATCGCTGTTGCGTATATGGTGATTTCTGCAGTGCCTTCATGAACCTTGCAGTGATGCTTTCTTTATTTAACAAGAGAGACAGATTCTGTGTTTGAATGATGGTGTTGGTATGTATCCACTAAATATCCAATCAACGACTCTTGGTGCCATATTGTGCATTTCCTGTCTGTATTCTGTTAAAAATGGAGGAGAGAAAAAGCCATTTCAAGCACTTGCATTGAATGGTTTGGACTCACTGCCTGTCCTGAGGTAATAACTTTCGCTCCCTTCCTAGGGACCTCTCAGGTACTTTCTATGACCTTCTTAAGACCTTTCTTTTTGACTGGGCCTGGGTCAGGAGCGTCACTGAGTAGATTTCTTGAAGGGGTACTACATAAGTTCATTATAGATAGATAGAACTTAGCAAGCTGCATCCTAAGGTCCCTCATGTTTCTAGGTCTGCAATATTTGGAAAATTCACTTGACTACTGTAGTGTCTGCAAGTTTTGCTTTCAGTTATCGAAAACAAGAAAATTTCTCTTGCCTATTCAGCATTTTATGTTGCCCGGTAATGAGTTTGGATAAAGCTTATCTAAACTAATTAGTACATGTTGAATATTACATTAAATGATGCATTACAATTCCAATAAAATTGTATGAAAACTGTATTTGGTTGTTTAACATATTTCAGGTATTGACGTCTTCAATAAAGCCAAATGGAAAGGTAAAGAGTTGAAAATTCAACTGGCTGAAAACAGCTTTCTTGATAAGTAAGTTCCTGACAAATTTAGAGCTTTTAAAACTTTAATTTCCTATTGGTTTTGAGCTGAAATTTAAGTATTCATTTTGTTACCCACTCATCTTGACCATCATGTGCTGCTAATGTTATCAACATATTGTTTTATCTCTGAAATTTTATCTGACACCAACTTGACTTTTCACCATGGAGAATTTGTTGTTAATTACCATTCATTGAATGTTGATTTTGTAAATGCTAGTGTGACTATGTTAAATGGAGTACTAATTTTAGAACAACCTCTTGCTTGTTGAATGGATTCTGCAAGCAGATATGCCTTAACCTTTTAACGATGAGAGGGATTAGTTTTCCATACATTTGTCGCTTATTGTTAAAGTTTTAAAAAGACACTTAGATTGGCATTGAATTTCTTAAGTTGCCTTTCTCATAAAGCCTCTGTCCACTTAATTTTTCTTACAGACTGGCAAAAGAAAGGCAGATGCAGTCGGTGGTTAAACTGTGGTCGCCAGAACAAAACAAGACAGGTGACACTGAGGAACCACATCGTGCCATCCAGCAACTAAAGGTCAAAGGTCCCCCAGGAACTGCTATTGAAGGAAAGGAGGTATGTTTTTCAACTGCTAATGATCTGTTTTCCCTTTCTGATTTATTTCTGCTTCTACTCCAGTTATTGGCATTTATTAGATTTACTTTAGATTTCTGAGCACAATTCTGGCCAGAAAATTACAGTATCTTCAAGCAAGTGGTTGTGCTGTTTAGAATAATCTGTTTTAGATTGAGCCACTTCTGCATTGATCTGTTTTGTCGACAGGGCTGGGTTATTGGAAAGTACAGTCAACCAGTTCCGGTTCTAAGGGTGAAACAGGATTCGAAGAAGGTATCCTTTGTGGTGCTAGAAAGTTATTCCGGAGGGATGAACCATCCGAAACCACATGTAATCCAGACCTTGCGTAGAAGGAACTAATTCTAAAATTTACCTAAAATATTCTCTAAATAACCCATCCATAGTGCAGCATGCCTATTTACCGTCAATTCCTTTTGTTCAGCATAAGTAACAATGTTTTACTTGTAGCCTGTGATGTGACATTAAAAACCCAAAAATGCAAAATACTAAAATCTTATTACCTTATTAAATAAAATTTAGCAATAACTTTCAATTTAACCTTTAGAATAATATCTTTAGCATAAATTTTGGAAAATTATTAGCACAGAATATATGTCATCTTTAGCACGAGGCCAGTGTCAACAGAGTTTATATTCTTAGTCACACTTTTATGCTAGGTTCATCTACTAAAGATGAATATATACAAATATTGGCAAAATCATTGTGCTAGCATTTGGCAGATGGAAGCAGCAATTCGCTCCCTTCTGAGTAATTCTTGCTCTCCACAAACTTTTGATTGTTTCATATACTTCTCATCGTGGCAGAATTGATTCTGCAATACCAAGATCTCTAAAAATTTTCATTTACATTTCACTATTATTAACTTATTTACTATAGTTATTTTTTCCTGACTAATATGTAAACGCTAAACACTGACATTTGAGTCTGCTATTATGAAATAAAGCTTATTAATAATATCTAAATATATGCAGCGTACACTAAGCACCACACTTATGAAAATGGTGATCAAAAGGAAACAAGCCTTACTGAGCATGTTTATGTGTTTTAATTAAACTTGCTTCCTTGCTTAACACTACGCTGCATTTCTTTGTACCACGTGTCATGTGTCACGTGCTAAGCTAATAGTTTTGGGAACTTGTTGCCACTTAGCATTGTTTGGAATCACGGGTAAACTGGTAGCATGAAAACGCATGCACACTATTAAGTAATGTCCAAACAAATGTTAATGTAACATGGTAAAGTAAAAAAAATTCAGAAGAAATAAAATGTCCTTTAAATTAATCAGATATCTGCCTACCTATTTTAGTCAATAATTGTAAGTATTGCACTTGGCAATGACCAGTGCAATGTGAAAATCCAGCCAAAAATGCTGGAACGAGGATTTTATTCTTTGTAGTTGTGTTTACCTAATGAACATTTGTTCCCAAGGCCATATCTACTAAACCTAATGAGAATCTCTTGGAAATTTTAAACTCTTGGAAATTTTAAACTTTGTATGTTTTGTGTCATTCTGAAATTTCTGTATGACATGTTGACCTTTACTCTTTGCTTAGACAGTGATATTTGATCCATCCAAAAACTGTCATGGATTGAAAAGGTTTGATAAGGACGACAGTGTGCCAAACATTAGTTTAGATCAACTGACCTGGCAGCTGGAGGAAAAACAAAGGCCACAAAAAGCTGCAATTCAGAAGCCTTCAAAGCGTAAACAAGCCACAAAGAAATCGATGTCTGATGACTCTGACAGTGCTACTGGCTCAGAAAGTGACCATGATGAAACTGCAGAGGCAAGGAATAGTTTTGTTGACATGCCAGCTCGGCAAATGGATGACTCAGATAACGAGTCTAGAGGATCTTGTGACACAGACGAAATTGTTAGACGTGCCAAAAGTGGAAAATCATATGACTTTAAGGATGAAAAGAAACAGGGAGTAAAGAATAGGTCTCCCAATTCTATTGTGAAGTCTGTTACAAGATCTTTGACAAAAGTTCAACCATGCAAGAAATCTCCACTTGATGTCGTTGCCAAAGAACTCGTTTTCAGCGAATTTTCAGATGGTGTTTCCAGTTCTTCAGATGCAGAAAAAGAATTGGAAAGTGAAAACGAAAGCATTGAAGATGTGTTTGACTTATTAAAAAGTGGACAAATTGAAAAGTTGTTGAACACATCCCAAAGCCAACCTTCCAAGTCCAAAAAGGAAAAGGTTACAGCAATCAAGGTCATTCCTGAATTAACAGATCAGGTGTCTCGAAAGAGAAAGAAATGCCAGTCTGAAAGCCCAACTTTGGTGAAAACTGTATCTTCTGCACCATCCGAATCGACTGAAGTACCCAGAAAAAGAAAAGTCGCTAAGTTGGAACTGGAAAGCAAAGTACCAAGTGCTGGTAGCCCTGAGAGAACACCACTAAAAGCAGAAGTAGAAAGTGCATCAGTAATATATGAGAAATCTAAAAAAAGAAAAATTAGCCAACTGGATTCTGAAAATAAGTTACCAAGCACTAGCCTAACAAAAAAGTTAGAAAATACAGATCTCAGAAGTTCCAAAACGTCGGCAACTGCTGAGAAATCAAAGAAAAGAAAGAGAAGTGATTTAGAAGAAGAGGAAACCCAAACTTCAGAGATGGATAGGTTGGAAATAAAACAGGCCACAGGTGGTGCTTTAAAAAACATGAAGCACGATGAAACCAAAGAAGCTGTGAAGGCAAGTACTATTCATTTACCCATATTGATACTTAACTACGCTGGAGACTGTCAGCTGGCAATAATGTGGAGATGGCCTTTGGACTAGGGTGAAATGTATGAAAATATATCTTCAGCGAGAGGTAATCTGAGCAAGTGTGGGGAGGTGTTCCTCTGACCCTTCAAGTCTTACCTGCTCACTTTTCGCATAGTTGTATTTTATCAAGTACCATCTTTAGATGAAGGTTGGTGGGAGTCCAAAGTTTGATCCTATACTGCATCTAACTACATGCAGGACAAGCTGAATTGGTCACCCATGCAAAGGCGCATTAGGTTTAAGATGTGTTTAAGATGCTTATGCTGATGTGTAAATGCCTGGCTGGTTGTGCTTCTTCCTAGCTTAGAGAGCTACATATTTCAGCATCATCCTTACGTGGCAACAGACCTCTTCACTCTGCAACACAGTGTGTGGTCACAAATCCCATGTTATAACGTTATGTATATATTTACTGTAATATCTGTTACTTATTTTATTTATAGCCAATAGAGTCCAAAAAGCAGCAGTGTGTAAAATATACCAAGGATTTGGAATCGAACACTGAAGCAGTTGAGAAAATAGGTAACTGGTTACATCAATTGCTACATTATATCAAATCTATTTCTTATAGTGTGAGAAACTAGCTTGAGAAAACTTACTTATGTTTACGAGTTTCATTCTGATAATTGTGTAACTGTAAGTTGACTGAATCTTAGACTGAATCAGCATATTTACATAAGCTTTACTGAAAAAAAAGATGTTTCATAGCCCGAGTTCGATATTAGCAGGGAAAAAGAGATGCTTGTGGCTATGATTTAATGATAAAATACAGAGTAGCAGAAGTGTTTGTTATCCAAGTTTAGTGGTGGTATGTGTTCATTACACCCTATGCAAATTCTTATCGTATCATATTTGGAGATTTTTATAGCGCCGCTCACAGCTCAGGCCATTCAGTAGCGCTCCCAGTGCACTGATATGAGCATAACATATACTTGATATTTGAACCAGGCCCTTAACCAACCACCTGGCCAAAGGACGGGTGAAAATTATGTTGGATGGGCATAAATTGTGCATGATTCTCCAGCACCATCCAGCTTCTTCTCTAGAGCCACTGCCAGCATTTAGATGACAGTTCTGTAAGGAGCAGAGGTTGATATTAGGCTCTGTAAACAGCATAGGGGCACTGCAGTTGGACTCGTATGGCGGCGGGACTTCAGGCGGTCGCTACTTCGTACGCTCATGGTGTCAGGTGGTCACGACTTCGAATACTTGGGCCTGATTTGAACCATTCTTATCTAATGAAGACTAACGTACTGAAATTGCGCATAGCGTACCATGTTATCTCGGTACCATATTATCTGTGTAGTTAGCTATTGCAGTTACATAGGACTATTATATAGGACTTTCAGTAACTGGACTATTATATAGGACTTTCTTACTGATAAAGGGTTTTATGAAATTTTTATAGACCCTACTCAAGTATGTGCTGTAGTAGTAATAGAGCCCTGCGCCGGCCGCACCGCCACCGCCGACATTTTGTGCGCGCGCCGCCGCCGATTTTTGTTTGTCGGCGCGCCGCCGCCGCCGACAATCTGTAGGCGCGCCGCCAATGCCAGTTTGATGTGCTTAATTGTTATTGTATTTTTCATGTTTTGCATGATATTGCGATAAATTGTTGCCTTGGTGTAAATGGAAGTGGACATCTGTAACTTACTTACTTCATTTTTTATTTCTGGGTTTCTTTGCGAAACTTGATCAGCAGCACGAATTGGTGTCGTCAATGCTAGGAGTATATGATATCACCAATTCGTGTTAACTTTTGCAGCTAATCATAGCACACATAAGGTCACTTGCATGCTGGTGATTGTGAAATGAAATGAAGGCCTACTAGATGAGAAGAAAGAAAAAACAGACGAACTAAAATAACTATAAACAAAAGATAAAAAAATTTTCTCTGTTGCCGGTCTTACAGTCCCTTTAAAAAACTCTTATTCTGTCAGAGAATAAATTTCTATACAAACAGATTGAGTGTCAGCAATATAAGGTGCTGAAACATGACTAATTGGCTATCTAACAGTTTTTTAAGATTAGATGTAAGATAAGCTGATAAGTATATATCTACTCCTAAATGTTTTATTAAAGAAACTATTCTCAAAAATGGCACTTTGATTGGTGGGAACTCGTGTGTTAATGAAGAAGATAAAGACTGAACATAGCTGATTACAATGTTTGTGGTCTTTATCTTGATACTAAGAATGCATCGTCTTCCTGACCAAATTCATTTTCCTTATACTCTGATGGTCTTTTCTTTGTGCCATGATACACACAGTCATTTAAAGTGATATCTTGATACAAGTAGCCATTGTTTTGATATTTCTGTTCCTGTTGCCATTCCTTAATACCTTGACAACAAAAGCAATATGCAATGCATGTCTTTGAATGTGTCCACAGTACTACAGTATTCCCCCATTCGTTACCTTCATGTTGAATAGCTTCCATAACTTATTTATTGTAGTCTTTGATGTCTGTGGTCTTATTACAATGGTGTACATTATGGGCTTAATGTTGAAAAGTTTGAGGAGTTTATAAGTCGTGCCTATAGAATTATACAGTTCTATTTCCACTTTTTTGAAAAATCAACCTAATGCCATATCCGTTATCAGGATGACATGGGCTATGTCCAGAATAGTCAAGCTTAACTGTAGACGCTTTCTTCTGCGCTATCTGTCAGGACTATATAGCTCTATGTCCACGAATTTGGACAGTATTTAAAAGTATTTTAATGCTACAGAGGTACAAGTCCACATCCAATAGAATGAATGCTTTTGTGTCACGTGCATATTCAATAGATCCGCGATGAAGTGACGTTTGAAGAATAATATTATACGGCGTTATGTCCATAGCCAATACCAGTGAGAGATGTGAACACGTGACTTGGACTTATATCCCTATAGCACTCGCGATGTTTGCAATCATGGCGTTATGTGCCCATAACCTGTACTTTCTAATCTTATACAGCTCTATGTCCAAAAATAGTCAACACTGCCATAATTATATCAAAATTTACTCATACTCAGTGTCCATTATAATCGAAAAACATTATATAGTCATACTAGGGGAACACAGTGTTGTCCAAAATTTTTAATTTCATTGCCATCAATGAAACAGTGCGAGACATTTTTGTCAGCAAACCTAAGAAATCGTTTTTCTCGGTTTTCAAAAAAGTGGACATAGAACTGTATAATTCTATAGGCACGAAGTGCTATCAATATCAAGATACACCATTTAACTAATTCCTGCAGAAGGGAAGGTATAATTGATTAATACTTTTTGCTGGAATCTATTCAGGTAAACAGTATCAGTTTACACAGGTTTTGACTTAGTATGTAAAGTATCAAGAATGGTCTTTTTCAAACAATGGTCTATATATGGAGACCTTAAATGGCACGGCACCAATTCAAACGGGCAGCAGACCACCTGGTAATTTGGTAAATTCATTGAAAAATAACAGGGGTGAGGCCACTCGGCCATTGTTTTACCATAGGAAAAAATATATTTACATTTCACTTCATGGCTTGACAGCAGCCTCTCTCACTGGGAGGATGCTGTTATCTGGCATCTGCCATGTGACTTGGTGTGTAGGCCTATACTGTATCAGTGCATATGCAAGTGTATTCGTGCAATATGCGAATGCATGTTGCTTCATCTGATTACAATTTGCCAATACCTATGCAGATGTGCAGTGTAATTAAGGATGTTCATATTTGTAAGGTGAATGTCTGAAGGTGTCCTCTCTCAGTTCCTTTGTATGTAGTTGAGCTTCATGCCCTGAATAGGGCACGCCACACCGCGCCGATATTTTGTGGGCGCCGCCGCCGCCGATTTTTGTTCGTCGGCGCGCCGCCGCCGCCGACCCAAAAAGACTGGCGCGCCGCCGCCGACACTATGACGTCGGCGCAGGGCTCTAAGTAGTAACGAGTTTCTTGGCTAACTCTGATTTTCTGTGAAATTAGTTTTTGAGAGTTTAATTGGAATTGTTATTGTTACAGTTTCAAAAGACTCTCCTGTGAAGAAGGTTCCTGTGTCAGAGCAGAAGAAATCTGTAGAGACATTGCAGTCAGTTTTGCCTATCAAGGCAAGCCATGTATTGGGCTTCAGGTCAGTACCATTAGGTCCACGTGAAAATGCAGCAGAGCGTCTGTGGACCATACAGTGGTTCAAGTTGAAGCTGTCTAGGCTAGGATATCTAAAATAATATTGACTTTACAAAAGAAATTATATTCGACCTTAGCAGAGAACAGGAACAACTGGTCACTTATTAGATCAGCCATAAAATGGCCATTTTCTCAAGGCCATGAATATTGATTTTTGCATCTAATTAATGCATCTGCAGCTCGTAAATATGGCTGCATGTAAATATGCTGACTTCTGTACTACAAGCTGTATTATGTCACACTGTTTATTAAGTCCAAGTTCAGGTATTAATGCATTAGGTAAAGACAGGTTGAATTGTTCTGTGTGTTCTTCCACAAAACAATCTTTATATTTTTGTGAAAATATGCATTAATTTTGGACCAAACATTCTGAAAATTTTAGCTTAATTTCTTTAAGGTGTAGACTTATGGAAAATATTAACAAGTCCTTTAATGACAAGTGGTCCGTTTTCTTGGTGAGGTCACATATTAATACCGAAGTACTTATATTAGAGAGCTATCTTATATAAGGCAACAGTGATACTCTTTTTGTCCTTTCATTCTAGCTTACATTTTGGCTTTTTTGATTATGTGTCTGATGACTTGTATGATGCTGGTACATTAGGCATCAGTCATTGAAAGGTACAATTGATTGCAAATTACTAGCATTAAAAGAGTAGACTATTGTTTGAATACTGCTGTTCAACTCTTTCTGTGTTTGTTTTACATGATAATGTCAAGTTCTATTAGTTTATGAGCTGCTAATTTTGTTTTTATTTGAATGCTGTATTCCAGAGATTTTCAAAGCTTCAGATATGATCCATCTGCTGCCGATCATGACAAATTTGAAATCCACGATGAAGACCAGCAGAGGTATTGGTTGTACTTTGTAATGATGTAATCATACATACCTGTTATACAAGTAATGCAAATTTACACTTAAGTCGAATAGCACTACTTATAGTAGAGACTTCTTGGCAGCGCTGGGACCCTACAGCACCAACCCACCATCAAACGCTATGGTTTTCAGCTGTTGATGGAATAATGAAGAGACGGAGCAAAAGAGATATTTAATGACTCATATGTTGCTGTTATTATCATAATGCCCAGGGCGTCAATCAATGGCCACATCAAGTACAGTCGTATTAAATATCCATTGCAGAAGTTGAATTCCGATAGGTCATAAAATCCACGGGTCTTATGTTAGTTGACCTCAGGAACTGACAGAATGATTGAAACTGGGCAATGAATGCCAAAGCCTTGAACCAGCAAATGAGCACACTTGAGAACTCGATGCTGTTCTGGTGCGAGGTACAAGTGTCGCAGTTTCCACTGACTGAGTCCATTATTTGTTGGTATGAGGGGTGAGCATTGAACAGAAAGAGAATGGCTTACTTGAAGGTTTTTGCTATGACTCTGGTCAGAGAAGTTTGAACTATTTGTAGTTGTATAAATCTCTTTTAGTTGTAACAATGAGAAGTGAGTTGCAGGTGTCAAATCAGCTGGAAACCAAAAGCATTTGCTACTCAAACTAACATACCAGGTAATTTTTACCGGTAAGCATGTGAGATCTGCAAATGAAATTGTGAAAGTTGAGCATGTTTCAAGGGCCATAACTGATGAAGGAGTAAGTTGGAGACAGCTTATACTGGATATAAACCTGAGCAATAATGGCAACATGGTCAGACAAATACCACTTGGAAGGAGATATATTTGTAACAGTAGAACTAGATCGGTCATAAGAAGGTAAAGTATATGACTCATGTCATGGGTTGGGAAGGAGATCAAAGCCAGAGAGTTGTTCAAAGCATAGTCACTAGTTTCTATGGCCTGAACATGGTCATATGTGAACATATGTATTCAGAAGAAGAAACCAGGGGTATCCCGGTTATGAACAGTGAATGGAATTCAGGGCAAGAGTCAGAGTTAAAGGAAGGATTGTAAATGTAAACAGAAGGGAGATACCAATTTCTAAAGTTCAGGGTTGCTAGAGGCTCCAAAATGATGTAGGAGTTGAAACAGGTGAAGGGAAGTGAGCAAGTTATAGATGTGATTTGTATAGAAAGGTATCGTCCATCAAGTTCATTCAACCTAGGTTCATTTGAGAGAGAAAAGAATGGAGGAATGATGTCAGAAATTAAGGTTTGTTAGACGATTGGATTCGAGTTTTATTGAGATCAAGAATATCTACTGGATTATCCAAAGTGTAATTTTGAAGATTGAGGGATTTATTCCATGTAGAATGGATTATAAGTGGATGGGAGTTGATAGTTTCTAGATCAGGGCTGGGCAAACTTTTTGCCCATGGGGCCACATTAAACGTCAAAAAATTCGGAGTGCCGGATAAAACATTTTTAAGTTTTAATAACGACTAACATGAAAAGAAGTCTACTTATTTATAATATATTAAATACACTTTTGCTGCTACTAATTAAATGTATGCGACTGTGAACATGCATGCATTTAACCAGTTTCCCATAATCCGGAGTGATTGCGCAGGTTGCAATTCACAGTTCGAGTTCAAGTTTAGATCACTTAACTGAGACCTGTACTTGGATTTGTTTTTCTTCATAGTTGAAAATCTTTGATGACAGATGTAAATGGATGCGAATAACACAAACATTTTTAAAGCAAAAGTGTGCAGATTTCAGAATTTTTCCTTCCTGAGCGAAGAAAAGAATGTTATCAGGTCTGATCCTTTTGAGCTGTTGTTTGAGAACAATGTCATGTTGTGGGTCGCTTAAAGTTAACACCAGCTGAAGTTCATGTATGAGCTAAATGTCAATGTCAAATGTGAAGGGTATAGTAAGCAAAGCAAATTCAGTCTCAATTGATTTAAAATCCACAAATCGTCTGGAGAACTCTTCTGTCAAACTTGACAGCTGAAGGCTATATTTTTCATCAGACCCTACTGTGACAGTTTGCAACTGCAGGGTACAAAGTTCCCGTAGTTTTTTTTTTCATCTGCTTTGAAAGCAACATTAGTAGCTTTAATTGAACGGATTTCACTTCTGCGTATACAGATCATGTGCAAGAACCTCTGCAGGGAAGTGGGGCAGATCGGCAGAGTTAATGCATTAAGTTATTGTCAAAGACAAGACCGGAATAGCAAGTAAGAGAGCAGCGCCACGTATGTAAAACGAAGAAAACTTCTCGCCGTCTGAATTTTGTTTATATTTTCTGAAGAATTGTGGGGGCCGGATAAAAAGTGTTGGCGGGCCGGATCCGGCCCGCGGGCCGTAGTTTGCCCACCTCTGTTCTAGATGGTAAGGACCAGGGTTTGTCTCAGTGTCACCAGAAAGCAGCAGAGGCTAAACTGACAAGTTATTTCAGCGCTTTTGACTTTGGTATATTATAATTGGAAAATGGGAGTATGGTGAATGAACAGATCAAGGCAGAGAAATTCATTTTGGTATATTAGACCTGGCCTGTTCGATAAGGTAAAAGGAGTGCACTTCACAAGTGTGGTGAAATATTGAGGCGTTAGTTCCAACAATGGCACAGAATGATAGCTAGGTAGACAGCAGTTAATTTTTTTTTAAAGTGGACCATAAAGAGAACGGCAGCTAATGATGTGTATATTGTAATTGTAAGCGAACATTATATAGCACCACTCAAATCAATGGTGCTTTCGACCCGCATCATTGCCAGAACTGGCAAAAAGAAAGGTTTTCAAGCATCTACGGAACTGAAGAGGAGAGAGGACAAGAAGCTCTTGGCGGAGGGACTGGGGAAGACTGTTCCACGCTGAAGGACCCACATCGTAGCATCATGTTAGTTTAAATCTGGAACTAGTTAGGAGACCGATGGCTTTTGCTGATGGGTATAAAGTGGTCATTCTGTCAACTGTGAAATGTCAGTGAGTATAAAGGTAGCAATGGAAGAAACTCAAAAACTGCAAATTAAAGGACATTATTGGAATTTAATATTATAAATTTTGCAGACACATGGTTTGAATGAAGTGCTTCAGTTGAGTACAAATGTTTTGCTTTTAGACAAAAACCTGTTCAAGCAAAAAAGGAAGAAAAAGAGACACAGAAGCCGCCTTCTACAGAAGTAAAAAGATTTGCAGAAGTTGATGCTTCAGTCGTCGATGTATTCAAGGCACCAGTCGACGCTCCATTTTCATTAGGAGCACTTTTTGGTACTGAAGAGAGTTCAGATGAAGAAGCTGAAAGCCAATCGGGTAAATGGTTTCTTTTAAACCACTCTTCTAAAATCATATTTAAAAAAATTATCTTTTTTTCCACAGTTCAGGATATTAAGCCAAAGAAAAGAGAGTGTTCAGATTAATGATTATTTGTATCAGTTCTATTTAAACAGCCCAATCACTTGATTGGTTTGTTTGAATTCAACTGATCAGATATTACCGGGTAATCATTTTTGGTTACTTCTTTCTTTATGGAAGCTTGGATGGACATTACCAAGAAGGGTCATTTTAAATACACACACGTTCTAAATCACTTTTAGTGGGCTGGCTCGTTTGGCACCTGTTCCGTGTTCCTTGTGGATTTTGTGAGCGTTCGTCTAGGGATCATTTCTAAATTGATATTGGCTATCTTATGAACAATGTACCAGATGACACAGTTTATGAAAATTCAGCTGATCCTGAGGTCTGACGTGACAATGAAGCCTGAGATTATGCATAGTAAACTTAACTGACAATTCATAGTTTCTTTGGTTAAAAATCACAGATTGGCTGTGATTTCAAAGAGTTAGACTAAATCTGTTAATTTAACATCACTGGGACATGTGTCACTTCTTAAATCGTTGTTCAATTTCTGCTCAAATAGTAGCACTGTAAAATTTGCTGTTCCTATACATTCTGGACTCCTTGCTTGTGTCTGCTGTAATTTTCAGAGGTAATTACACAATTTATCTGCAAGATGTCATAAAGTGTCCACAATTTACCTTTGTTGTAGGCTTTTAACTTTGCTTTTAGCAAAAAATAAATCTGGTAATTACGTTTTAATGCAATAAGAGTACAGACTAAATTGTGATTACCGGCTTTGCTCTACTTTAGAAAGAGCACACATATTGTCTGGTTATGGGCCTGACCTGGAGCACACATTTCACTATTTGGTCCTTACTTGGCAACTGTGCTGTAGTGGCACTTTTAATGCACAGATACATGTCTCCAAAAGCACACATCAACTTATGTGCAGGTCATACATAGACGTTTCCTCTTTCCATGGTCGAAAATTTAGGGGTCTCCGTTTGCGAGATCGACTTGTAGGCAAGTATATATGGTGTGTTATCTGCTCTTTTGTAGTTTTACCTAACTGGAAGAAGAAGCCAAAGGTTGTGGTGGATGATGAAATTGATGAAAGACACGAAAACAATACCGAATCAAAGTGAGCTTTTATCAGAAGTTTTCCTTTTTCTAAGAAAATTTAACTATATGAATAAGGAAACTTGAGGATTAATATGTTTGGAAAGTAACTCGTGAGTTTACCAGAATTATTTAAATTAATTAAATAATTAGGTAGAAATTCTTAGACAGAGACATACTCAAATTTAGGAACTGCTTGGTAAACTAGAGAACGTAAGAATGAAAGCTAACGGAACATTTGAAATAGTTTAACTTTTGTTTAATTTAAAGCAGGTTTTACTAAATGTTTTTTTATTCAATTCAGACCTAAAGCTTCCAAGAATACTGAGGATGGTTTCTTCTACCACTGTGAAGATCCACGATTGAAAGGTAGAAATGTTAATCTTTGGTTACGTGACATAAATGTGAGATTTCTAGCTGGTTGTATAGAATAGTATCTCACTGGTATAGAATACAACTGTGAATGTATAAAAGTTGGTTATCTGTTTGCATACAGCAGTGTATTGTTTTGAGGATGTTTATGTTCTTATTAGGAAGAGTAGTTGTCGAAGTTGCAGTAGTGAACAATTCTGTTATAAGCGAGCTAATAATACCGTTTTAACAATACAATACAACTGTATTTGCTATAACCGTCCTTCCAAAGTTCAGAAGTGAACAGACATGCTCTAGACTTCTGAGTTTGATGCATAATCACGAGCAATTCTGCTCAAAGGCGACTTCAAAAACTTTACTGTATAAAATACTTATTTTTTAAGCTTTTAAGTTTTGTTGACTTTCAGCTTCCAAATTTTGCCGGGAAAAAGACTTGGAGGAACTAAGAGCTGAGTGGCAAGAGAAGCGGCCGCATTTTGTTGAAGTACGTGTTTTGCTCTGGCATTTAAATGAATCCATTTTGTTGCATCTGAGAATCTGATGTTGAAGTCTGTTACTGTTTAGCAGAGACCATTTATATTATTGCCTTGTACTTTGTTACAGTTTCACCATCGAAGATTCGATTGTATGCAGTAGAATTTACTAATTACAATTACAATGATCTATCCGGTTCACTGCTGTCTCATTTCTCTCAGCCTGAGCACAACCCGTTATAACTGCTCCATATCCTTCTCTCATATCATATTCACTATATTGGTAGCCCATTGAGTAAAAAGTCCGTTTCAATATCTGTTAACAAAGTAGTTCTTACTCAGCTGACATATCCATCCATACTCACCCCTCATACCAATGGATATTGTACTCCATTAATGGCAATGTGACTCGATGTGCCCAACACTCGAACACTGTTAATCTCTCGCATTTTCTCAGTTGGTGGTCAATAAGCTTTGGAATGCTCAGTTCAGTTCATATCGTTTAATTCTTTCATGTCATTCAGTTAAAAACTTAAGAATCACATCTTTCAACTTGTATACCGGCCGTCTTGTTTCTCCAATCTGTATGATTTCAACTTTTTGGCTTCTCTAAAGGATTATAATTTTTGATAAAGAGTTCAGTTGAAGCACCCACCGAAGTCATTGGATGAGACTAGATTATTTAAATCAGTATAAATTTGTATTAGTACAATTAGTTTCAAATTGGCTGCTGTCACATATTATCTCAATCGTATTCACCAGAGATCATGATTAGTTTACAATTTGAAAAGATTTTTATTTGTATCTGATTTTTCATAATTATCCAAGAGGACTTGAAATTGGATGCTGGTCTGTTTTTTAGTCATATAGAATGAAGAAGAAAAAGCCTCTTCGCTCATATGGGAACGTTACCCGGCCTAATGGAAAGCCTCATGGAAAACCAACCTTTTATAAAGGAAAACCAAACATGCCAAAGAAGAACTGGAATCGTGTAACGCATTAGTGGTCCTCCAAAACATTTTATCACAGGAATGGCTATTGACTGTTTTTGTAAATGTCATTTGCGCATTAGCAAAGAGTAAGGCAGTCAACACTAAAAGTAATACAGTCACTAGACTGCTGTAATAAACTGTTTGCAGAAGGAGGTTTTTGTTCTGAAAATTGAATTTAATCTTCAAACTCGCTGCATTATAGGATTAGCATAGGATTAGCCATATGTTGAAGAATGTTGTAAAAAGAAAATGTTAATGTTATGAAATTGAGTATCATGTTACACTGCACAACTTAGATACATTCTAAAAGTTGTCTTTTAAACTAGATTATTTATGGTAAGAATTTAGCAGACTTTAGTTGCCATTTATTGAATTTGTTAAATTACTGTGTATTCCGTGGAGTAGAAAGACATCCAACAGTTTTTATTGAAATGTTTTGATGGAGCCAATGTTATGGAAGGATGTTTGCTGTTTTTGTGTACGGTGTATGTATGTCATTTGTTCGTGGTCAGTACCAAATGCAATAGGAAACTTGTTGGAAAACCTTGTTCACTGGTCTTAGTCAGAAGGGTTTATCCTGCTCCAGTCTAGATCTTCACTGCTGTCGACTTCTAAGTCCCTGATTCAGTCGGATATAAAGGGGGCAGAATGTTGCACCATTCCTTGTTGAAGCTCGACTTTTTATGGTCCATTAGAGCTTACAGATTTAGTGATATTAAACAGCTTATCACTGGAATGTTATTTACATTGAGTTGCGTAATGTGATTGCTGTGTTGTTAGCATGCTGGGCTGTTAACCTAGAGGCTATGACTCAAATCCTTACGGGATGGTAAGTTATTTCAAGAGTTTTGTTCCCTCTAGGAAACTCGGCAATAAACTAAGTGCATTGGTTGTTCACTGGTGATGAGATGATTAGCCAGGTGAGAAACAGACTTTATACTCAGAAAACGTTGCCATAACGTTCGTGGTGGTGGTGGTGGTGGTGGTGGTGGTGGTGGTGGGCATTCAAAACTAGAATGAAGTAAGTTGTTGACAAGGGGGATCAAAAGTAGTGGGTCGTTGTGACCCAGAAGTGTTTTTGTAAAGCTTTTGTTTATCAGTTCTGGGGTGATATGGGGCATGTTGCTGTGTTAAGGCGTAATTGCGTCTAATTGTTCTGCTCTGTCTCTTCGTAGCATTTATTGTCGAGGCAGCGCCGATTAGACCCTTCTACGAATTCAGATGAATGCGTAGTAGAGCGAACGCGAGTTCCCTACCAGGTTTAGAGAGGCTGCCGGAGCGCTGATGTGGCTTTGGACGCATACAGAGCGTTACGGACGCTTGCTTGGCCGACCGGTTAACCACAGCCGCGGCCCAGGCTCCTTAGGACCTCGGTTAGTAAGCGCAGGAACTGGGCAGTGGCGCTCTCTTAAGAGCACATTTGGGCCGTAAGTGTTGCTGTTGATCCTTCACCTGCTGCTGCTGCAGAGGCGGTTAGTGTGCGTGCACATGACTTTCCTGTGCGCCCAGAATAAGCATCGTGACTGATGGTGCTACAGGAGTAAGAAGGCGTTTGTTCGTGTGCGTTTGTGTCTGAGTTGGCATACTGCAGGCGCCCGCAAGGATTTCGCTACGGCTGCTGCTCAGCCGAGGCTGCTCCTGCTGCTGTTGCTGCTGCTGATGTTTCTTGCGCATACGGCGTAGTTGAACTTGGCTACATTATCAGGACCATTTCGTTATAGACGCTTTCGATTTTTCTATGAGAATTGAAACGATCGAGTAGAAGCCGTTAAGTTCTAATTCGTCCGAAGCAGATCAAGGTAAGCAGTTCGTGGTTTACTTAATTAACTCCGCCTGTTCTACTTCGTCTCTTTGTCCACTTTGTTTCCATGTGAAGCATTAGTTGGAAACGCCGGCCTACGTAGTTTTACGAATGCTTCATTGGACCGTTGGACGTACAGAAAGAGCTCTGACTGTGTCCGTTGAACTTAATTCGTTTGGCTCATTTGGATTAGGCTAGTGAAAGGTCAATCACGAAAAAAGACGTTCCGATCAAAGTGGTTTTTAGCTTCTGTAGCAGGTTCCTTCAGTCTGTCTACAGACCATCGGCCAATTAGGCGTATGGTTAATTTGTCCTTGATCTGTTTTTCTGATTCAGGGTCTTCTCAACAGGCCCATAGGCCCTATATGACCAACCCGAGGTCATGTAACCCGAGGTCATGTGCTTCATAACAAATAAGCATAGACCTAATTTATGTCTCTTTGTAAAAAAAAAGTACTGAAAGAATACAACTACATTTTATTTATTTATTCCGGATATTTCTATAGCGCCTCTCGAAGTCTACTACTACTCAGAGGCCCTCCCGACTACAGCATTGATACTGTGTCGGAGTTTTCACGCCGAAGCGCCACGAGCAATCGCGAGGGAAGGACTTGCCCAAGGTCCGTACGCAGCGGCTAGAGTGGGATTCGAACCTGCAACCCTTCGGTCACAAGGCGCCGAACTTACCACTGAGCCACCACAGTAGTAGAGGAAGTTTAATCGAAAGGGAGGAACGAGATTCTTTCTCAGCTATAGGCCTACTGTACCCTCTTAGAATCGAGCATCTTCTTTTCTGCGCGCGTACATAGTTCAGAAGGCGGAGGAGCGTGGAGAAGCGTATGTGACGCCAAATGTTGACTTATGGTCTAAGTTTATGGCCTTGACTCGAACCAAGTAAGTCAACAGCATTTCCGTAACAGCTGAAGGCCTGCCTAACGTAAAACAAGTTACGACACACACAGTCACACACTAGGCTGCGTACTTTCTTGTTTATTCTTGTTTCCCTTTCTTTTATTCGTTGTTCTTTTTCTCTCTTACTTATTTTCTGTCTTCTTGCACACTATAATACGTAGGCCTACAGTGTAACAGGTAGGCCCTACTCAAGGACGAAGTGAGTCATTATTGATGCATCATGAATAAGACATATGATATAGGCATAGGCGGAGACTTGGTCTTGGGTTTGGGGGGGACAGGCCGAGCGGCCGAAGGACGATCGCCGAGGCGCAGAGCGCCGAGCAGGGGGAGGGGTTTGGGGAGGGGGATGTGCCCCCTCCCCAACACGGAAATTTTTTGAATTTCTACACTGTAATGGTAGCATTTTAAGCTGTCATCGTAGCAAAATTGCTCTATTATTTCAATGCTGATAAGAGTGGATTAGCTTATCCTCATTGCTCAAGAAGGTCCTGAATTGCTGACCAGGAAACAATAGCAGAAATATTTTACAAAAGGTACACTCGGGTTGGGCGGTTGGTCGACCGTCGATGATCGATCTCTTTAACCCTTTGGAGGTGAGGTGGGGTATGACACACCCCACAGCTATTCCACGTTGCGTTTTTAACGGAAAACGTGGAACCAGCTTGGATTATTTTTTTCTACCTTCGTACATGTGAAATATGAACACCTTAAGACAATATCAGGAACTATTGAGTGCACAATTTTTTAAATTTTGTTGCATATTTAAAAGAAATTATAATTTTTCGTATATATTTTGATTTTATCGAATTAAAAAAGTTACGGCGCAGTGCCGAAAAATGAAACGGGCGAAAATATAAGATATTGCAGCATATAACTTTGCATTGATGCAAAATTGATGCATTATTCCTGGTATTATTCGTGCGTTTGGTAATCTTTTTAATGAGTAGGCCCCTACTGAAAAATGCACGTGCAAAGTAAATATTGCATGGTTATTAGTTCACCTACTGGCACTTCAATAATGATCGAAAACAGTTATTTTTTTCTTGATAATCGCCAGTTAAGTTGATAATCTATATAAATAAAGACAGCTTTCTGTCTGTCTCTCTGTCTGTTTGACCGGGCTTAACTTCTACAATTTTGCACCTTTTCACTCGAAACCTTCACTACTGTATCCGCCTCGGCATCGGACACCCAGTGGAGGGGTTCGCGTCCCCAGTTTTCACCGCTAACATGGTGATAAGGGCCAAAAACTCGCCCCACGGCATAGGAAATTTCCACTCCCTACTACAAATTAATTATAGCACAATGACGTTATACCTAAAAATAGCACCACGGACGCGTACGGAAGATTTGGAAATTTTCGGCGCCGGTATTCCCCAACGTCATTAATAATGGCCATAGCGTCGTTGTTTACTTTCGGAAAGAATTTAATAACGATCGCTTCGAACTAAATTAATCGTTTTACAGCAAAATTGTAACACAGGTAGGTTCAAACACAAACAGACTGCAAAGCAGTCACCGCCACAGGGCGACTGCGAAGCAGTCAGTCCACGGCAAAGGTCGCTAGACGCCAGAAGGCGTATACAAGACTGCGAAGCAGTCTCCCCCACAGGTCGCCAGACGCCACAAGGGCCTCCAAGACTGCGGACCAGTCGCCTCCAGAGGGCGAATGCGAAGCAGTCAGTCCACGGCAGAGGTCGCTAGACGCCAGAAGGCGTCCGCTGTACGTTGCCTGCTCTCCAGTTCGGGCCAGTAACAATCTGTTTCTTCTGGCACCAAATGGCAAGACAACTAATGTTGTTTATCTCCAAGCTCTACAGTTAAATTTAAAATAAAGTAACATTAAAAAATAACTATTGTGTAATTTCTTTAACCCGCCAACGCCGGGTTCACCCTCTTCGACTGCGAAGCAGTCAGTCCACGGGAGACTGCAAAGCAGTCTCCCCGACTGCGAAGCAGTCGTCGCCAGAGGGCGACTGCGAAGCAGTCAGTCCACGGCAGAGGTCGCAATACGCCAGAAGGCGTACACAAGACTGCGAAGCAGTCTCCCCCACAGGTCGCCTAAATTTCTTCCTTATTCGCTACACGGATTTAAACTTATACCTAAATTTGTTGCTTATTCGCTACAGGGATTGAAATTTATAACCCCGGGCAACGCCGGGTAAACCTTTCAGTCCACGGCAAAGGTCGCTAGACGCCAGAAGGCGTATACAAGACTGCGAAGCAGTCTCCGCTGTACGCCAGAAGGCGTACACAAGACTGCGAAGCAGTCTCCCACACAGGTCGCCTAAATTTCTTCCTTATTCGCTACACGGATTTAAACTTATACCTAAATTTGTTGCTTATTCGCTACAGCGAATGAAACTTATAACCCCGGGCAACGCCGGGTAAACCAGCTAGTTAGTTATAATATTATAGTTTAGCTCACAAATAATGTTATGTAGTTGATATCGCGACTTGCAACTAAAAAAGTGTATTGGGGTATATCAAACCCCACCTCACCACTAACGCTACAATGTTTCACCTCACTTCCAAAGGTTAACAATCTACGTTTGGCAATGTTTTGACACTTTTCTTGCTAACTGAATGCGTTTTAACAAACATATTCTACATGTTACCAACAACGTGCACCGCTGGCGGCGCTATGCACTCGATAGAGGGATGGTGGGAATGGGAAACGCAAAATTGGTCCTACACGGGTTTGGGGGACAGGTCTACAAAAATTATATTTAACCCTATGTAAGTCAGACTAGTTCCAATTATGTGTTTTTGAGTACAAATAACAACGGAACAATACGCAACTTCCCACTTAATATTGCAATGTTAGGAGTGCACAACACTTGAGCTAGTAGCTGCTAGTTCATCAGTTAGAAGTGATAAAATGAATTCATACATTATTGTGTGCAGTACGCAAGTTCCCAGCATATCATCACTCACCAAGCATAATAATACATCTTGCAAAAATTTCATCATTTTCTCATGTTGGTGTCAGCCCCTCCGAGGGTGTCACCCGGTGCGGTCCGCACCCCCCGCACCCTCCTTGTGACGCCACTGCCAGTAATAACCTTCGCCTAAACCCCCACAGAACAAGACTTAGTGAACTCATATTTCACCACATAGCTTCCCTGAAGTATGCTTCCCCGGCCTGGCAGGGTTATACCCAAGTAGCAGAGAGAGAGAGAGAGAGAGAGAGAGAGAGAGAGAGAGAGAGAGAGAGAGAGAGAGAGAGAGAGAGAGAGAGAGAGAGAGAGAGAGAGAGAGAGAGAGAGAGTTGAAAACTGCTGAGGAAAATGCGATGATCTGGCCTACCTGCATTCAAAGCGCTTCTGAATTGGCAAAACAGGCAGATGAATGCCTCTTTAAGGCAGTCATTATAAACTCCGGCCTTATTCTGCGACCTTATTTTTCACCTGATCGCAATATCCCCCATAATCTCCGGCCACGGGCTCATAATTTCACAATAACTGATAAAAGCGTCCAAAACTTTATCTCCCGTAAGCTCTCGTATGCAAGAAAACTTATTAACAATTAACCCTAACTATATATATATATTCACGTAAGTTCAGAGTCATATATACGGGAGTGGGGGAATGGGGCAGCATGCCTCTCCAAAAGCCTTTGTTGTCCAAATGCCCATCACGCCGCCTTCACGTGGTACCCCTGTTGGCAGTGTTGGGAACAAAGTCCGGTTTCCAGATGCCAGATCAAGACAGGAGGCAGAGCCAAGGTTTCTCCACTAAAGAAAGATCTTGAGGCAGAGCAGCTGTTAAGGCGGGTTTCGTTTAGGGCGAGAAGGATCAGATGAGTAAGGATAAGAGTAAGAGATGCATATATATATATATATATATATATATATATATATATATATATATATATATATATATATATATATATATATATATATATATATGCATACATATATATGCATACATATATATGCATATATGTGTACTTCAAAAGTACGTTAAGTTTTGCTGCGCCGCGAACGCCAAACAAAGAATAAACAGTGGAAAGTACTGTAGAAATTTTGAATGATATTTATGAAATATTTCTGATAATATTATGTTCAAATATTGGGGGGGATATAAGCAACTTCATCCCCCCCACCTCAAATTTCGGGGGGGACCGTCCCCCCCTGTCCCCCCCTAAGTCTCCGCCCCTGGATATAGGCCTAATCTATTCTAGGCTTATGACGCGCCACGTGAGCTGCTATTGATGAATCCTAAATAACTCATTACAGATTAGACCCATCATTTATCCATCACTGAAGCCATTAATCACGTGCTATCAGAGCCATTATTATCGGTGGATCCTGTAGGCGTTTCCTTCTGTGGATTTGCTGGTTATTGCATGCAGTTAATCGCCTCTATTCTCTTCTGCGTCAATCGAATTTCGTCTTAATCTCTTATGGCTGTTGCACATATAGCCTATATATACACAGACTGATGACGATCAGATCATCAGACTTTGCGAACGAACTTTTAATGACTCGTTGTGTCAAAGATAAGAAGCTCATGATGTGCCAGTCCGCTGCAACCATCTGGCAGCCGCCGTAGAATATTATGCAAGTCTTAGTAATTTGCGGGGGGTACGAGGTGTACCCGTGCACCCACTTTTGGACTGGGGCATCGTACCCCCACTTTTTAAACGATGCCAATCAATATTTTATTATTAAGCCTTCCCAGTACGAGGAGTACCCGTGCACCCACTTTTTGGACTGGGGCATCGTACCCCCACTTTTTAAACGATGCCAATCAATATTTTATTATTGAGCCTTCCCAGAGATCGCAGTCTCCGTCTTGCTCCGTATATGTAAGAAATTGGTACCCCACTTTTTAGACCAAAGTTACGCCCTTGAGTCTTAGGTAATAAACAACGGCCTTTATTATTCTTTCGTCATTCAACCGCCTACTCCTGATTAACTAGCCTACATTAGTTAAAACATAGGCCTACGACTACGTCAAGGCTCCTTTGCGCGTGAGGATTCCTGTCTTGTTGTCAAGACCTTAAACCTCAAGACCAAGACCAAGACTTTGAACCTCAAGACCAAGACCAAGACTTTGAACCTCGAGACCAAGACCAAAACTTTGAACCTCGAGACCAAGACCTTGAACTTCGAGACCAAGACCCAAAAAAATCACAGTCAGGCCAAGACTTCTTTTCCTTGCAAAAAAACTGTCAAGTTGGACTACTCGCTATTTTAATGAAAACGTGAGTCTTTTATTTTATTCAAGCAAATTAACTTTAAATGCAGACTGCAGAAAATTCCGAATTCGTATTTACAAAAGTCCTTCATGCAAAATGTTAGGCTACTCCAAATGCCTTTTGTATTTTATAAAAAAAAACAATTCGCTCAGAATTTTCTGACCAAGACGTGTCTTGTGGGGCCACATAAAAATTTCGCCATGATTGTGAAAAATACTTTCCATAGGTGCTGAAGTCGCTGGCACACAACGTAACTTTTCAAGCACTGGATTTAAATGTACAAATCGTGAGTCTTTTTTAAATCCCCCCATGGTTTATCAGACCGTCTGGCTCAGAAAAAGTATCGGCAGGGCTTCCAGATACAGCATAACTTTATTGCTGCTGCCGATGAGTTTTCCTGACCAACAAGACTTGTATCCGTCCGTAGGTATTTGTCGTAGGCTATGATGCAAACAGGCTTGATAAAGACTTTTAAAAACGAACTCGAGTGCCCTCGAGACCAAGACCGTGGTCTCGAGGACAACAAGTCTGGAGGATTCCGGTCCTCACACCGATCATGCCTATATTAAAAGATTTGAATCTCTGGCTAGCACGGTCTTTACAGAGGGACCTCAAATGGCGTGGCTTCCATTCAAACAGGGGCAGTGGTGGTAAATTAATTGAAAATGAGCATGGTCGAGGCCATACGATGGCTATAGATGCATCACAAGATGCAGCGCGTGGGCTTTTTGCCGCCTGATGTAGAGGCGCTCGTTGATGACATGGATGGATTCTGTTGCGAGCGGTCATGCTTCATGATGCGCATGTCCTGAATAGCCTCTCCCCCCCCCCAGACCAATCGACCGTACGGACTGCGCCCTCGACTACACAACTTCGAACTACCGAGAAAAGATCATAGAAACTTAATTTCTAGAGTACTGTACAGACACTCCGCTAGGCCTCCTAAAGTTTAGTTTGACTGATTACTCAAATCTAGCATTACCACATTTATTTTCTGTCTCTCTTTCATCTTTTTCCTTTGATTGCTTTTTTGTATGTAACCAGCTGCGGTTTGTCAGCAAGAGCTCAATAAAACGAAATATATATATATATATATATATATATATATATATATATATATATATATATATATATATATATATATATATATATATATATATATATATATATATATATATATATATATATATATATATATATATATATATATATATATATATAGAGAGAGAGAGAGAGAGAGAGAGAGAGAGAGAGAGAGAGAGAGAGAGAGAGAGAGAGAGAGAGAGAGAGAGAGAGAGAGAGAGAGAGAGAGAGGAACGTGTAGAGTTACATTTTATGTTACACACGTATGCATGCCTCTGAGACGGTCCCGTGGTATGAATTCGCTGCGCTTGCGCATAGGCCGACGCACTTTCTGCTAATCAGGCACCGTAGCCATAGCCTGCTATTCTGAAATGGACATGTGCGCACATGCAGACCAAGCAGTTAGCGGCTGGCTTCCTTCAGAGCGTGGAGTTCATGCAGACAAACAGAAGCAGGAAAGTATGATTAAGCGGACGGGGTTATCAGGTGTGAAGACGTTAGCAATGGAAAATGATTGTTTCGTTCATATCACGAGTTTCATCGATAATGGTCAATCCCGTGGGACGGTGGAAGACCAAGGGCGTCTGATTTCGAAAGTTTGGACCAACGGTGAAGTAGAAAAAATAGGATTTTAAATTATCAAGACATAGACCATGGTTTCCAATTAAGTCTCTGAACTTTATCTTCTGATGGCCATGATCATCTGTTTGCAATGATTAGGATTTCCGTCGTGTATTCAGCACACCATTGTGTGGTTACCTCTCAGCGCACCGCCGTCGATAAAAATAGGCCTACTTTCTGCAACAACATTTTTACCTTTAGGGTAAAAAAAAGCACGCGGGAGTCAAATGAACCTCGGTTCCAACTTCTTGGAGCACTGGCCGTGACCTCTGTGCGGGCCCTTTCATAAACCTAAACAATTAGGCCTAAGTGTGTTACCTTTAAGTTTACCGTTTCCTTTGTTTCATCGTCCATTCTGCATTCCTACTTTACGGCAGCCTATATAGGCTAACTATTAGGCTTCAATGAGTCATCGTCGATGACATCTCATACGTCATATGGTATTATCACGTTCCTATGACGCCTCACGATTCCATCTCGTATCACCATAGGCGTAATTTGTGGGGGTACGATGGGTACACGTACCCTCTCTTTTTGGACTGAGGAGTACCGTACCCCCAACTTTTTGGACTTAGGGGTACTGTACCCCCACTTTCTAAACAATGCCAATCAATTTTATTATTGAGCCTTCCAAGAAATCGCATGCAGCCTCCGCCTTGCTTCATGTATGTAAGAAATTGGTACCCTCCCCCCACTTTTTAGACCAAAGTTACGCCCCTGCGTATCACTCTTCTTGCTACTTTACGTTTCATTTATCAGATCTAAAGTCCGGATTCAGTGGGCTTCGAGTAGTTTCATTTATATTGCGGTCGTACCGTCATATTCGTTGTCCTATTTTGCAATAGCCTACATCTACGTGGTAGTTTCTTTTAGTAAGGCTTGGTAGCTATCAAAGACCTCTTACATAGGGCTTAACGGTAGCTATAGCCGTTAATGCGACCTTAATATTATGCTTCTGCTTCCTGCCGAAGCTGTCCGACCTTTTTTCACAGAGGCTATTATTAGAGTGAAGTCTTGTCGGATACGCCGTGGTACGGGTTTAGCATTGCTTTATCTCTCTCTCGCCCGTCCTGCCTCCTCTGTGCATGCACACACGCGTCGTCTGGCACTGAACAACGGCTAAACAACTCCTTCAGACAGAAAATGTAGGGTAGCGTACATGCAGTATGGTATGTGGTGTAGGGTATGCGAATGGGTAGGGTATGAAAGGGTTGGATACAGTTTAGTGCGGTAACAGTTGCGTATAGCCTAGATATTGGTATTTTGGCGCTGGGGGCGAGTGAAGGAAATCTCCTAAACTGAAAGTTTAAATGTTAGCGAAAAACACTAATTTAGAGAAACGTTATGACTCGTGCGTTGAAAATTAATCAATTGCAATATTGCGAAAGTTACTAAAAAAACTAAAAACAAAACCTTTCTAGCCTTGGTAGGCCTATAACTGCAGTCTGTGAGAACTTCACCAAAATTTACGGAAACGACTATTTCATACTCAGTGGAAAGCGAACAAAGCATATCGGCCTATATACACCGTGTCTCAAAATAAACTGTGCAAAATTGTTTCTGTCAGAACTTCGTCAAATTTCCACCAATTTTAATAATTGTTGGTAGGTAGATGGCAAAATGGCTGAAATTTTATGCTATACATAAATTTTCCACCTCACCTGACTCACGTCATCGCACTACCTTGTTAAACACAGATGTGCCAATTTCTTATATAACGCTTAAATCTTATTACATGCAACAAACTATCTGACGACTTAATTAGCACGCAGTAAAGTAAAATATGGTTTACTTAGCAGGGTTTTTCATTGTTATGACAGATCTGCTTAAAAGTGTTAGAATTGGTGCTCGAAATGTGCCCCGCTTACACGGACACAAGCGCTTAGATGGCAACGCCATGCACTGACTGATAGCAGCATCAACGATCGACTGGTCAAAGCGCGCCCAATCGTCGATCAGACGCATTTTGAGTTCGTCGACGTTGGCTATCCTGGAGCGGTAAACCTTTTCCTGCAGCACACTCCATATGCTATAGTCGACTGGGTTAAGATCCGGTGAATTCGGCGGCCACAGTGTTGGAGGTATGAAGTCGGGCGTTTCTCGCTCAAGGAAAGAGACAGTGTCGCGTGCTCGATGCGCCGGGGCGCCATCCTGTTGAAAGACAAAAAACTCGCCCTGGGATATCCGGCGTATGTCTGGCAGTAGCTTCTGGGCAAGAAGGTTGTCGCGATACTAGGCCCCATTCACATTGACACCTGTCTCGATGAAATGGATTTCAGTGCAGCCAAGTTTCGAGACGTTAGTTATTAAAATTTAAGCGTTATATAAGAAATTGGTACATCTGTGTTTAACAAGGTAGTGCGGTGACATGAGTCAGGTGAGGTGGAAAATTTATGTATAGCATAAAATTTCAGCCATTTTGCCATCTACCTACCAAATATTTTTAAAATTGATGGAAATTTGACGAAGTTCTGACAGAAACAATTTTGCACAGTTTATTTTGAGACACGGTGTATATAGACCTGAAATAACGATACGATTAATTTTGTTGAATAAACATTTACAAGACTCTAAAGCCTACTGAGACTGTTAACGTCAACAGAATCCTAAAGAGCTCTGGCCTATGTCTTGTTTTGCCTCTAACCTCATTTAAATTAAATGTAGGGGCCTACTCGAGGAATCCATGCAGTTGGAGAAAAATCCTAACTTTCTTAATTTTCCATTTCGTTTTGCTCTTTTTGTGGAAACGATCGCTTTGTATTATTGCATAGCCTAGTTCTGGTTGACCTATACAGTTACAATAGAGTCCAATTTTTAGGACTGCTGTCAAGATTTATTCATTTAGTTTGATCTTACATTCAGTTAATTAGCGTGTCTACGCTGGGGGTCCTGGGAGTTGTGTAAGAATAGAAGGGGAAACATCTGGATTAGTTTACAGTTCAAAATGGGGCACGATAGGGCGATCCATGCAGTGGTTTGTAGATCAGTAAAGGAAAAATCAAGAGTCAAACCTTGTCGGAAAATCCATTTGACCAAATACTGTCATCGGCCGCAGGAAATGAAGTGGAGGTTGTTATAGCAGTTTCCTACATCACCAGCCAAGGGGCCATCCATATATTGCGTACGCATGGAGGGGAGTGGGGGTTTAACCCAAATGCATGTGCTTGCGTATGCTTGAGTATGGGAGGGTCTACTGATAATGTACGTACGCATAGGAAACGGGGGGCGGGGGCGGTAAGACCTATAATTTGTCTATATTGGCCTTCATTTGGTTTACCTTCAAGTGAGCCAGAGTTCAGTCTTTTCAGCTATCAGGTACTACCAGGGGAAGTAGGACTGCGGGAGAGGTGCCACTTGTATGCACCTTGGGGTCCTAACCTCTGAACGCTATTATTAAACTATCACACAGCTCAGCAGCGAGTCCATGGATTACTAATTCTTCAATCTGGCCTAAAGTGCAGGGTCGTACTGACACATTTTGCAGCTGGTCTTACGGGGGGGGGAGGGGTGCGTCAAGCGTACGTAACCAGATGGGGGTGTGGAAAAAAGTACGTGTGCGTACAGGGAGGGGGTCCAATTTTCCTGGTTTTTCGCGTATGTAATATATGGATGGCCCCCAATGGCTCAAACGTAGGCCTACAAGAGATAAGCGCCGAATCGCTACCACAGACCCTGCATGGTCTCCTTGGATTAAAACATCTGGCGTTTTACAACTGAGGTGAACACTAACGTACAGCATAAACGCAACTTGTTATAACTGGCGCTATAGAAGTCCTTGGCTCCGTTTAAAGAGGAATCGAGGGAAGAAGAGATCAGCGCACAGAGAAACTAGACTGACTAGTCACTAGTAGACTGCGTATGACTTCAGCAGCCAACTGTTAACCTAGAAATCAGTGGGGAAGTAGCCGTCTCGTGCAGCTGCCTCCTTGCAGCTGGATGTCGAAAGAACTCCATGTCGACCGCCTTTCCGTTTCAACTTACCATTCCTTAGGCCTTTCGGGTGCACACAGGTAGCTTAAAATAGAATCAGCTTTAAACTTAGAATGCATATCATACAGACAGGTTTTCTGTGTGAAGTTGCGATCAGCTCTTTGCATTGCTCAGTGGTCGCAGGAATATTCAAAATGTCTAATGGTATAGGATTAGGGCCTACAGAATATGCGTAGGCCTATATCCTAATTTTTATAGGCCTACGGAAAACTCACATAATAATAGGCCTACCAGTATTGATAATAATGTTAATGTCATTATATAATAATAATGTTATTATATAATCATATAATTTTTTCCTGAGGGAATATTTCTACCTTGGGTAAAAAATAATAATATCTTTTATATAATGATGATATGATATGATATATTGTAATGTAATGTAATATAAAATACTATAATATATCATATTATATTATATTGTGTTATATCATGATATATTATGACAATAAACACATATTTGTCAAAAATAAAAATATGCCCTTATAATGTTAGAAGTCTGGACTTTGGTTCGATATGTTGTAATTATTATTGTTATTATTATTATTATTATTATTATTATTATTATTATTATTATTATTATTATTATTATTATTATTATTATTATCAGCATCATCATCATCATTATCATCAACAACAACAACAACAACAACGGCCTTTGTTGCCTTAAGTTGTCGTTAAACAAACTAGTAGAATTCCGTCTGACCTGTATTTTTGCATATGAGTATCTCCTCTGCTGCGGAGTTGTGAGAGCCTTAAATGCGCTTGCATGAAGTTAAGTATAGGCCTAACTTTTTAAAGGGGTGACTGGAAGTTTTCTCTTTTAAGTAAAGCTGGCAATGAAGGAATGTTAAACAATTAACAGATGGCTGGACGCTAAACGAAGAGAGACAGACTTAAGTGTTGCGCGCAGACAAGGCATTAGAAAATCTCAGACGATTGGTAGATTAGGCCTATACTGGATTGGAAAAGGCTTCGTGGGCGGGCGGCAATGGAAGACTGGAAAGAGGTCACACCATGTATGGATTGTGTGCCCTGTTCAACCTTAGTGGAGTTATCAGAAGGTCATAGCCCACCGTATAAACACGCTGACATAGCTCGATGGAAGATGAAGGAGAAAACCTCGAGTTCTTGCAACCGTTTGATAAGGAGAGACATTTTTTGCAGTTAGGCTTTTAAGCCTAACTAAACAAGCAAACCCAAGAGAGAACATATAGCAAGCAGGAACAGCCACACTGCGTTGAACAACACAGGCTGTATAGTATTACTAGTATTATTATTACAATGCTTTGCTTCTGTAGGTTGTTGGTGCTCAGTGGGTGTTTGTGACTCACCTGCCTATGCCTCTACTCTGTCGGGGAAAGATCTAGGTCGCCAGACTTCTCAACTTATCAAAGCAACATCTAGAGTCTATCCACAGGTAAGTTATATAAAGCTACGCACATTTATCTTGCTGCTGCTGCTGCTGCTGCTGCTGTTGCTGCCGTGTGATACTTTGCGTGTAGGTCCTATCTAAACAGTTTGTTATGTTAGGCAGGTTGACTCGTTATTTCCTTGGCCTTCTTGGATGGAGGTGTAGCCTATATCTCTCAAGGTAAATGACGTACATGTTTATGGGTGGTGGCTGATTTAGATCGAGAATCAGAACTGAGTTGGAGCTTGCAACGTCAAGGAGTGCTCTGATATGTTTTATGCAAATGCACCAGTGCTTAGTACAGGCTTATGACTAGGCCCTATCTGTGTATAGGCTTACAGACCCGAATCTCTACAGAGCAGCCTTCTTCTCAATCGTCATTAAAATTGCGCTCTAGAACAACAAAAGCAATAATAATAGGCCTACGCCTCCAACCTTCCAGATTTGTGCAGACCAGGAGAGCTCCGCATACATCTTCGACAGTTGCTCAATTTCCAAGCATGGAAAGTAATTAGCGCAATTTGGCATAGACTTGCGCTGTTTATAGTCCAGATTAGTTGCTTAGTATATTAAACGGCTTTTACAGATTTGTGAAACAATTCGTTGACAACAAATATATTTGGTACAATTTCCCCAGGTAAGCTACTTTAAGTTACCTGAGTAACAAAGAAAGTTTCTACTGTTTGGTTTTGCTAAGGCCGGATTGTTACTATTCGGCGTTGCTAAGGCCGGATTGTTACTATTCGGCGTTGCTAAGGATGGATTGTTACTATTCGGCGTTGCTAAGGATGGATTGTTACTATTCGGCGTTGCTAAGGACGGATTGCTAGGCTGCTATTCTTTACTGCTAAGGACGGATAAGTTGCTTTGAAATGTTAAGCATGAAAAGTGTGTAGCTATTTGAATCCACATTCGATATTAGCAGACTAAACTTTACTGAAGATTAGAGTGATATTTTAGAACTCGCAGCCATCATCAGTTCCAGGCAGATATTCAGAATTCGATTCACTCAATTGAAACTCGGATCAAGTCAGAGTCGAGTCCCAAGAGAAGAGATACTTGTCGTCACGCCTTAAGTTAAGAGCACTGGCAGTGTGGCACTTGATATAACGTGTCCTGGTATTACCATCTGCCCTAGGCCTATAGTTAACGAGCTGAATTTATAAATACGCCACTGTGGCAGTAGACAGGAAACTCCACTTGCAGTCGCCTGTGATAACAAGGCGCAAGCATTTCGTTTATCTGTTTATTTCCTCAGTTGCGGTCAATGTGCAGACAATGAACGTTAGTATAAGCAACGCAGCAGCAGCAACAGCATCCATGGGAGGATGGAGCCAGATTGCACGTGCTTCTCTTGGTAGTCCGTAGTCCTACTCGTGTAATAGCGACGCATAGGCCCCGTTTCACACAACAGCAGCAGCAGCAGCAGCAGCAGCAGTAGCAGCAGCAGCATAACTTCACACTTCGGAGGCTCCGCAGATTACTCAAAGGGCCCTCTAGTATCTTACTTCGTCTGAGAGGGCTCCCTCTGTTTCAGATTCGGGCCTGGGCCCATACTTTCGGGTCCGTTTTTAACATAATTATGGATAACGATCAGAAAGCTATTCTTTAGCTGCCGCTGCTTACATTGTGCTTGTTTTACATTATAACGAAATTGTACAATGCACTGACCTAAGTGTGACTGTTGCGTAGGAGTCTTTGTTGTTCTGTGAATGTCGTGTTAGCTTAGAGGGGCCACACGTGCACGCGCTCTTTCTCTCCTACTTACATCACCCGTCCCTCTCCTGTCCCTCCTGTCTTTTGAGATCTCACCTGCGACAGCACCAACAACAACCACCTGTCAATGTCTCAAAGTCTCTTCAACCGAAAGTGGCTTCAGAGGCAAAGTTCCGACGAGTCGACTGCGTCCTCAGAGGATCATAAAAACGCATCCTCTTCTAAGGTACACTACTCGATTAAAGTCCATCTTCATTTCCCTTCCGGTGTGTAACTCTTCCATCGTGTCACTTTGTATAACACTTTTTCTACGAGAAAAGACACGCCCGATTAAAGTAATCTAATACTTCATTATGTCAACGCAATATGAGATAATGAGTGCATTTGGACTGCTTTCGCCATTTATAACCAGGCCCGCCGAGAGGGGGCGAGGGGCAAGTGCCAGGGGCCCGGCAATTTTTAGGTGGCAATCAATTTATAGGCCTATACGATTTTGCTGCAGCTAAATTCAGAAAAGTTGCTTTTTGACTAGCATAAATTTAAAATTAACAACTGAATAAAATTATTGTTGTATAGGAGGCCTACATAAACATAATTACGTACTGTCGTACCCGCACTTTTAGTATTTCAATTTGTTATTTTAATTTTCTCATAAAGCCTAAAGATATTTTACAGGAACCGGAATGGTTCTGCATAGGGGCCCGGAATTTCTGTTGGTGGGCCTGTTTATAACCCAAAGATTTGTGCAAAAATTTGCCGAGAGTTTAACGGAGTAAAGAAAAGCTTTAGACCCCAGTCATAACCTCAGTCTATTATCGGACTACTCGTAACTCTTTCCATCTGGCCACGCTCCTGGTAAGAGCGAGTTCTTATGCTATTTGTTTTCCTAAGCAGTGCTAAAAGCAATGAACTATTTGGACCGCAACAGGTAAGTCATGATGGCGTGTAAAAATAGAGTTAGTGCATGTGTGCGGTCGTAAATCTTCTGAGACAAAGGGAAGACTATAGTACAACCACAGAGATCTAGACTTGCAGGCAGGTCTGTAGTCAGCTAGCAAGACCCAACTCTCCGTATGACCTTTTGATCCACCTCAGAAGTCCATCTTTTTTACATCTGTGCAGCACCCTAGGAGCGAATAGCTCTTGCACCTCTGCGCAGACGATGCTCACCTACTATAATTCTGACTAGTGCGAGACCGCACCGCTCCATGCACAGGTCCTCCGTTCATGGCAAAGAATTTATTAGCATCAATAGAGAGAACTAAAATAGAACGCAAAAAGAAAAATAGGATTAGGTCAATAAAAGTGAATAGTAGGCCAGCTTCCTCTTAGGCAAAAGTTTCTCTTTTTATACAAAAAGTTGAAGTAAAAGAACGAACACAGCCTTATTTGACAAATGACGAGGAAAATTGTTGAAATTGACGGACATTTATTACAGTTATTACATTAATGTCATAACAACAAAATGTGCTTTTCATCAAGGAATCTGTGCATTTTTGACATGTGTAGGAAAGTTTTTATTTTATTCGCGGCGTGTCTTTCATTGTAACTTTATTTTTGCCTTGAATCCTTCAGATTTTCCTCACTACGGTGCTTCATTGGCTATCAAGGGCTTCAGCCAAATAACTGACTCATCTGGTGAAGGAAGCTCTGAGTGTTCCTAAATATAATTATGCACGTAGTTAGTGTTGCTTTCTGTCAAAGTGCATGCACAAGTATCATGGTAATAACTATTTGTTGTGGCTAATTACAAGACTATAATAGCTGTCGCTTTGATCTGAAATATAACTGCTAACATTACCGGACTGTATTCGAATATTTTTTATTCATTTATTTATTTATTTATTTATTCCGGATATTTCTATAGCGCCTCTCGAAGTCTACTACTACTCAGAGGCGCTCCCGACTACAGCATTGGTACACTGTGCCGGAATTTTCACGCCGAAGCGCCACGAGCAATCGCGAGTGAAGGACTTGCCCAAGGTCCGTACGCAGCGGCTAGAGTGGGATTCGAACCTGCAACCCTTCGGTCACAAGGCGCCGAACTTTACCACTGAGCCACCACGCCCCACTTTAGTCCAGATGATAGACCTTCTTAAGTATGTGAGGCTGTGAGCCCATAGCCCAATTGCAAACCTTTCACAAAGTACAATTTTACAGATTAAATTATGTGACCCATACCTGTTGCTAAATCCTTGAGCAATTAAAAAATCTTAATAATTGACCAAACACGTAGGGGGCCTACACGGCACCTATTTGCTGAGAATTGTCTGCTGAGTTTAAGTATCAGGCAAAGAAACACAAGAAATACCTGCACAAGTCTTCCTTTTGATAGGCAACAGACTGGAAACTGATATATCAGTTGTGTATAGAATTTTGAATCTAATTAAACTATGTAACAGCCGAGTTTTTCTTTCTTTGAATAGGCATGACACTTCGATATTATGAATTTATGTTACAATGTTTTAATGCTTTCTCGTGTGTGCCTTTAACTGCAATCACTCCTTGGCATTTTTACTGTCATGGCTTGCAACAAGATTAGAATATTTGTCTAAACTTTGAAGCTTATACTTTATTCCAGTTTAGACCGTTGTATAATTTTTATATGCTTTGAGTGTTTAATTTTATCAGCCTATGTGTCTATTGTTAGGCCTTCACGTCTGCTTAATTTAGGCGTAAAGTCAGGATTTTAAGTTTATTAATGGTTCGAAAAAACTATATTGAACATAATCGTAATCTCGACATTTCTACAGCGCCCAAAAGAGTGAAGTTGCCGCTTATTCACAGGAGCTCAGTCAAAACAAATATCTGAAACCAGCGGACAATAATGAAGTCAGACTCGGGCATAAACTTACGAATTACATGTCTAGTAAAGAACCGGGCATATCTATAAGAAAACCTGCATTACTGTCATGATCAGTGTGCTTGATTTTTTAATCAGACTTTGAGTTTATTAATCAAACTTTGTCGGAGCATTTTAGTAATATTGATGTTTTCAAAAGTGGATTTAAGAGCCAGAGACTTTTGAGAAACTTGACAAAGAATAAAATCCACAGAATTCTTTGTAACGGCCATGAACCAAACTATCCATGGTCTGTAGTGCACGATGATTGTACAGCCCGTTCGCTGACGCTTGTGGCTCCAGATGCATGGCCATGCAGTGCGCGCGGCAACTCATAACCGGCACAGATAAAGCTGCATTCTTCTGGAACTGAAGTCTGAAGGATACGTCAACCTTGTACCCGAATCGGCCGTTAAACTGGAACTTAGCAGAGTGCAACGTCTACGATACGTAATGTCAGTGGGAGGCAACCTCTCAAGCAGACAGACAGGCAAACAGACAGACACACAGACATTCTGCATGAGAAGCAACGAAACAAGGAACTGTGTGTGTTCAGCAGACAGAACCCTTACTGCAACAAATGCTTAGAGCCTGTTATGTTTTCATTACAGTACTAAGTATACTTATAGAGTAGATGTAAATAGTTCTAGAGACGCACAACTCGCAGAACAGAACAGATGTTGTGTAGCTGATCAACTGCATCAGCCTCGTCTGATTCAACTGCACTTCCTCTAGACCGGATCCCTATATAAGAATGATCGACGGCTCATGGACCCAGCTATAGACAAGGAACTTGAAGCATGCAAGGTTGTCTTGACAGCCTCTTCCGGCATTAGCCATTTCCCACTAGTGTACAGTATATACTTACGACGGGATGAAAGAACAGATGACCTCACGTCCATAATTTACTCGAAGGACCAGTTTAAAGAAAGCTGCGGATTTATCGGTGCCACAAAGAAAAACTAACGTCTTTGCGTACACTCTGTACTCCGATAAATGTATACACAAATGTACACATTCCTAACTATACCTACCTAGTCGGATGGGGTGAAAGCGATTTACGAAAGAATTTTAATATTGGGTAA
>OY744608.1:28909782-29202282 GCA_963556255.1 Allolobophora icterica | reverse complement strand
GGAGAACATCCAGATTCTGATGAAGCGCTGCAAGGCCAAGATTGAACAGTACGACACACAGATCGATGCGCTGAGCAAGTGCGAGGAGATCGTGAGGACAGTGGAACAGAGGGTCCACGACACAGCAATCCAGTTCATCCAGGACGTCAGGAACAGGGAGAAGCAGCTTATCGAGGAGCTTCAGAACCTCTACGGACCCAGGCTCATGGAAACCATCAAGAGCAAGAAGGACCTTGTAGCTCAGGTATGAACACCACCATCACAATTAAACCACCACCATCATCAGCAGCACCACTAAACTACCACCACCACTACCTCCACCATCACCATCTTCACCACCATGACTGTCACACCAACACCACCGTCGTCACTGCCATCACCACTACCACCACGACCACCCATACCAAGACCATTTAATCGGTGTCACCATTAAGCCATTTCTATCACCATCACATTGGCAGTCATCGGTGTGTAGAAGACAGTGCAGTTTAAATCTGGAAAATTTCTAAATAAAACAGAAAAGACTAACATAAAAGCAATAGTCTATGTGTGAATGTATGTGCACGTAAGCAGGAGTATGCGTGTGTACATCCTACATGTGGATGTATGTGTATGTATGTATGTGAATATACACAATGTACTGTTGTGTCTTTATCAATGTGCGTGTGCTTCAGCTCTGTTTTGCGCAGATGAATGAAACACTAAACGTCGGGACGTATTGACGATTGAGAATTTTCTTTAAGAGAGCATAATAAACGTTCTGTTCAGGCGGAGACTCTTCGCAGTACGTGCAATTTGACGGACGTCATCCTGCTTGGAAAGGACATAGAGCTGCTGCTGCTGAAGAAGGATGTGGAGGAGAAGCTGACCGCCTTGAACGCCCTCGAAGTCAAGACCCTTCCGGAGACCGCCAGCAAAGTGGTCGAGTTCGTCGTCGGATCGGTTGACCTCGGCTACATCCACGACCACGACCGTCCTCTCCTGTCCAAGATGCGCAACCGCCGTGCCAATACGGTCGACATCGGATATCTCCTCACCAACGACCTCAGGAACGAACCCAAGTCGATCGGAGAAACCCAGACCGATCCAAAGGTGACCAAGCTCGAAGTTCCTCCGCCGAAGACGAAGGCGAAAGACGACGAATCCTCCTCGGACTCGGACTCGGACTCAGATTCCGATTCCGATTCCGATTCCGATTCCGATTCAGATGAGGATGGAAAGAAGAAGGAGGATGAGAAGAAGAAGTCGAAACCGGAAGTGGCAGAGACCGGCGTTCAGACGGAGCAACAAAAGGACGATGACTCGTCTTCCTCCTCGGAAAGCGAAGACGATGAACCGGAGAAGGCGGAGCAGGGAACGATGACGGACGAAGTGGTCATGGAAGAAAAGGGCGTAAATACGAGATCTCGCGGCCTCCAGAATGCCGCTGACGGCACGAACCTCATCAACTCGACGTCGATGAACGACGATTCGACGGAAGACCTCAACGACAACAGCCTGGCCGCTCGACGAAGACGCCGAAGGGAAAGGGCGCAGACGACCTACTTTGGCAACTCGAGCACCGATGGGATAGACGGCGTCGGTGACGACCAAGGAGGGACCATGTCATCGTACACCGACCGACGGATGGCCCGGTCCATCTACGCCACCAATAACTACCACCACAGCGTCGACGACGCCTACTACGACGTCTCGTCCAGCGCCCGTGGCCTTTCGAAGCGTCTTTAGCGATAACCCGGATGTACGGACTGACAGAACGCCCTCTGGTGGCGGTGCGACGACGACGAAGACGACGCCGGACGATGGCACGAGGAAGTTTATGCAGAACTACGAGACGCTCTTGGCAGGATGGTCCAGCTCTGAAGAGAGCGAAGATGATTGGTGGAGCTCAGAAGACGACGTGGAGCTTCCAGGTGGTAGGCTTCCTCCAGACGGAAGTAGCGAAACCATCGTTCCACTTTCGAAAGTAGAGAGACCAGCACTTAAGTCAAACCAGCTTCAAGCAGTCAGTTCCGACCACGAACCATCGGAGTCGAAGAAAAGTTCAACAGAAATTTCCAGAGACATCGTCGACGTTGAGAGGAAAACAGAGGAACTCTGTTCAGTCTGTACATCTGATAGTTTAGTTAAAGACGTTCTTAAGCAGAAGGGGGGAGAAACTGCGCTGAAACAAAATATGGGGCTTCACTCACCAACTATACGAACTAGCGGACCTTTATCCATTGTCCGTGATCACACCGTAGTTTCTCCCGGTGAAGCTTCTCTTCCACATATTGAATCTCTTTGCACGACCGAGACTTCGGGTCTGAGTAGGTCTACAAGTCAAGGTGTCATCGAATCAAGGGATGGTAGCACTCAAAAGAACATCGGCCAAATTCAAGATCAAAAGCAAAATAGCTTCTGCAAAGGTACCCCAAAGGATTTTAACTCAGAAAAATCGCAGACAGGATCAAGCAATGGATCCATCGGCATATCTCTAGTCTCGTCTGCAAAAGATGCTGAGTCAGGCCATGCCAACGAGACGGGACGTAGCCACAACGTACAGAATTCAAGCTCTACAAATCCCTCCGCATTGAATGTTTCGACAAGAGATCCAATTGCAACGGTTAAGTCTGAGCACCCCAAGCAGACGCTGTCAAGCCCTAATGCCAAAAACGACTCCAACAAAGCAGACGTCAGAGTCAAGGCTCAGCCAGAAGAACAAAGAATCGCTTCCAACAACATCGAAACTCCACAGTTGTCAAGCAAATCGGCAGCTCGAAATGATGTTGGTCTGATCTCGAAACAAGTTCAGCCTAAATCTCCTATCGAGGCTCCAAAAACTACGGAAACGAACATTTCAGGCACAGTGAAACAAGAATCGAATGCACAGAGCACTCTGAATAATTTCCTGAAAACCATAACTCCTCCTCCTTCGAATGGCGACACGCGTCCAGACACTTTGGTTCAGACGAAAAGCGAAGGCCTTCCTCCGAAGGCTGATCTTACAACGAAGCAGTCCAGACCCGCGGACCCTCCAGATTTAACGAAGGATAAGAATGGCGTCATTCACGATGCTACCCCACCAGCCACGAAGGCAGCAGCAAAAACGTCTGAAGTCACAAAAGAGGGCAAACGAATCATAGTGATGTCTGTCTGTCCAAAACCAATCGCGCAGAAAGTCCACGGAATGGCTCCAGCGTCCAGTGCAATTACAATAAGAACCTCGCCACGACCAGACGCCGAATGCTATAAAGGAATTCACCAGGACGCGGTCTCGACACCTGCAGTGACTGTGTCCACCCAAGCTGACCGTTCAACTGCTTTGAACTCATCAAAAGATAAGCATTATCAAACGCCTTCCTTAATTCAAGCAGATTCGCGTTCTCAGTCTGTGTCCACGTCAGCGGTGATTTCGAATATTCAAGGCACAAATTCTCTGCAAATCCCAGGTAATTCTAAAGGCGAGCTGAAGCCTCCACATCTTCTGCAGTCAAAGTCAACTTCGCTCCAACCAGCTGCTAACCTTCCCTTTAACAATATGGGCTCTACCTCAGCTAAATCCAACACCCAGATTCACCCCTCAAGTGCCAATCAATTAAATCAAAAGCCAGCAGTTGGTACTTGTCAAAGCCCAGTCCCAGCGTCATCGACTCCTTATCAATCCCCTATTGTTTCATCGCCCATAAATTCAAAATCTTCCTCTCAGAGTTCTTCAGCTACGCTGTCTTCCGCATCTACGATGCCGCCTTCGACCACTAAAGCTATCGTTAAAACGCCAGCTTTAAATACAATTCAGCTCAGAACCACTCTTCAGCCGCCAAATAAACCAGGTTCTTCAATTGCCACTAGCTCGACAATTTCACCTTTACTTACCACTACATCTACAACTACGAAAGAACCCTTAGCTTCAAAGATTTCTGCTGCTGCGATAACTACCACCCAATCTTCAGTAGCAAATCCACCTCAAACTAACCCAACCGCAAATACTTCACGGCTACTTCCGACCACTTCCGCTCCAGGAGCTCCAATTCAATCTTCAGTTCCAAATGTCCTTCAGTCTACCCCAGCTAACATTGCACCACGGCTTCCCGCGGCTTCTACAGACCCAAGGGCTCCCATCCAATCTTCATTTGCAAGTCCTCTTCAGTCCACTAAAACCAGCATTACACCACGGCCTCCTTCGGCTACTCTAGACCCAAGGACTCCCACCCAATATTTAGTAGCAAAGGCCCCGCAGACGATTACAGCTACCATTACACCAAGTCCACCCACAGTCACTTCAGCACCAAGAGTTTCCAATCAATCTATTGGGGCAAATGCCCTTCAGACCACTCCAACAACCAGTATATCAAGACTCTCTGGGGCCACTGTTCCCCCAAGCGCTCCCACTCAATCTTCAGTGACAACTGCCTCTCAGACGTTTCAGCCCACCATCACACCACGGTTACCTGGAACCACTCCAGCACTAAAGCCTCCCATCCAATCTTTAGCGGTTAATCATTCTCAAACGACCCCTACCACCATTGCACCACGGTTGCCTGCGGCCACTGCAGTCCCAAAACTTCCTATCCAATCTTCAGTTGTAAAACCCTTTCAGGTCACCCCAACCACCACTGCACAACGGCTGACTACGGCAACTCACGCCCCAACTCCCACCCAATATTCGCTGACAAATGCCCTTCAAACCGCTCCAAACACCATTACCCCAGGACTACATGGGGTGACTTCAGTCCCAAAACCTCCCACCCAAACTTCAGTGGCAAATGTCCCTCAGACCCAACTTACATGTACTAGCACTACACCACAACTTCTAGTGGCTACTGCGGCTACGCTAGCCCCAAGAGTTCCCACCCAATGTTTAGTGGCAACTGTCCTTCAGACCACGCCAAATACCATTACACCACGTCTACCCACCGTGACTTCGGCTCCAAGGCCTTCCAACCAATCTTTAACGGCAAATGTCCTTCAGACCACGCCAAATACCACTACACCACGTCTACCCACCGTGACTTCGGCTCCAAGACCTTCCAACCAATCTTTAACGGCAAATGTCCTTCAGACCACGCCAAATACCACTACACCACGTCTACCCACCGTGACTTCGGCTCCAAGGCCTTCCAACCAATCTTTAACGGCAAATGTCCTTCAGACCACGCCAAATACCATTACACCACGTCTACCCACCGTGACTTCGGCTCCAAGGCCTTCCAACCAATCTTTAACGGCAAATGCCCCTCAGACCACTCCAAATATCATTGCACCACTGCTGCCCGTGGCCGCTTCTGCTTCAAAGGCTCCTACCCAATCTGTACTGGCAAATGTTCCTCGGACCACACTTACTAGCATTACACCACAACTTCTAGCGGCTACTGCGGCTACGCCAGCCCCAAGAGTTTCCACCCAATGTTCAGTGGCAAATGCCCCTCAGACCACTCCAAGTACCATTACACCACGTCTACCCACCGCGACTTCGGCCCCAAGGCCTTTCAACCAATCTGTAACGGCAAATGTCCCTCAGACCACTCCAAACATATCAAGGTTCTCAGCGACCACTGTTCCCCCAAGAGTTTCTACTCAATCTTCAGTGGCAAATGCCCCTTACACCACCCCAACTGCCATAACACCACTATTGCCAGTGGCCGCTTCTGCTCCAACAGTTCCTGCCCAAACTATATTGGCAAATGCCCCTCAGACCACACCAATCACTATTACACCACGTCAACCCATCCCAGCCCCAAAGCCTAACACCCAATCAATAATGGCAAACTCCCCTCAAACCACTCCCACTAGCATTACACCACGGCTACCTGCAACAATTCCAGCCCCAATGACTCTCCCCCAATCTTCATTGGCAAATTGCCAGCAGGTCACCCCTACTACTACTACTACTACTACTACTACTACTACTACTACTACTACTATACCACGGCTGCCTGCTACTCAAGCCTCAAAGCCTTCCACACAATCTTCAGTGGCAAATCCTCTTCAAACTGCCCCTGCTACCATTACACCACGGATACCTGCGGCCATTCCAGCCCCAATGGCTCCCACCCAATCTTTTTCGGCCAGTCTCAATCAGCCCAAACCCCCAGTTTCTACTACTGTTCTTACTTCGAACGGGGTGAATTCCCTGTTATCTTCAAGATCTCAATTTGGTCAATGTTATGGTGCTTTAAATCCTCCCTTGACCAAACCAGCTGAACAGCAGCCAGCAACAATACTTCCTGTCGTCTCCAAGTCTCCACAGCAAGTACAGGTGCCTGCTTCAGCAGCTCCTCCGTTATCACAACGAGATGCTGTTGCCATCTCGTCCTGTCCTCTTCCAGTCACGGTAACTCCATGCACATCATCCTCTGACTCCGCTGAAACCGCGGTGCCTCTTTCGTCGTTTCGATTACCCACTTCTGGTACCACAGGCAGCTGTCCCACTTCTGGTACCACAGGCAGTTGCGAACAGTTCCAGAAGACTTCAGCGAACCAGCCAGGAGTGGCGACCCTCTCCGACCAAGCTACACCGTCGACGACCACTGAGGACGACACTCACGTCACAATAGTTAATCCCTTTAAGCCTCGACGCGTTCCTCCATGGGCAGCAGAGATGCAGAGGCTGAAGCCAACCGGAGCCAGGAAGACACCAGCAGCACAGTCGAAAAGACCTGCATCAGCATCCGAAGGGAAAGCGTCGCAGTCGAAGGGAAGCCAGTGATGAATAGCATCTTCGCAATTCTTATCTTTGTTGAACAGAAACGTGAATAGGACGGGACTGAAGATGCACCTAGTGACGCAGGGATCCGCAAAAGGCGCCATATAAATTAAATATCTAATTACGTCATTTTGTCACGTGCCAGAAGAAGAAAAATCGCATTGAAACTAATTGATGAAATGTTATGGTAGGGATACCTTAAATATTTAAAGTGACTATATATGGTAATTAATCCGCGTTGTAAACTAATTTTTTACAAAAGAATTAATTACGTTAGGCGTTATTTATTGATTTTCAGGTTGCTCCTGCAGCCTAATTATAGGCCCATTGCGCAGACTGACTTAATAGTTTCTTCATCTGTCTGAGGACTCGAACGGTTAGAAGAAATGAAAGATTTCGACATAAACTACACGACAATAATTGACATCAATTCCGTCGTATGCCATACGTTATTGTCAGTAAATGCATTAGAAGAAGATTTAACGAAACTGTGCATGTGTGTTGATTTAAAAATCTGAAAACCTCTAAGACGAATAGGCACCAGTTCATACTCGAATAAGGTAGGTGCTTGCAATGCCATTGCTGGTGCATTGTCCCCAATATTCTCACAGGCCGTAATGATGATTGGGTGACGTCACACGCTTAAATATGGCCTAAATTAGGTCAGTATATAGAAGGCAATGGCTGGAGCCACCCAATGATTTCATCAATTAAGTAGGAATGCATGTAAATTACCTGTATAGGCCTACACTTAGCATTTTTTCTATAGCCACCAATGGCCTCGGCCCTGTTCATTTAAATGAATTACTCGGGTGAGATCCTCCACTAGCGCTGACCGTTTGAATTGGTGTCGCGTTATTTAAGGTCCCCTTTATGGACCGTGCTAGCCTGAAAGTAAAATCTCTTCAATGAGCCACAATCGGTTTGCGAATCGGCATACTCACGCACATAATATAAAAGTACCTGTATACGGTTTTCTGTAGCGACCGTAAATATATATATATATATATAGGCCATGTAATATATATATATATATAATACATGGTCTAGACTATATATATATACATGGCCTAGATCATGCTCATTTTTTCAATGAACCGATCGGGTGAGATACTTCACCACAGCTACCAGTTTGGCCAGTTGCTATTAAACGACGCTGTGCTTAGCGTCGCCCTTCAAAGATGATTGGCATAGCGCTTCTCCTTTATCCTGCTGACCGTTTGAATTGGTGTCACTCCTTTTAAGGTCCATATAGACGTCGTGACCTACGCTTTGACCAATGTAGCTAACTAGGCCAGCTAACTACAAACGAGATGAGTGAGAAAGACGGGTGGAAAATCCATTCACTTATGACTCAGTTCAATACTTCTGTATTCAATTTCAACGCTTAACCTTTTCAATTTATTCACATTTCATTCACCCCCACCAATCCGTTTCTTCTGGGCGTCTATAAACTTCGCCCTTCTCTCATTTCATCTTTAAAAGTCGGTAGACCTAATCGTTCAGCTGCTTGCGCTGCTCCATTTCGTTGGGACAGATATAGCCTACCTTGCGAATGTTACCAGTTCACTGAGTCTGTTCCTTTTTCTACCGCAAATTATAAACAGGTCTTTCATGCCAAACTGAAAACTGCACTTTAAAATTCTAACGCATTTCTTACTTATCTTCTTATCTTCTTCGTGGCTGGAATTTTAAACATTCACCTTCGTCGTTTGCCAGCCTAGCGTTAATAAGTTATCTAATGCATCACACGTCAAGTAAATGTGCGTTAAAGACTTGCTGAAGGATTTCCAGAGGCAGCACTATAGCTGAAGGTATGGGTTCAAGATATGATTTGGTTTGTGGATAACGTTTGAGCAATTAGGAAAAACTTGTGACATGTTAATGTATAAATAAGTTCCAGTCTTGTTGTCAAGACCTTAAACCTCAAGACCAAGACCAAGACTTTGGACCTCAAGACTAAGACCAAGACCAAGACTTTGAACCTCAAGACCAAGACCAAAACTTTTGGTCTCAAGACCAAGACCAAGACCAAGACTTTTAAAAACGAACTCGAGTGCACTCGAGACCAAGACTTTGGTCTCGAGGACAACAAGTCTGTAAATAACATGCTTGGCCAGTGATCATTCGTTGCGGGTCTGAATCCGTGTAACGACCAGAGGCAAGTTGTTTACCCACACGGAACGTTACTCTTCACCAACAGTATACTATGGTTACATGGTATACACTACCGGTTTAAGCTGGGCGGTGAATTTCACCCTGCAATGCTCTGCCCCCATGTTCAGGTCCTTGGGATTCATCGATTGTTGCCTCAAAGGCCGAAGTAAGGGAAATAATCTCCTCCCCTACGTTCCTTATGGGAGATGGGAGCGTTACTTTACTTATATTAGAAAATACTCCAGTTCTCCAAGTATGGGGAAGGCTTATACCCATGTGGCTCTGTGAATCCGATTTTGCAGCCTCATTGCCAGTAGCTAATCATCAACCTTCACTCTAAAGTGAAGCATGGTTACTCTTCCTGGAAGTTACGCTATTGCTGTTAGTCTTACGCTAGTATAGTTCCATAGTTCTTTTATTTATAACAGCTTTTGTTTCGCATTCTTGTCGTATCAGTACGGGTAGTAGAACATGACAAGTACCGGTAGCATAAGTAGGCCTAAAGGATGACAGTCTGACATTCGAACTACAGCGTTCCAGAAAGGAATCCCTCGGAAGCATATGAATCGTTATTCTAAGTCGAACAGTCTCACTAAAGCTCAAACTCAGTGTTTCCTGAGGCTTTCAACTTGGTATGGCCTAAATTGGACAGGCCTGTTGTCATAATAATATCGGTGGTATCAGCTTAAAGTACTGTGGCTTTAGACTCTAAATTTAGAGGTACTTATGTTGGCAAAGGCACGTGAAGATGAGCGTGCAGAGCGTTATGAACTTGTCACCCGCTTAAGCCGGTGTGGTGCGACATAATCTACGGGGTCGAGATGTGTCCGACTCCACCCACTTCCGTTGTCAAGACTCACGGCAGTATTTGGCACGGCGTGACACGGGATACTGTCCGAGTGAGATGATGTCCGGACCAATGGTCAGAACAGTTAGACGACGTCGTTTGAAGTAGGCTATCATTTCAACTTTGAAGTTTCGTTTTAACGTAATAGCAATATGACATGCAAAAACATTATATTTGTCAGAGGAGTCGAGATAAACAAAAAAGCGTGAGCAGCTGCATCATTATTTTTGACAAACCATTTTTGTGGCTGGGGCTACAGTAACGCGAGTTCTGTTTTTAGGAACAAATTTCGCATGCTGGAAAGTGGCGATGGAATTTTGTAGCGCTTTGCTATAATAAAGACATGCTGTTTTACACCGTTTACATTACTCGTGTGTAACTTTGAGCCGAATAATTATAATGTTTCGTGGCTTCCAAAGCATTACAGTTTGTATACTTGTACAATCTATCAATGTTTAACTCAGACATTGATTAGATTAGATGAGAGTTAAATTACCTATGCGGGAATTATGAAAACCAGCCTCACGCAATATTGCTTGCTGGCGTATATTTGCTAATTTATTTCCTTGTAAATAAGGGAATTGTGTTAAAATAAGTATTTAAACCCCCGTGCCACCGGATTTCCATACATACACTCCGTATCTTTGGTATATGGGAATAATTATCTTGTGTACTTGATGTCTTTCCCGAAAAGATCTCGTATTCCCATTAATAGTTCAGTTTGACAGTTGCTTTCTGACGTCTCGGTCACATGAACCAATGACAATATTTCTCGGACACATCTTCACCTCTGACAAGATTTCGCGTCACACCTGCTTCGAGGAGTAACAGCCTCACCTGCATCAGGTAACAGGATTGGCTATGCGTTGAGTTTGTGGACCACATATCAAATATCTGTCCTCCTCCTCCTCCATTCGCCTCCTTCTCCCCTCCTCCTCTCAGGTGCAACGGACAACGTAATTAGCCGCATGTACGCATTATCGCGCCACATCTTCTTGTCCGTCTGCCTGTCTGTCTGCTTGCTTGCGTGTCTGTCTGTCTACACAAAGAGCCATAGGGAGATAAAGAGACTGACAAAGCCAGAAACAGACAGACGGAGACACAGAAATACAGACAAGAGAACAATTCGACGGACTGTCCATTTCGAATTTCACACTCACATAAATATGTATATGTATTCTAATACGAGCATTTGGTCCAAATATATATATATATATATATATATATATATATATATATATATATATATATATATATATATATATATATATATATATATATATATATATATATAGCTAAAAGCCTCACATGTGCAGGAGAAACATAGAACATGCAAGTAGACTATAGCCACAGACCGCGAATCAAGCAATCTAATCATATAATATATATATATATATATATATATATATATATATATATATATATATATAACTATGGCTATAATACGTATATGTATATATATCGAAGAAATCAATTGTTGATAGGCAAGGCGTATCCAATCGACCTTTACAACACTGCGTGTATACATACGCTGCGGTTGTCATTCGCTGAGGCTGTGGTCATATTCGCCAAAGTGGCGTCGATTGTATTGAAAGGCTTCGATGATTAAGATCGACGTGAAACTTAGTCAGTCGTTGTTGCCGTTTATAGTTGTCGTTTGCTCATCATCATTCTCATCTTGCGTTCTCGATAGGCAACTACGATAGAATATAAGTCGATCGTTTGATAGCTATACGTAGTTGACGCATTGCAAGACTGCAAAACGTAGCAACAACCGAGGTCAGTATACATAACACAGTCGTCTCTTGTTAGAAGACCCGTGTGTTCTATGCAGAGGCTTACGTACAAAACTTATGTTAATCGACTCGATTCTATGCAGATTACAAGCCATGCATGTTAACATAATTAAATTGCGAGCGAGTATACCTATACTCCATCGTTGTGTTTATAATAATGTGTCTTGTTGGCTCTGCTCCATCATAACTTAGAGACTTCTGCATTTCGGTCCCGAGTCGTGGCACTACTTCGGTCGGTTGCCCATGGACTCCTGACCGTCCCTCGTATGCATACTGCTATACCTCAGTCCAGAAGTTTTGCCTGTGTTATACCCACCAACTGGAATCGCCTTTCTCGCAAAATTCGTCTCCAGATCCTAAGTTTGTCCCACTGTTTTGCAAGAGCCTGAAATATGTAATTATTTGACAGTGATTTCACTGGTTCGGTGATGAGTTTCTTTCTTGAAATGGCTCTTTATAAATATCAGGTTACAATTACATCGACTATGGACACATATAGAAAACGAGTTGGTCCTTGTGCTCAGGACTTTCGGAAACTCCGGATTTTTTTACCGCCAACTGGAATTATTAATGCGCTCCAACCCATCGTTTATTTAAAACCTGTAGGCGCTCCTCTCCTTCTCCTCGTCTTCATCCTCGTCGACCTCGTCTTCTAGTCCTCCTCTTCGTCGTCCTCCTCGTCCTCCTCCTTCTGGTTAGCGACATGACTGGCACATAGGGCCCACCATCTGGGATGGTTGGCCGTATTGGGATTACGACTCTTTGCGTCCACCTGTTAATCAGCACGTCATCCGTTTGACCTGCATTCAGTTAGTTTATTTAGGGTTGAGCTCTAGAGGATTTGACACTGTATAAATTACTCGTCTGCTCATGCTAAGCATTGTTTTCATGCCGGAGAATGTCGAGTTCGTAATTATAATATACGACCCCTCCCTCTTCTGCTGTTTATACAACGTACATTGCATTCACACTCGCGCATCTACTGCCTGCTGTGTCTTTGCCGTACACGTCGTGTGTAGCATATAGGCTATAGTAGCAGACGCGCATACATGCACAGTTGCATGCATGTATCTAAATATGAAGCGGCTGGGGAAACACCTTCGTATTGATTTAATTGAGACACGTGGTACACGGAGCAGGTGACGTATCATCTGAGTGACATCGCGTACCTTTGGCCTGGCGTTACTCGGCTGCTTTAGTAGATGAGCTCATCATAAAATTATGGCTATCAAAGTCTGTTCGTACCGATATCGATCAACGTTTTGTTATTAAAAACTCCTATTAATAATTTGCCATCTCCGTTTGCCTGACCGTATTTTCCAGGTAGGTAAATTTCTCCTGTTGATTCGCAGAGAATATCGGATAAAGAGATAATCGATTGGCACGTCCATGGGCGGCGATCCCGAAGGGTCAATGGGGACAAGACCCCACCTTTGAGAGTGGGGCGACACAGCATACAGTTGTCCCCCCAAATTTTGACGAAACACTAAAAAAGGTCAACAAATTTTTCTTGCCTCTCTTTTGACCTGATCAGTTCAAAAGTGTCCCGTGTCCCCCCCCACCCCATCTGTCAAACAAGATCGCCGCCACTGGGCACGTCGAAATATTACAATTACCAGCTCATAGCCGATGTAAAGCATGTACATTCATAATCTTAGACCTTGTTTACTATGATTATTGTCTTTACTCTTTGTTGGTTGGTGTGTTTCGGGTTAAAGGTGATGGCAACACACCTGTGTCTATAGAACCAGGGCCGGATTAACCAGTATGCCATTTATGCCATGGCGGGGGGCCCCCGTCGTCAGGGGGCCCCCCGCGTGAACAAGAAGAATTTTTGTTAATGTGCATTTTCACATTTATTCAGCTTTTCTCTTTAGGGGCAGTGTAAAACTGTAAATTTACATCAGGAGTCAGTTGTGAATTGGTGATTGATTCTTATGATGGCGATCAATAGGCTATCTGTACCAGTTATAATTATTAAATTTCCTCTTCGTCTAAAAAAACAAACAACCGTGCTGGATATTATATAATTATATTCACGAAAAGTGAACAATGCCAAAGAATAAAATATTTCAACTTTCCGGTGCTCAAAAAAGGCGAGTAGCTATAGAGATCGTACTGACAGAGAAAGAAATAGCGTTGCCTCAGTTCCGAAATTGGAAAGTTTTTTCGTAGGCTATACTCCAAACAGTCACATCAAATAAGCCAGACGAAGGACAGGATTGAAATGTTGGTGGTAGCTATATACGCCTTGCACTGAAGGTACATCAGCTATGTCTGAAATTTGTGAGTCTGGTACTGCATCTTGCGCTGCTTTAGCGGTAACAACACACATTTCTGTTTTGGACCCGTCATTGGCAGATGCACGGAGTACGATGACAGACAAACGCCTAACTGCACTGGAATTTATCAGTGTTGAGAGTGATCTCTTAGATCTATACTGTTTCTTTCGATGACATTCTTGACTAGTTTGTCACTGCCAGGAGCAGTGCCACCGACAGAAATTCCGGGTCCCTAGGCAGAGCAGTCACGGGCTCCTAAACTATCATTAGGCTTTATGAGACAAGTTGATTGCGGGCCCGACCCGGGTCCATAAAAAAGTAAAAAATCGCCGGAAAATCGCCGGGCTCCTGGGCATTTGCCTCCTGGGCCCCCTCTCGGCGTGCCTGGCTAGGAGAGTAGAGAAAATGTGAACTAAAGTCTGTAGATCACTTAGCTGTAGGAAGTCATTGTTTTGCAGTATGTCAAAGTTAAATTTATTGTAGCCTATGAGTCATTGAAATTGGATGACAGCTAACTTTCATTCACTTTTGATCTTTGTTTTGCACTGTGACTGATTCTGATCCTGACAAACTGTCACAAATTATTGCTGAAAACAGCAGCCTTGTCTTAGAAAGTGAGCCTATTATAAAGTGTTATTTTAACATGTGTTTTGGTATTTTATTAAGCTACACATTATTAAGTTTGAGTTATATAGTCAATAATAGACAAGCGTTAACATTTGGGAAACGGAAGAGGGGGCATGGTGAGGGAAGGGGTAAACTTAAGGGATAAAGGGCCCCCGGAGAATTTGGCGAGGGGCCCCCCGAGGGCTTAATCCGGGCCTGTATAGAACTCCTTGTGATGTAAAAAATGTTTTTGCGGTAAAAAATCCGGATTTTTATGCTGTCCAACGCTGTGTTTAGCCATTTATCAGTTGCAGACAAGCACTAAAATGCCCTAATAGGCCAACTGAATTGCTAAATAAATAGGTTTTATTAATTACGTTTTTATTACAAAGTCAATTTTCGTCCACTGTCATAAATTGTAATGGTTGTTGTAAGTGATTTAGCTCAGATAAAGATATATATATATATATATATATATTCACATAAAAATACGACTTATTAGTTCTAGAAATGAGAGAAACAGAAGACAAAGGCCTAGTTTTAAATTACAATCGTGGTCATTTTGTACCACAGGTAAAATAGATTGGGAGAGAACAAATATGGCATAAAAATTGCATCAATGCTCCTCATGCTACAGTATGTAAAACGGAACAATTCGCGTATACAAGGTAATGGAGAAAGTGTTTGCGCGTTGTGAAGACCTGTAGTATACATGCCTAGTGCTATAGGCTGGAAGAGAAAAGACAGGACAAGAAACCATGGAAAACATCATCAGAATGAGAGGATTAAGATGGATGGGAGATGTCTTCCGCATGGACGACGGCAGGAGAGCAAAGCAAGTGATGAACTGGGACGCTGGAGGGAAAAAGAAAAGAGGAAGGCCGAGAAAGAACTGGCCGGATACAATCAGAGACGACCTGAGATATATGGAGCTGACGTGGGAGGAGGCGGAGAGGCTAGCAGTGGACAGAGGAGAGTGGAGGAGATGCGTCGCCCGATGTGCAGACCTGCACGGGAAGGACTAAGGTCTAAGGTCTAAGCTATAGGCTGGCAGTAAAACACAGGATAAGTCGCACGTGAAAGCAGTGTTTTAGTTGTCCAAAAACAACTGGGGGGGTCAAAAATTTGCAGATCACCAAATCACATAGTCACATAGACCAAACACCAGTTTTTTGTAGTAAAGTAACCCCCCAACGTATTTTCAGTTACTTGGCTGAGGGGTTAGAAAGAGAACTAGGGGGTTGAACCCCCCCCCCCGACAACTAAAACACTGCGTGAAAGCCATCGCAAGGATGGGCTAGTCCTCGCCTTATAATGCATGGTCTGAATTTCTAAGCAGTTTCTCTCCGATAGGCATGCAGACGCTTAGAACCGACAGCGTTATAGAAAACACAGCTGTGCTTTACCTCATTATACTAGACTAATAAGGCTATTCTGTGGACGTACGTGCGAGCCTGGTCTGTTTATTTTACGACGTCTGCTATAGGCGTTTTGTAGGCTCAATTACGTGCACGCTTGAACTTGTCTGTCGACCGTGTTTGTATGTAAGTTGGTTGATGTGTGTGAGGGTCTTGCTGTATGCCAAAACCTAAGCGCTAAATCTGGCTTTTGGTCGAGAAACACGATTCTGAAATCACTGGTTAGAACTGACTACACTCGTCTTCTAGACCTGTGCGACTGCATGAGACTGGATTGATATGATGATCATAGGCGTATATACATGCGCTGTGTATACAGAGCCTTCTGCCGCCTCACCGTATATATGCATCCGTTACGGTCTTTCTGCCTGAGTTGTGTCTATGTCTGTGTAAACGTCTGTCTATGTGTGTCTGTGCCTGGAATTGTGCAAAGTCTGTGCCTTTATGTAAATTTATTTCTCCTTCTGTATGTGTCTATTGCAGCCATGCAAGGGCGGCGCGTTGCATGGCTGCCAAACCGTGTGTTAATTAAGATCTTGATTGTACTTTCATGTTTCAATGTAATCTTACTGTGTCTGTCGGTTTGAAATAATGAAGAATATAATAATAATTATTTTATTATTATTTCTGGATATAATATGTATAGATATCCGTTTAAGCTGTTCGTCAACGTGTCTGTAGCACGTGACCATGTGCGTGTGTGTATGTGTCCATATCACGTGTCGAATTTTTGCGTGTGCTGGCTCCCTTTGTTTTCGCTCAGATAAGGAACCCACGGAATGGGCAGTCATGCTATGTCGTCCATTTTGTCACAGTATTTGTTCACACATCAACTGTGAACTTCATGCGATCATTCTTGCCTCGCCTAAGTTATTAACTGAACTTTTGAAAGTTGTGAATATGCCTTGAAGCGCCATCGAGTGCGTCCTTGTGCATTGTTATAATAGCAGTAAAGGAGTCGTAGCATAGCATGTAGGCTATGGATTAGAACGTATACTGTAGCATACTGCTCGGAGACACAATACTATTTTTATCTTTAGAGTCTTTAAAGCTTTCCAGATTAACTTATTTACAGTTATTTTGCGGTTATAAGATAAATCATTTGATATACTCTAGGAATGTAGGCCCTACTACGTCATGCATTGTACATCCAATATCGGTTGGTCAAAGTTTGATTACAGCAGATAAAACCATCCTGCCAGGTGCATTAGAGTTCTCTCGATATCGTCTCCTGGTCAAACTAGCCTCATATCAAACCTATTTAATCCGCCCCTTATTAGAATACATGTTCTATCTTGAGTTGTCGCATGCGTTCTGAATCAACTGGTGTGAGCTCAAATGAGGTAACGACGAAAACAGTTCCGTGTCTGGTTCACGTGACCAGGAGACAAAAAATGCTTTACATGAAACTGTTCTATCGATAACGTTTGCCTCCCTTCGTCTGTCGAAACCAAGCTGTGTTCTAAAAACAACTGCATAAGTTCGAACTGCGGTAGGCGACTATCTGAGAACTTTTTTTTCATACAGTTAAGTATTTGTTTCTTATTCAATTTTGGTATCAAGGCAGTAGGGTACTTCAAACATTCCCCTCCATATGTTGTGCAAAGACTAGGCTGAGTCTGAACCATATTGACCCTGGAACTGATTTAGCACCCCACCAAATCAGAGTGCTAGGCTGTGATATTATATAGGTTAGTCTGCCGCTAGGTAATACGCCCCATTGCGAGTTAAGTTTAGGCAGCCCACGTTCTGAGGGCTGATCGAAGGTCGACTGCGAGAGTTTGAAGTGACCCTGTGAACGGCGGGGGTTAGAAACAAGATAAGTGAATCGATTTCATTTACGCCCCTCGGGGAACCTCGTCAATTCATCGCCAATTAAGAAAACGCGTAAACGGCAGTGTTATATCATGTTCAAATGGATGCAAAATAGAATAAAGAATAAGGTAGGTCAAGTTAAACATCATTGGTCTGTGGTCTAAATATTTAGATAACTTTTTTTTATCTCTGTTTATTCTGTCCATGTTTATCAGCCACTGGAAGTTTTACTGACCCTGTTAGTCTGTCTTTGATATCTTTCGTTTTACAACACCTATTTTATGCTGCTTTTGCTTTCCAATGTTTCCACTTCTTTCACATGTACCCGTAGATTCCATTGAATACGGTCCTGGCGTAACTCTACATAATACAAATGAGGAGGAGGGAAGGGAAAGGGAAGAGGAGGAGGAGGAGGAGGACGATAACACGGTATGCGGACGTTTCGTCCCCGGACGATTCGTCCCAGGACGAATCGTCCCAGGACGAATCGTCCCAGGACGAATCGTCCCAGGACGAATCGTCCCAGGACGAATCGTCCCAGGACGAATCGTCCCAGGACGAATCGTCCGAGGATATCATTTAGCGATTTGTGATTGGTGATGATTGCCTATTTAAGGAGTGATTTTAATTTGGTATATGGGGTTCCCTTCTAGCGGGACTTGTCCCTTTTGAGCTGTTGAAAAAACTGTTGCCTGGCAAATTGTTCTGTATTACTAGTTATAAACTGTTTGATGTCTTCTAATAAACGGATTTTTAATGTTAAAACTCAACAATACATCGATTGTCAGAGGATAAAACTCCACTAATGTTAACAGTCAACAAAAGATCGATTGTGACAACCTAAAAAGACTAATACGATAGATTGTCAGAGGATAAAACTCCACTAATGAGTTTTAACATTAAAAATCCGTTTATTAGAATACATCAAACAGTTTATAACTAGTAATACAGAACAACTTGCCAGGCAACAGTTTTTTCAACTGCTTTTCGCCCTTTTGATCATGCGCCTTATTTATCATTCGCTTTATTGATTTTCACCCTTTTGATTCCGCCCTTTTGATTTTCGCCCCTTTGATAATAAACCCATCTACACAACCATCGTGACGAACAGTCCGTGACGAATAGACCCGAGTTGAGTTTTATCCTATGACGAATCGTCCTGGGACGAATCGTCCTGGGACGAATCGTCCTGGGACGAAACGTCCTCGGGACGAATCGTCCTGGGACGAATCGTCTTCGGGACGAATCGTCCGGGGACGAATCGTCCGGGGACGAAACGTCCCCAAATCCGACAACACATTGACGACAATAACACAATGATGGTGTTATGAGGATAAAATGATGCATTGATACTAGATGACGATGATGAAGAAGATGAGGGATTAATAAGTAAAGATGACGATTACGAGGATGATGATATGATATGTACTGATATGCCGTGATGATTATGTGACGATGACATTCATAGGTCTAAGGAGTCAGATCCGATAGAAAAGAAAAGGAAGACAAGTGGAGGATACAACAGAGGATGGCGTCGAAAGGTCCTACTCCAGATATTCCGGTGGCGGCTCCGATTCAGACGATGCCAACCGTGTACACGGAACCAGCGCACGCTCCAACTGAGGAAACGGTTGACAAGGAATTCTTACGCGGAGTCGGAGGCATTCTGAAGATCGTAGAAATGGTAATTAAGCCGCAGAAGATGATGATGAACTAATGATGATCGTAATATCAATTTATCCATACGAATTGGAAGGCATGGCGACTGCTGGATTGGTTGGACGATCAGTTCTTCTGTCCATCCACCACAGCGCTTTCTAAGCATACAAATGTACACCAGTCACTGGCGTAAACTTGTCCAAAATATTGGGGGAGGGGTAGGCGTAGACTCTGGGGAGCCGGGGCACGTGCCCCAAAAAATTGAGATGGACTGTACATCTAATGCAACAAGTATAGAAAGAATAACCAAATGCCCCCCAATATTTTGGGCAAGTTTACGACAGTGGGGGGATTTGGTTATTCATTCTACATATGTTGCATTGTATGTAGGCCTACAGTCCATCTCAATTATTGGGGCACGTGCCCACTGCCCCGGCTGTCCCCAGAGTCTACGCCTATGACATCAGTGCATGTAAATGCATGGGATACTTGCACCAATTAATGAAATAATAAATGCATAGATGAATGGATGATGAATGGATGATAAATTATAATTTTCGAATGAATCTGTGTGCTTTGTGCTTAATTCGTTTATCTGTGCATTTGGACCTGTCACCTGACTATTTACCCCAACATTGGACCTGTGAGCGTATACATGTTCGTCGTGTATATATGTCTGCCTGTGTATTTAAAATATGTACATACATATGTTCACGGTTTTCTTTGTGTTAACAACGCCTGTGCCTTCTATTCAGTAACTTCAGTCGTGAAATAAAATAGTGTACTCTGAAAGGTGTATGGACCCATGTATGACATGGCTTGCATGGAAGTATGCATGGGCGTCCGGAGTGGGGCAAGGGTGCATCTGCCCCATGGATTTTGCAACTATTTCACAAAAACAAAATCGGTGTGTTTGTATTGTATTTTATTAACGGAGTGTGTTTGTCTGCTTTAGGTTTTTAGTTTGGTGACGTTCATCTGTGCTTCATGCACTTCCACACACAAAGACGCAGCTGGTTGGATCCAGTTCGTGTCGATGACGGCCTTTGTATTGACCTCTATGCTCTACATCTTCCACGTCTTTAAACTCCCGCCAAAGCTCTCCAAAACCTTCCCGTTCAAATTCAGCGTAAGTCTTCACACGATAAAAGAAAGCATATCCGGGTTGTCGGAAGCTTACGCAACACTAGCAAACATTGAACACATGTGAGAATAGGCTAATGTATAATATGTTCCTCTGTATATTTATTGAACTGATAAAAGTTCAAGCAGAGGAAGCCTATATCGTAGAAACTTTAAAGCAATGCTTAAAATTCAGAGTATGGTGTATGGTCCGGGTCCCAGGTTTCATCACTGTGGTCTGCAGTTAAAAGTTTCGTGGATTTCTTGGTGTTTAGATGGCAATAGTTGGCTGTGGCCGGACTGTATCGTCAGATGACTTGCGCTTCTGGTCGAAGAGCACAAAATACTAATTCTTTATAAACCTACAATTATATTAATATCAACATCAGAATCACATGTAGATAGTGTGGGAAACAAGGCTATTAATTTATTCGTGGGAATACTACGACCCATTTGCCTGTTTGTTGTCGACCGTAAACGTAAACTCTAAATTTCTAAAGCGCTACTCTACAGCTAAGTGCAAAGCACCAGCTAATTCAAGAGCGCTGGACTACTGCTTTGTTGTTGCAGGTCACTGCTTTCTTTGATAATTCGTCACCTGAGAATTACACTGTTCTATGTGCAATTTTGGCGTAATCGAGAAAATCGAAAAAGAAAGTTTAGTGCCTTAGAATTTAGTATTAAAAGCTCCTTGGTGGGACAAAATAGAGAAAGAATGTTTAGAAAATATTTATTTTCCGATCTGCAACTTTTAATAATCACAGCGATTGAAGCTTCTGGCATAAGAAAACATAATTTGAAGGCGATTTGTGGAATCTGTTCAAATAGAATAAAATATTACTGAAACAGCTATGTAATATTAAGTGTTATTATGATTCATCATCATATGGAACATTATAACTGTTAGAGTCCACATTTTCAGTAAACTCCGTTCTTTAAAAATGTCTTAATTTCATTAATAGCACGGAGAGTATTATGGTTTGAAGTGGCACGGCACATCTGAAGAAATTCTGAAAAATCAACTGCTATATACACTATACCATTGTCTAAAATTAATTATTAGGCCTAATGACACACCACGAGGCCTGTTAGTCCGACCACAGGAATAATAATAATATTATTGTTATTTAAAAATTCTATATATATCGCTTTCACTTCTAATTTCATTCACCGGCAGAAAAGTGCTCTAATTTACTTTCTGTTATAAACTTTAGTGAAAATCTGCTTCCTATCATTCATTTTTTGTCGATTTGGTCTCAACATTTTGTCTCTTTATGTAGCCTAATAATATCCTTCTGTAACGGAATGCGCTTACTATTATAATGTTCTATATGCAATCATGAGCCAATCACAATTTGCCGTTCAGACCACGTGACCATTATAGAACAACATAATCCTGAGCTATAATCATGAACACAATTTGTTCTATCACGTGATTAAATCTTTGAAATATAATTGGGTGGTTCACATAGAATATTATAATCCTAATCGATTAGTAAGAATATGCAAATAGAATAAAATACTTCTGTTCTTTTCCCAGCAAAGGCACCATTTCAACAAACGCGATTTTGTAGGAAGATAGAACAAATTACCCTGGGTTGGAACGTGTGCTTAACTCAAAAGTAAACAAAAATGCAGATAGAACAGTATAATTCTCAGGCGACGAATTGTCGATTATAATTACTCTACACGATTACTTGTCTGGCATAGGCTGAATGTGGATTTCTGTGTTGTTTTATGTAGGAGTTGACTTACTACGTAGTCTTCACAGTTTTCTACTTCATTAGTGGAATAGTGGCCGCCTGCTTCGCCTACCACAACTCTGCTCTTAGCGCCGCAGCCGTAAGTATAGTCTTATCTACAGAATGAAGTACCGGTACATGCTTAATTACTAAGCTCATTAATTATGTCACTAGAAGAATAATTGCATGACGCTGCCAAATAAAATTCTCCATTTTACTGCATAACCTATGTCACTGCATGGAGCGGCCTATTTGGTGTTTTGCATATAGAATAGTCGTGGCTGGTGCTTACGATAACTGGCCCTGTATTGTACAGTGTCCAAGGCTTCTGCAGTCGTAATGTGGTATAGGCTTACTGTTACGACTAATGATGCAATGGGAATGGTTGACAAAACGCCTAGATCAGTGGATATAAAACGAAGTGCAAGACCTCGTGAAGAAAAGAAAAACACACAACCAGACTAAAAGAAATTTCAGATAGGCCAAACAGGAAACTGGACAGGGAAGCATACGAAGACACGGCTAACGATTGGATGGAACAGTATCCGGAAATGCGGTAGAAGAAGTTTTCATGACAAGGAGAATGCAGGAAGTCTACAATAAGATGTAGCTGCTCAGAACACAAAGTTATATCAATCAACGTCGCAAACGGTGAAATGTGAGAAGACGGTGCAAGCGTAGACTATGCGGATGATGGAAGGAACACTCAACGTCGACGTGCATGGGGGATTCGCCAGTCCTTGCCCATAAAAATACCAAAGAACAGATGCTAAACTTTCTACGGAATGAGTAAGAGGTGCTATTAATAAAGTGAGGAAGAATAAAACACCAGGGATGCACAGATGGAATCACTACGGGACAGGAGGAGGAGGAGCAGGAGCAGGAGGAGGAGCAGGAGGAGGAGCATTAGGAGGAGGAGAGTGCACTGCACGTGGAGGAGGAGTAAAGTGGAGGAGGATGGAGGAGGAGGAGAAACAGTAGTTAAAGTTATGCATACTCGTGTTACAGAGATCCACTAAAAAGAAGAGATCCAAGAAGACTGGAGAAATCGATAAACGTCCCAAAAATAAAAGGAACTCTGCCCGGACTTCAAGAATTGCAGGGTTGCTGGATTACAGAGCGTCCTGTGAAAAATGTTAACTAAACTGATGCTAAACAGAATGAAACAATATGTTGACAGAGAGCAGTTGAAGAAGAACAAACCGGGTTTACACCAGAAAGAAGCACAGTCGATCAGCTATTGAGACAGCTACTTGAGACTAACAAAACAGGCACTCTTGGCACTCAGCCTAGACTTCGATTTTCTGACGAAATTGGCCTGCTAACTAGAAAAACGCAACAGAACGAGACAATTAGACAACACCAGCAGAATACGCCGATTAGGCTACTGATTAATGCACAGAAAACTAAATCACTGGTTATTGAAAAACCAAAGAGATGCACATAAATATCCGCATCCGAGGACAGCCTATTGAACAGATAGATCAGTCCTTTATATCTAAAAGGTCTAATAATCGCCCATCGAAATGGCAGAAGGGATATATAAATGGGAATAGGACGCATCGTATAGGCTACGTATTTGAGAGAATGGCCAAGGTTTGGAGAAGCAGGAAAATAGCAAAGAAAACCAAGGCAGGAACTAATATATGTGAGGTAATGATAGAATCTATTTTTCGATGCGGATCAGAATTCTGATAAATGAGAAAGCAAGATTTAGGCCTAAAAGAATTATCACAGCATAAAGACCTAGAGCTGGCCATGGAAGATCGTAAAATTCTCAAGATCACAAAAACTTAGAACTTACGATATCCGACAGTCGTTGGATATAAAGAGAACTCTGTTTAAAAAGTCGTTCAGCGATGACTCCGATGGTTTGGTTCCATGTGGAAAGAATGCCAACTGACCGAATTCCACACAATGCATGCATTCACGTAAGATGCGAAGGAAAGAGAATTAAAGGAAAACCACGACCTCATACGTTGGATAGGCAATAAAAGGAGCAACGAGACTTGGACAGCACTGAATTTACCGAAAGAGTGGAGACCCTCACGCTTTCGGTCATCCACACCTATAGACGCCACACATTGATGATGACGACGACAACGACGATGAATTACAGATCTAAACTTCAGTTGTATCAAAGTTCGCTGATTTTCGTTTCATTTGCTACACGTTTAATCATTTCTTAGGTGTTTAGAATACATTTATTAGAGACCTATTCAATAGCCCAGCATGTATGCTAGGCTATTGATACAGTAAGCAATATCTTACGAAAATCCTACGCAGCCCAAAATGTTGAACAACTTCAGTATACGTTTAGAAATTCAACAGGAAAACGTTTAAATTGACAGAAACGTTTTGTTGATGATATAATACTTCACGACCGTTTCGGTTAACTGTGCCAGCTATAGCAGTGACAACCGTTGAAACCGGCGCACACTACTGCAGGGGATAATTATGCTGCAGGTGCAATGTTTGACTAGCCTAACTAACTATTTCGACCTTCCATGCTATTTATCATTTGTTTAGCTATTTCAGTAACTTTTTCTTTCTTTTCTTTTAAATTCTATTTCTGTAATCCCGTTCATGACTTCTGTCTCCTATCCGTTAATGCGTTTGCTGCATGCAAGGTTTTACTTCACTTCTTTATAACTATTACATTGTGGACGCATTTATGTGCTCCAAGTTTATGTGTCATTCTGCTTAAAGCTATTAACCCACCATAAAATATTGGTTAATGCATCGTACAAGAACTGCAGTGTAATGCAAAATATATATACATAACCACGACATCATTTTAGCGCAGATAATACATTCGACTCTAGACTTAAAAAATGTAGGTTATACCTACCCAATTAAGCGTTGACAATGGTGTAGGCCTATATGTATAATTATGTAGATTATTTTCCTATAAAAGTAATCAGAAGTATAAATTAGCGGAGTACTCGCGCGCACACGCACACCAACACACATAATTATATACATATAATTAACTCTATATATATATATATATATATATATATATATATATATATATATATATATATATATATATATATATATATATATATATATATATATATATATATATATATATATATATATATATATATATAGTACCAGTAGAGAGCCTTTTATCACATGCAGTTATACCCTTTGAACTTCTTTTGTGCTATTTGATGGCGTTGTTGAGTCTCGATTGTATGTTGAAGAATAATTGCGAGTCTTAATAAGCGCGCTTTCATGTTTCCTCTGTAGTCTTTTCCTGAGTCACTCTGTAGTTTTTCTTCTCAAATGCACCGCGTTCTGTAGCTTCTTTTTAGACGCACTGTGCTGTCTCCATGTTTTCTGTTCTAGTTCTTTTGCTTTGCGTCCATGCTGACGTTCGGCATCGATATCTACTTCCGGTACAGGGCGTGGCGCTTTAGCAACGAGGCACCCATCTTCTCGTCGGCGCAGCCTACCGGGGTCACGTTGCCATAGCAACACGGCGGGGATGCAATAACGCCCGTTGTTTTCGACCGACATCGAAATCACCAGACGATTGGGATCGTCTCCAGACCAAAGTCTATTTATTTTTTATCGGAATTAAAAACAGAGTAGTGACGAATAAGCGAAAGGTGATCGAATTCCGAAGCAGTATTTTACTAGACTCGTTTTCTGATTCCGTGGAAGGGTGCATGCGTGATACCAATGACTGGTGGACTCTGCGAACTAATGTGGATCTAACTCGATGTGTGGTGTTTAATTTTCCAGTTCTTTGCCTTTGCTTCGATGGTAGTCTTCGGTATCGACATCTACTTTCGGCTCCAGGATTGGCGCCATAGCAACGAGGGTCCGTTCTTCTCCAGGTCTTCCGCCAATATACCCCCGTCATCCACCGCTGCTGATCGGGTTCAGTACTAGGACGTCCAGCGAGTGCCGCGCGATTACGTCACGGCGAGGACGTCACAATTACGTCACGAGGACTCGTTCCTAGCACAACGAAATTTTGAAATCTTGGCGAGACAGCAGGTGGCTTTGTCTGCGATGAAAGTTGCTTTGGCACCTAATAAAGAAACCACGCATACGACACATCTTTCATCGACTGCACCTACGCGATGGCGGTATAGCTTCACAGCGCACGAAATGTAATCATATAGCACAGAAATAGAAGACATTTGGGGCGCGATTGTGTATCCTGATTATTTAATAAGAAAAGGGTATACTTGGGTCAAATTGCGTTATATAAATTATGCCTTGTCTCTGCGATTGCCAGAGTGCATATTGTGGCCTCGTTTAAATTTGGTGCGTTCTTGTGATTCAGTTCTCAAGAAAAGGTGTTGTTTTTTGATTACCCTAGTTGTATAGGCCCCTAATCATGTATACCTGCGTTCCTCCAAAAGTAGACCTACCTGTATGAACCCAGAGCCATGCATTGCCGTTGAATCGCCCTTGATGAATCGGATTACATGTACTAGTAGAGTATACGTACCTCTGCAAATGTGCCATTAGATTGTCTGACTATAGTATTAACATACTTAATTTAAGCGTATCCTGCCTAATCGTTGTTTTATTATGATGAAGTACTATTATCCGTCGATGAAATGTTTGTTATTATTGCACTTGTTGCTGCTAGGAAGGCAGCAGTTCTAAGTTCGGAAATATTAACAAACTGTGCTTGGAAATTCTTGACCTAAGTATAACTTCAGTTGTTGTGGTTGCTCTTGATCTGTAGATCATGTTAAATATATATATATATACGCATTGCGCGGTTAGCATGCAGTGCGCGAACGTTGGCTATTTGGATTAAACTTCCAGAAAACACTAATAAGCTTAAACGAAATAGAGTAGTTCATTAAGAATTTTTTCTTTCTAACTAGCTTTTTGTTATTCGTTACATCTCTAAGTTAAAATTTGATTTGTATTGCAATCTGGCAGATCTGTTGGTCTGGCTATTGAAACGATCAATTAATGTTTGAATAAGTTTATCACGTTAACTGTAGGGCTGCTGATTCAGCATAACTTGTGCTATCTACGAAAGTAGCTGACTAGTTTTGAGCTTTTTTCTAAATATCAGATTAAAATGTTCACAAAGAATTACTGCATGGCTCGATTCTATGATTTGCCAATATATTGGCAAATCCATAAGGCATCTTCCACTGAAAATCCGAACTCTTCAGCCAGAAACAATTGAGAAGCATTTTCGACGAAGTCCTATCTTTCAGATATGGCGTGTTACTTTCATTGCGTTTGATTGATTGACTGTTTGATCGATTGATTGATTGATTGATTGTCTGATTGATTGATTGATTGATTGATTGATTGATTGATTGATTGATTGATTGATTGATTGATTGATTGATTGATTGATTGATTGTCTGATTGTCTGATTGATTGTCTGATTGATTGTCTGATTGATTGTCTGATTGATTGTCTGATTGTTTGACTGAGAAGACCAGAAATGATTTTGTAAAGGTCTTGTTGGGTTAGTTTAGAGTTCACCCTTGAGCTAACACAGAGAGGCTCAAATCTTACCTTGAATTTGTTCATATGCGTACTTGCAGATCGTATAGGGCGGCCTATAGGCTAACTAGGGCCTATATGGCGCAAGTACACTCGTGTTAGGTATGCACAGATGCCTTGACTTGGCATACCCGTCGCTTTTAGTACACTTTCGTGTTAAACATGACTCTTGTTGGCTTATAGGCGTGTAGTTGTCATGAGCATTTCGGCATTGCTCTCTTCTCTGAAGCAGCGTTTGTCAGGGACTGTCCGAGATCTACAGTCTCGGCATGAACACATGTCACTTCGAGATCACAAGCGTACAGTATACATGGGATTTGTTTATTTAAGCAGACTTAACAAATTAAATGTCGGCTTAAAATACCAAGTGTCAGTCCGACGTAAACATTCTAATTTTACTTGGTGTGTGGGTGGGTGCGTTCGTGCGTGAGGCGCTTGTGGTCGATTTTCTTGACTTTTCGTTACGACGCTGTTGACGTGGCCAACACACTTAGCCTGGCGTTATGTTAAAGATGAGTACATATATAGTTTGATAACACGATCAGTTTCACACGAACCGCTGACGAAAATTGAACTCGAGTCTCACGACAGCCATGCCAACTGTTCATTGAAGTCGCTGAATTTTTAGAAAGTGTGCTTGCGTAGACCTATGGGCCTACTGAGAAGGGCGAAGTCTAATATAGGCTACTTAAACAAGTTACTAACCCACAGGTAGAACTATCATAATCAATGTTATATGTCCGCGAATTTAGTTTGGAGGTAAACGGCAACATGTCAACAACTTAGCTATTACATCGTGACTGGAGACGAGAATTCAACGATGAATCTGCGAGTTCTGAAGAGCGGTTCTACGTTGAACTCTACACAAAGTTTTTGTCCTCTTCCTTAAGACTTTAGCTTTTGACTGTGTGATGAACTTGACCTGAAATCAAACTTCTGCCAGCCATTAATTATAATAATAATAATAATAATAATAATAATAATAATAATAATAATAATAATAATAATAATAATAATAATAATAATAATGATGATAATAATAATAATAATAATAATAATAATAATAATAATAATAATAATAATAATAATAATCTGATCGCCAGAAAAATAACACACTTAATCTCTAAGTCCCTGAGGGAATGAAGTACCTCGGGGCATTAAAAAAATTATTATTATTTTTATTATTATTATTATTATTATTATTATTATTATTATTATTATTATTATTTCAGTATAATCTGTGTTTGAATATAAGCTGTTCGCTTTGCGCGATGAGCCGTCGATTTGCACCAAGAATTGTTGCTTAAAATACTGAATTTTTGCATATCTGCACAACACGGCCACCTTGCGAACCAAACACAAGGCACATCTCATCCACTCGCCATCATGGTCACCGGTGGCGTATGGTTCCAGTGGTGTAGTGGTAAAATCAGCAGCGGAGCGCCCAAGAAAATCCGACTATAGGGGGTCTGGGGGAGCGTCGTAAGGCCACAAACGATTTTAAGGAATTTAGTTATCAATTCTTGCATGGAAAACTGATTTGAAAATAAGTATTTCTCACAAATGAAATAGCTTAAGAAATATCAAGACCTTGACGACATCATGAAAGAATTTTTAAAAAGTTGAACATGTTGAAAACAATCAGTCCAAAGAGAATATTGAATAGTACAGTCGAATAGTACACCTGTTAGCTACAGCTTATTTCCAAATTCCAACCCTGTACAAGTCTACAACGTAGAACTTGAATTACATATTTTCCATAGTGCATGAAGATTGCTGTCATATGTTGGTACCTTGCATTGACGTGAACGTGTATCTGTGGCACCACGGTGGTTTATTTTCCACGATTTCACATATACGGTTTACAATCGAACAAGGCTAGCGGTGGTCCATTGATTTTTATGAACATTATGCTACCCACAGTCGCAATAAGCAAAGAATTTCTTACATAAGTTTGAATGTTATTCATCATGCTGAACGCCCTCTCACATTCACTGGAGTTGCATGGTATGCTACGGATACACAGTGCCATTGGTCGTAGATCTTCAGGCTCAACAGAAGGGTCTTCAACATATTGCCAGTGGGTATGCGGTGCTAGCTAATATTTTTCAGTGGGTATACGCCGTATACCCGCGTATACCCTCGACTACACCACATGATGGCTCTACAATCCAGCCACAGCTTATTTGATCCGGCGTTCGGCATTGTTCCAAGGTAGGCTACAACCGATCACCAATGTCAGCTGCTCACCGAGCCATTATTCGATGATAACCGTCATTCAAATGTTTACTTGGCCTACAATATAAAAATGCGCATTGAACATGTGCAATTGTGCATCCACAAATTAAGACTCCTAGAAATTCCTAATTCTGTGGTTATATAGGCTCTGTTTGAAGCAGTTTTACTGTTGTTGAAAGTAATCATAATCCGACAAATAAAAGAGCGGCAGAGTGGGACAATTTGGGGTGTCCACTCGATGTGTTCGAGTTGATGCTCTATAGACTACACTGGCGTGAACTTTGCCCAAAATATTGGGGGGACTTGGTTATTCTTTCTATATTTGTTGCATTAGATGTACAGTTCATCTCAATCAGGCCCGCCGAGGGGGAGGGCAGGAGGCAAATGCCCAGGGGCCCGGCGATTTTCCGGGGTCCGGGGGCCCGGAATCAACTTTTCTCATAAAGCCTAATGATTGTTTAGGGGCCTGTGACTGCTCTGCCTAGGGGCCCGGATTTGTGTCGGTGGCCCTGATCTTAATTATTGGGAGGGCACGTGCACCGGCTGCCCCCCCAAGTATACGCCTATTATAGACTATATACATCTATAGCTGTTTTTACATCGCACCATCCCTATGGAATAACATTCATCTGCATATATTCTCGGTTCTCTTGTTAACTGTTACTCAACTCAGCTAAGAATATATGCTTTGCCGCCATTAGTCGCTCTTCTTTGAACCCTGCAGGCAAATGACCATAGCTTATGTCCAGCGCTTCTGCATGGTTTTTGAAAATCTACAGCATGTTTTAAAGTTCTTAGAAGCCGCTTACCTCTTCTAATAATGCTAATGATTGTTATTATAAAATAAATAAATTATCATTTCTTTTCTTGTTTATCATTTTTATGAATATTTCACAGTGAGGCAGAAATGCGAATCTGAGGCGCGGTTAGTTAGTCGCCAGGTTTAACACAGTTAGGTATCTGGCATATCCAAATGTTTCATAGCCAGTGAGAAATAGTGTCTTGAGGCGTTTGTTGAAGGAACAATCAGAGTTAAAGCTTCGGTTAAACATTTGGGGCAATGGCGTAGACTGTACGAGAGATCCAGACAGTTCGGATCGTGGCTTTACCCAAAGACCCGTACCCGAAGATCGTTTACGCTGCGGGCAGAGATATAAGTAGAACCTATAGCGCTTGAAGATCCTTAGGATTGTTTGTTCTTTTATAGCTTATACAGGCCAGTTTACATTTTATCCTGAATCTTATCCAGGTCTAGACAATCGAAGCAATTGCACACCCTAAATGCAGGGCAAGATTATCTTAAACGAGTCAATTCTGAGATTCAGTTCAGATGTCATTTGTCGCAGCTGGAAGAAATTCCAGATGAAAATGAACATTGGCCAACTTGCATAGCTGTGCATGCATGCATATGTATGTATGTATGTATGTATGTATGTATGTATGTATGTATGTATGTATGTATGTATGTATGTATGTATGTAGTATGTATGTATGTATGTATGTATGTATGTATGTATGTATGTATGTATGTATGTATGTATGTATGTATGTATGTATGTATGTATGTATGTATGTATGTATGTATGTATGTATGTATGTATGTATGTATGTATGTATGTATGTATGTATACGTATGTATGTATGTATGTATGTTTGTATGTATGTATGTATGTATGTATGTATGTATGTATGTATGTATGCATGTGTGTGTATGTATGTATGTATGTATGTATGTATGTATGTATGTATGTATGTATGCTGGTATTTTTGTGTAGAACCTGTTGGAACCCTCTCAAAGGCACGCTGCCGATCAGGTGCATGCAGCCCCGCTTTGTTGCTTTGACAATAACAATGAATGCCATGGTCTTTCGGTTAGCTTGGCGACCAAAAGTAACGAGTCATGTTTTGACCGCTATCGTCGTCATCATCATCGACATCATTATAATCGTCCACGACATCACCTCTGACATAGCTGTACAGTTTAGTCAAGAAGCGTTCGACCCCTCCACCGTTTCCCCGGGTGCAAGACCCGGATGCTTCTCCCTTGAGGCGTCTCTGCCACGCAGGCGCACTAGAAAGGGTGGTGGGTGGTCGTCATTACAAGAGGGTGTTTCTTCCGATCAACCGACTCATCAAGTGTGCAGTCCACGGCTTCTGTTCGTTGAGAGTATGAGCACTTGGCACCTTCTTCTTCTCTTACTCCTCCTTTCCTCCTCCTCCTCTGCTCCTTCCCTCTTCCCCCTCTCCCCTCAACCAATTCAAAGCTGATTGAATTTTAAGGCATCCCAAAGTGCTCAGAACTCGCCCGCAGCCCCAGCTACACTAGCATCGACACTAACAGCAACAGTCTACGTCTCCGCTTCATCGCCCGCTGCCATTCAAGACTATTCGACCGATCTTGAAGATGATAATGAGCGAGGAGGCGAAGCATGGAAAGACGCCTTCTGCCTCCGTTGTCCATTATCACAACCTCCTCTGTAGATGCCTCGCTCCTCATCCACTTCGCCTTTTCCTGGTGTCCTGCGCAAGCACTGGGCAGATGGGGCAGTCTGGCTCAAGGGCTCTTCAGCTGCAGGACCAGGAAAACTATGGCTCTGTTCAAGTCTCTCCAGTTCTCGATCTTCTGCTTCATTGCGTCTTTCTGTTTGTCTCTGTGTCTCTGATTGTCTGTCTCTCAAACACACCATATAAAACTCATTGGTCAAGCCGACAATAATATAGACACATTTAGTGCATTAGCATTTCGTCGACAGGGCATTTCATTAACTAGCGATGAGCAGTTCTCGTAAAATGGCGACACTACTTTGTTGCTGTAGTTTACAATAACCAAGAAAGCAGCCGATATTTATTTTTGGTACACTTCTGCACACTTGACTTAGAGGCCTGTCAGTATAAAACGTATGCGTACGACGCTTATGGTCTATGCAGAATGAAATGAGTATAACAACTGTAGTTTAAAATTGTGTAAAACTAGATTCGCTTAAAGACAAAGGTGAAAGAAATCCATGATCGTTTCAAAGCCGAATTGCTGTGGTAAGAACTATACACGACTTTCTTTTCTCCGCATGTTTTAATTCTTAATCAAATTGTTTTTAGGTCTACAGGAAATGACAGTAGGCCCATATTACTTAAATCAAACTTTTATCGCGACGGTTATAGCCTACAGTTATACTGCTCTATATCCACTTAAAAAGATCAACCTCTATATATAGTGCATTTTGCTTTAGGATGACATGCAGTTCGTTCTGGGCGTTAGCCTACCTTATCTGTAGGCGTTTTCTCAAACGTTCTATATATATGTGAGAATTATAACAACGGAATCGGCATAAAAGGTTGTCATCAAAGTCATACAGAATTAAGTCTTAAAATAAGCCCAATATTTACAAAGTCCAATAATAGGCCTATGCGTTGATTTTGAAATGGGTTGTAAGGAAACTGTAAGCCCTCATTTCAGCGGGCTTTAGATGTTTTAACGTAACATCACTAATAACTACAAAACATGCCTTGATTAAAAGGATTCCTAAAGTACTATTCTCCATGCAGTCACGTCAGGTGACTGCATGGAGAATAGTACTTTAGGAATCCTTTTACTCACGTGGCATAAGTGAATCATGAATCACGAATCATGAGTGTTAACGAAATTATAAAAATCCTTTTAGAGTTGCAATCATGGAGTCATAGTGTGGAATTTTTGTAAGCGTATACCCCGCACATTTCCATGAGACTTGGTAGGGATCCTGTATACATGCTATAGTGCTATAGGAATGCGTAATATAGGCAGACCTAAAGCATCGCCTTAGTGCGTTATATATCTGGAGAATCGCTCTAATTTGGATGATTCCAAATATATGCCATATGCGAGAGGCAGCTGGAGCAACCGGTAGGGCCTTTGTATAACTGAATATTGCCAATGAAGTGAGATCAGTGAGATAAACACGGAATATAGTGGTTAGGAAAAATAAAGCAAGGACTACTGAGGCAAAAACGGACTGTGTCGCGCTCAATGAGTGTAAGAAAGTCTGAAAAACTTTTTTTTATTTAACAAAAATATTAAAAAAATAAAAATAAATAAATAAATAAAATAAATTAAATAAAATTCGGATGAAAAAGGAACGTTAAGTTAGCTGACGAAATTTGGTCCGGTTGTGCCAACTGACACTTTAGGTTTAGAGGGACCATTGAGAGAACAAGGACTCCCATTTCGGCCACGGATAGTAAATCATTCCAGGTAAAGATTTACGATCCGGAGTTTAATTTGGATTATAATTATGTTACATGGCGACAATGGCCGAAGCAGACCGGACTCAGAAGAATCGCGAGGCTCGAGGACTAAGTTGAATCACTTTATAGAGATGCTGAAGAAAAGTGGAGTGTGGACTGAGGTGAGGAGGCGCAGGTGATTCAAAGGTCGTGACAGCATGCAGTTAAGTTTGCTACATTAGCTAGTGAGATTAAGGCAGTTGAAAGCAGTGCATATTTTAAGGAATTTAAACTACTGGGACAAAATCAGCCATGGATCTAGTTCATGATCTTTTTTGGAACTCGTCTCTGAAACACTTTGAGTGGCGGCGCTCTTGTCTGATAGGTGGGTGGGAGAAAGTCGGCTATGGCCTGGTCGAAGACCTTTTTTAGGAATTAATCTCCACAAACTTACAAACTTTATGACTTTTCTACGAATTCATCTCCCAAAAAGTTGACGACCTTTTTTTAGTCATCACCTTTTTCTTCTTTTTACAACTTTTATCGGTCTCCCAACCAATAATAAGGTGATTCAACAATAACGTCATTACCTTTTTAGGAATTCGTCTAGAAAATTTACCTTTTTTACAATGACAATGCCTTTAACTAATTCTGATTTTACTACTGGGACAAATCTTTCAACTCTTTCAACAAATCAGCCTAACTACTGGGACAAATCCTAAGACTACTGGGACATTTGTCCCACTAGTCATACAGTGAAAATATGCCCTGCTTGAAGGCAAGAGATTTAATTCTACGAATATCCCGTTTTTAACATTGAGCTGGAGCCAGAAAATGGTTAGAAAATGACGCGGTGGAATCAAACTGGGCGCGTATTCAGTACGGCCTCATATAATTTATATATATACAAATATATATATATATATAATATATACATGTATACGTTATATATAAATATATAATATATAGGGTAATTTTAAGTAGGAAGAAGAGGAGAAGAAGGAGGAAGAGGGGAGAGGCTTTGGTTGGCCCGTGCATCGAGCCTTAATTCGAGTGACTTCTTGTCTATTGTTGTTTGACGGGGCTTATACCTGCTCCATGGACGAGGGCTGATTGACGCCAAGAGCAGTCGATTAGTCGGCTAACAATCCGACCGGTTACTCCATCCACACAGGCTGCAAATTTGCCCGGTCCACGTCCCCACACAAAGGCTTCACTTCACCTGTATCAGTCCGCCGTCTCACAAAGCAGTGCCTTCCGCCGCAGCAATTAAATGGATTTCGGTTTAACCCCAGACGTCGCTGCACAGTCCTCCTAGAGACAATGGCTGCCTCTCACTTCCCCCAAACCATCGCACAATGCCTCCAACTTGTCGTTGCTACCAGTAGCGCTCTTCTACTCTGTATACCTCTTGATGGTGAAATAGACAAATCGCACCGATCAGAGTACGGTTTCAGTTTAGCATTAAGATTACACATAAGAATACTTCAGAATAGTTTATAGTACTCTAGACTCTAGTCCGCGATTAAGCCGGATACGGTGTAGTTTTGTATGTCGTTGTTTCTGACCGTCGCGAGACGGGTTTAAGGCGCTCTGTTCGACGAAGCATGACGAAAGACGACGATGATATTAATGGTCGTAATGATCGGTACTAATGCGCCGAGTGCATGGATGAATGGAGAGGCGGTGCATTAGCGCGTCGAGTCGATGCCACTAATAACCGGTTGATTCGCCTCTATCTCTCTGTGTCTCCGCCTCTATCTCTGTCTCCGTTACTCTGTCTCAATCTCTCTTTCAATGGCCGTTTTCCCCATTTCATCGGCTTCATCATAAGAGCCTCCATTCTATAGTCGACTTCAGCGTCGAGTGTTTGTAGCAGCGTATACATAATGTAAATATATATATGTACATAATACGTATATATGAGCACGTATATGCTGTGTATATATACATGCTGGGCGTGTATAGTATGTTCGCTGCATGCAGTTAAAGCCCTAGGTTTTAGGTTTGGCGGTTTCCCTCGTAGAATGAAGTGACCAACGACTGTAGGCGGTTCAAGTAAGCATCTGTCGGCCAATGGGCGTTGATTTCATTTTGGTTTACACATCTTACAAGCATAGGCTGCTGAATTTAATTATATGCATAGCCTAGGCAACATCGTCCGCTTTGTGGAATGGAGGCGAGGCGCAGGGACGGTCGGTCGATCGGTGGTAGCCCCCACCCTAGGCCCTTCACCCTCCCTCTGGCCCTCTAGCGGTCGGACGGATGGATGGAGATGCATCGCTAGGGCAGACTAGACCCGACAGGGCATACCCCGTACAGGCCCTACCTCGATCAATTGACCACTTGTATATATATAACCGAGCTGTGGGTCGACTAATTTGTGTATACGAAAGCCAGGTAAGCTGGCTAGAGGTCATACCTGTACTTCTAGAATGTATACAAGTTGTTCCAATTATCCAAATTTACCCCCCCATACACTCATATTACTATGGAGTTCATTGCTATGAAGATACTTACAGGGTTGAGAAACAAGTCTGTAGTTTCTATATGCGATTAGATTGCCATGAACAAATACGAACTTACTATTGTGGTAGATGGCGATCAAGAGGAAGCCATACGGGCATTTTTTGCTCACAACAACTGGAATTTTGAAAAAATTGGTAATTATGAAGACGATGCGTATATATATATATATATATATATATATATATACTGAAATTGTATAAATTGTTTTGTGTGGTGAACCCTGTACAAGTAGGCCCTATTGTTCTTCAGGTAGCGCTATACGTGCGCAAATAAGATTGAACTAAGATTTATAAATATTAAATTAAATTGCATTTATTATCCTTGCAAATATTTAGCTCAAACCATGCTATAGAAATACATAGTAATAATAACATCAGCAATGTTAGTATAATGACAACTGATGTGAACAGCAGTAACAGCAGTAATGATAATAAATGGCCAATTAAAAATGTAATTATTAAAATTACCATGATTATTATTATTACGATATGTAATAAGACAATAAACATATGCATAACCCAGCTAAGCTGTCGTTCAAGTCAAGTCGAAAGAGCTAATTGTATGTTGATGACATTATAAATATATCTCCAACCAATCGAAACTGCCTTTGTTCCAATTGCAGAGTTGGAACCACCAAAGAGAAGAAAATCTTGTATGGATGCCGCTTCGAAGGAGGTCTTGGTCGCGTCCAATGGAAATAGTACAGAGTCAGAAATTGAGGCTCAAAACAGTCATGACATTCAAGTGTCAGCTGATCATTTGCAGCTGCAGGGTGAAAATCATCAATCGGAAGGCGCCTGTCCTCTTTGTTTTCTCTCTCCGTGCGTGGGTTCTGCATCTCCAGGTTGGCTTGGCGGAGGACAAGCAGCGCATGCAGCTAACAGTCCAATACGAAGAGTAATTTATGGAAAATATTGGAAGATCATTTGCAACTTGGGTGGGTGGACGAGCCCATTATATCTGGCCAAGAAACTAACGGAATCGAACGGTGTACTTCACATGCGGGAAATAATGCCAGATTGCGTAGTGCGAAAAGTGAGATCGTTGTATCCGAATCCAACAGGCACGCCTTACATGGGCCACAAGTGGGAGTAACATTGATACTTTGGATAATTCGCCGGACTTTGTTTAGACAGAGAGATTTTTATTGTACACTTACTTTCTGACATAAAGCAGAATTTTATCGATTGTGAGCTGCTTATGTACACCTGTCATAGCTATGATTCAATGTAACATAACATTCCCCCATTTTAAATTTATATAGCGCCTCTTCAAGATTCCTACTCAGAGGTGGATTTAAACCTGAATTGCCCTCAATTGCTCGGCGCCACACGAAAACCACGTTACGGAGACTAGGTTTTTCATAAGTGCTATGTCAAATCAATTTTGCAATGGCCACAGTCCCTTGTCCGTTCAATCTTCTTTTTTTCTTGCTTGGATTAGGACCTCGTTGAGGGGGGGTAAGCCACAGATTCATTTTTATACAGATTGGAGCATCTTGTTACAGATCGGATGCCCTTCGTGGCATCAACCACAGTTTTCCGCTGTGGACCTAGTCTTGGTGATGAACACATGCCCGCTAGGCAGAGGGTCATCAGGCTTATTTAAATTGAGTCATGTGCTCCCATGTCACAAGGCTGTTATTGGATATTTGCAGCTTTTAGTTGTCAAGCAAAATGCCACTCTTTTTCTACAGTGTGCCCTACTAGCCTTGCCGCTGTTGGTCCGCGACTGCTTATTCGTCAGATATAACCCTGCTTATTTCGCAGCTGACCTCTATTTCTAGAGGTCGTTCCACTATCCGCCACCTGTGGACGCGTGTGATAGCAGTCAGCTCTGCCACACATCAGCTCTGCCACACATCTCTCTGTCCTATGCCAGGCCAAAATCCGGGGAGGTCAAGCAGAGTAGACAGCAGAATGCTAAGGTGGTTATGTGTAATGACGGTTGATGGTTATGTAGCACTGATATGTTTGATTTTAGTGTATCATACAATATTGTCACAGCTCTTACGGTTATTCTACTGTGTAGGGTGCATTGCTTTCATTTGAAAAGCTCTCACTGTCTCCTAATTGGTCGTCATCGGATTCGTCCGAAGAGATTTCACTCTGGCAGGTCTCCTTATCTGCAGAAGTTTCTGTCACAGACTCCGATATTGCTTTAGATGCTGACCACACGGCAATGTACAAATTCCAAATGTTCTCAACAAATACGTAGGTCTTGCGCCGATACACTTTTTTCCCGATTTGGCGACGTGGGTTTTTCGAACGAACAGTCGTGCATATAGACGTGTATGGTCTGTCGACGTGTTCGTTCCAGTCCAAGACAGCCAGATTGCTCCGCAGCTCGTACATTAAATTCCCGTAGTGTATCCGTTTATCCAGATAGATCAGACAAACGTTATTAAAACTTTCCACATAAAATGTGTCGTGGCCTTTGACATAATCTTCAGCGTGCTTGTACACTACCAACGACCGAAGAAAGTCCTGGAGCATTGTAATTGCAGCCTCATTTGAAACAATTCGAACTTCAATCATATGCCCCGGCTCTTTGCAGTGGGAAGTTTCATGGCACTTGCTGTGGTTGTTCTGAAAATGAGGGATGCATGATTCTATGAGCTTACGCAGGGTTTGGGCATCTCCATTGCAATTGTCCATACACCAATAGACGTGGTTTCGAATGGCAGCACCCTTGTCAGAAAGCTCGGGATGCCATGTTTTTCCAATGTTTTTTTGTGCTCCTTGCCCAATTTTTTTCACCCCGGCTGTTATAGGACGGGTGCAGTGCCAGCGGTCATTGGAATTCCTGGCTTGCTTCCTCTCACGTAGGCGCTTGTTGATTGTCATGTTTCGATCATGCACATGATGGGCAACTTTAATGTTGCTGAGATCCAGGCTCTCGTACATCCTGTCGAATCCCACTGCCTCGTGACGCTGTGAACAGTTATCATCATTCCCGTTAATGTGTTGAATATCAACGACTTTGTGAGTTTTCAACCCGATAGCAACATGGTCGGTGTGATAACTATTTCGTCTACAATGATGTCGTGCGTCAGTCATTATAGAGATAGCTCCATCAGGCGACAGTGAAGACTCCTGCGCTCTAGCGCCAAATATAGATTGCTTTCGCAGGTTCTCAGAAATGGCACTAAATGTAACCATATTCCTCCTGCGGAAAAGGTCTGACAATAGTCCAAACCGACTGAAGTCGCTAAAGCGCTCGTACTGTATGGGTGTCATACCAGAGGCCAGGTAGCTCAACATCACTCGGTGGTTGACTTCAAATTCCTTCCGCTCGCTGTCTATTGTGGATGAGGAACTCCACTGAAAGGAGTGTTTTTTCGCACACTCCATATCCACCGACAGCACATGACCACTGTGTGTCCATGACTTCACTGAATACGGCGTCACACATGTGGATGAATGTTGTGAGATTGTGTCGATCAACTGGGCAATGCTGGAGCACTGCCCAACAAAATTCTCATGTGCAGTCTCCAAAGCTGTTGCTGGAGCTGCTGATATTGCTGCTGTGACAGATGCTGGATCAGTCAGTGAAGTTGATTCACTTACTTCTTCCGTGACTGAAGACATCGTGAGTGTCTGCTGCGGATGTTGAGTTGCAGAAGAGAGCTTATTGGTGTCAACATCCATTATGACTTTCACCAGAACTTCTCTCAAACTTTTTACTCCCAACGCCAAGCGAATGTCCTCACATTTTTGCTCAAATTTAAGTTTATCACTGTCGGTTGTAAAAGTTAATTCAAAATGTTTCCTTACAGAAACGTAAGGGTAGCTATAACTCTTGGTAGATCCATCAGACAACCGTTTTTTAAATGTTCGCATGTTGCCAACTGCAACACCTGAAGTCGGTGTCGTTGGTACAGCGTAGTCTCCATCCATCTTTGGAAATAGTTCGATATAATGATACTAATATATGTCCACTAACGAAATACAATGTTATACTACTATAAGGTCCACTACTGAAATAAGATAATAATATAATATACAGACACGAGATATAAGCTGTATCGACTATGCGATTTAAAATGGCTATGAAGTGAAGAAATTACGAAGCTCAACTCTGCTGCAGCGAAATTCAAACTAGAATGAGTACTGCAAACCAAGACTCAATTGTGAAAGGACATTTCCTAAGTTCATTTCCTAAGTTCATTAGCATAATTTGGCATGTGACCTAGTCTCTCTTCCTTAGGCTGTATATTAGCATCTGATACTGGTGCAAATTCTTAGAATATGAAATACAGCTTATTGTCTTTAGTGTTCCGGGTATAATAAGGCAACGGTGACAGCATCAACAGCTGGCATTTATATACAGGTTTACGACCCAAAGCTCGGTTATATATACAAGTGGTCAATTGATCGGGGTAGGCCAGAGGGAGGGTGAAGGGCCTAGGGTGGGGGCTACCACCGATCGACCGACCGTCCCTGCGCCTCGCCTCCATTCCACAAAGCGGACGATGTTGCCTAGGCTATGCATATAATTAAATTCAGCAGCCTATGCTTGTAAGATGTGTAAACCAAAATGAAATCAACGCCCATTGGCCGACAGATGCTTACTTGAACCGCCTACAGTCGTTGGTCACTTCATTCTACGAGGGAAACCGCCAAACCTAAAACCTAGGGCTTTAAGTCGGCTGATGTCGTTCAGCTGAAAAGGAGGCGGAGAGGGCGGCTCCATCCGGACGAGTAATCTAATGCAGCCGACCATTTATGTAGCCCAAGTATCCCAACACAATTAGGCCGCTATTTCGATAGGGAACAAGAACCTGCGGCCACGGGAAGACGACGGAGGCGTTTCTTTACATGTCTCTGACAAGTTTATAGGAACTGTTGGAATTGAACGAAACGTAGAAAGAGAATTATAGGTCGTCCATATGTGAAGCTAGTAAATATATATAGGACCTATTCATATATTTATATATGTAAAATGGGCATATATGCGCATAACGATAATTATAATTAGTACTATACTATATCAATACTTCCTCTTGTACTTGTACAATAATAGTATACTATTACAAAAAGAAGAAACGGGGGTGGGGGCGAATGGATATATATATAGGCCGCACTGCGGCACTGGAGGACTGTACAAGGGGCGGCAAAAGGCGGCAGCATTATAGTTCTAGACATATTGTTTATAATCTAAACCCTAAATCCAAGGACCGTTTATACAAAGGACTGGAAACTCCTTATATAACGTCGTGTACTTATTTTATGAGCGATAATCGGGGGTCAGGAAAATTTCGCATCTCATTTACATAAAAAATGCATTAAGTTAATTATATTTCTGAAGGCAAATCAACGAAAAATTATGTTTGCAAAGTAAAAATATTGTCTTTGGAAATATAAAACACCATATTAACTGTCTAAAACAAAACTTAAAGTGGGGCGACATCTGTGGGTGAGTTAAAACAGGTATACACATTATTTGCATGAGTAACCAATCCTCTAGTATAGAATCCTTGCCCTAAATCTAATGGCGATCACATTTAAGAGTTGAACTGACTCACTGCAGTCTCTTCTCTCTGCATATGTGTCTCATATACACTGTCTGTGTTTATGTTTTGTGTCTCCAGGGCGGGAATTGTTGGGGGTGGAGGTTCCTACAATTCCCACATTGTCTCTCTCTCTTTCTCTCTCTGTCTCTGTCTGTCTCTCTGTCTGTCTCTGTCCCTGTCCATCTTGCAACATGACATATATTTCATGTCCGTGTTGGTTGAAAATTTCACCTTCTCTAGATTAATGAAAAGAAAATATAGCCTTGAACAGCCAAATTTACTCATGTGTCATGGTTTTTAGGATCAAATCGGCATGATACCCATCATACCCTCTATGTAGTTTCCTTGGTGACCTTTATTTTCTAAAGCCGGGACCAGCGTTGCGGAAAGTTCAGCGAGGCTACGGCGTTTGGGCAGATACCAGCAGAACCATGCAATTTCTGAAACAATATCATCCAACCTAAGCAACTGCAACGTCACTGAAATGTGGAACAATAGTTCCATCAATTCGACGCCTTTGTATAAATACCCCAGATATATAAATACCCCAGAAATATAAATACCCAAAAAATATAAGTATACTCCAGAAATATAGATACCCCATAGTCTTCTTCAACATATCTCCGAGTTTTACTAGAAATTCTCTGTATAGAATGCAGCATCCATGAATAAATTTGTGTAAAAAAATATAGCACTAAATACAAATAGTAGAACCCTTGAATTGAATTTAAGTGAAATCGCTTCTTGAGTACCAACAGTTTAAAAAATTTGGGGACAGTCAGGAGATAGATTTCAAAGGTAAAACGCGTAAGTAACGTTTTATGGAGCCGTTTGATAGGTACCACATAAATGCTGTGTTGAATTATATGACATTACATTTGCGCTCATAATATACGATAGCGATCGATCGTTTCGTAAACGTACAGAAACGATTGCATAAAAGTTATGTATGAAATAATGTATTTCAACTGGACATTGATGTAGCGCCTTTTTCGTACCTCTCGAACAGGGTATGTTTTAAGGAAAATTTATCACTGCACATGGCCAGCGCCGGAGCGTATAAAAATCATAAATAATTATGAATTACAATTATTTTCGTGCACAAACAGCGGTTAACAGCCTTTCATCACTGCACATTTTGTGTATCATTGCACGTTAAAACAATCCCTGCTCTCGAAGGCGGTCTGTTACATATGCTGATGGTTTGGTACGTTTACACGGATGATGGTTACTGATCTTATTGCTGGGATTGTTTTAACGTGCAATGATGCACAAAACGTGCAGCGATAAATTGAAAATTGCAGTGATGAATGGCTGTTTGTGCAGGAAATATATTGCAATTCGTAATAATTTATGAATTTTTTTTATTGACGCCCACTATAGACTCGCGATTTTGTGCAGTGATAAATTTTTCTTAAGACATCTCCTGTCTTATTGACTCCGCCCATACATCCTTCCAGAGAGGGAGAAAACCTGTACAGGTTCGTCCCCTTGCCTCTGCCTGTCTTGCCTCTTCGCGGACAGTCTTCACCTCTTTCTATTGATCGTCGACAGCGAATGGTTGCGGCGGCAGAGGCAAGGGAGGGGCAGCGGAGGGAGATTTCTAATGGCATCTTCCGCCTCTTCTTCCTGACGAGTCCCATCGACATCTCAGGCGCTTGAGTGGATGTTAGGCAAAGCACTCAGCCGCTGTATCCAGCGCTAGCCACTCAACGCGATCTGACCGAGGACCGGCGGCCAACCAGCCAGCCTAGAAGGCCTCCCACCCCGTCAACAGAAACACCTCCCCTTGAACGCGTCCTCCTCCGCCTTCTCAGCCCCACAGGGCGTCCGTGAACGAGAAAGAACGCACCAGCACCAGCAACATCCACTTTATAAACGGATGCAAGGAAAAGACCGATGACAACGATTTGAGGAAATCGTCAAGTAAAGATCTATTTTACCCAAACGCAAGAAATTCCAATCGAGACGAACTGAGATGTTAAAAGAGAAATCGGCGTAGGCCCTACTCTGAAATCAAGAAATAGAGTTTAAAAATCGTTCTATTTGAAATCAGCGACTTATAACTTCTGCGTATACGACTACTAATTAAAACTAATTAATCGACGGGTCTAACGGCGAGAAGTAACAAGTTTTTTACACAGACAAACGAACAGTCTGTCACTCTGTCGCTCCTGCTGAAGGGCAAAGAATGCATTAGGCGAAGCAACAGCTTTTAAAGTACACAGCATAAGACTTTGCCGAAAATGCAGTGAATGAAATATAACTGACTGACATCTCTATAGAAATTGAGGAACTAAATTCGCGTGCTTTAAACTGGGCGCAATGTCTTACATGCCCTACAAACAGCCAACATCCTTTTCTGTCAGCGACATCTTGAGTCCGGCGGACGAGTGTGGCTTCCGGCAGGCTGTCCTAGGTTCCGTTTCCGGTCTGTACGATCCATCATCGGCCGCAGTCAGGGCCAACTTGCATCACCCTGGTGCAGGATCGATCATGCACGACCCCTCAGCTGGACCCGGTAACTCCACCCTGGTGCCAAACCATCCCTATCACTCGTACCTGTCGCCTACATCGTACGACATGGCGCAATATGGCGCAGGCGATGCGTGTCTGCAGGGATTGCGAGCGACTGGTGGCTCCACCTGGTATTCATCGGATGCTACAGACCAACGGATAGCAAGTGAGTTCCGTTCAATCAGACACCGAATGCAAACCTCGGCTAAAACTACTTACCTGAAAGAAATGCTCATTTCTGTTCAAGTGTATACGCAAAACGTCCAGAGTTTTGTTTAAGGTTAACAGGCGAAATGTTATATACTGAAATGTCTGTGAGGTTATAGATGTGCTGCAGTGAGGCTGATATGGTTATAGTAAATATATAATTATACTCAGCACTTATGACAACTCATTTATAGTCCTATCACTCAGCTGTTAGGTTAAATTAAATACGGCACCCGTTCATGCATGCTATTAAATAATAAAAAGGCAGATATGTTTTAAAGATTTGCGAGACCTCCTGCATGGTGTAATTCTTTTTAACAAGTGCCTTCCAAGCTTTATATAACTTAGCTTATTGGCACTGGCGACACGGGACACTTTTAACTGATCTGGTCAAAAAGAGGTGAAATTTTTCTTCACGAAATAAATGTGTTGACCTTTTTTGGTGTTTCTTCAAAATTTGGTAGGACGACTGCATAGCGTGGCCCCCCACTGTTATAGAGGTGGGGTCTTGTTCCCCTCGAATCCCCGGGATCGCCGCCCATAAGCGTAGGGCCTCACCAAGTCTAAATTCGGCGCTGGTGCACGCGCGGGCAACATTACCAGGCGTTTTGCATACAGGAAAATTGTGTTCACGTTTTCGTAGCCTTGACAAATATTTTGGTTTGAATATATTTGTATCGAAATGTTTGTGAAGTTTTTATGTGTGAATTAAATAATCTGCACTAGTTAGCAGAGCTACATACTTACTTGCCGGAATGTGTTTCCTGTAACTACATGGCCAAATCAATTGTTTACATGTATGCAGTTACGTACAGATCAGATGTCACAAATGCAACGCAATTACAATTTGCCGTTCGTACCCTGGCTTAGGACCATTGTACGCATGAGTGAGGACTGAGGAGTCTGAGGACCATTGTACGCATGAGTGAGGACTGAGGAGTCTGAGGACCATTGTACGCATGAGTGAGGACTGAGGAGTCTGAGGGCCATTGTATACGCATGAGGGAAGACCAGTGTGCTCATGACGGAAGATACAAATTCCGATCCACTATATAAAAAAGTGTCATCTGATCTAAGAATTCTTGTAGCGCCAGCGATTAAAGCTCATGCCTTGGTCAATGGTCCCTGCAGCAGCCGATTAAAATTGACTTGCTTGCTGAAATCCAGGTTTAGCCAAGCCGAAAACTCACAAAGGGTTTCGAACATTAAGCTACATGTATAATATATAGGCAATACGCATACACAATTACGAATGCATCTTATAAGCGTTTAAATTGGAGATACGGTGTCAGTCATGCATAATCTAACACGGCAACGCTGATTCTGCAGATTGAATGTCTATTGAAATGCGGTTCCATGCAGCGTCTGTATCGATGCCATATTTTAGAGTTTACTTCTAAGTCTACTTGCTGAATATACTATAATAGACAATAGATGCCTCTTCTTGCGTCATCTTCCTGTAAAAATTCACCGCATGCATGGATGCACAATTGCACATTCACCGTTTATGAGTGAAGGCAAACAACTGCTGCAAAGGACACCAAGGAACACTGACTATACAATGTATACAATGTATACACCAACCTTTATCAGAGCATGGCACCCTTACTAACTCAGCGGTAGTCAACGGCACTTCTGGTCTTAATTTCATCTATTTTTCTTCTTCAAGTTAGTTCCTTATTAAAATTTTTACTAACGAGCAACGTCCCAACTATTTCTACACTACTTCAAGTTTAAAAAATAAATATAGGCTTTGTTAGTAATGACAATCATAGTTTTTCACACATTTTGACAGAAAAAGCTGCACAAATGTTATGCTGCTGCAACTCTGCGATCCAGTCGCGAACCCCGTAGAGCAGGTTTGTGGTACTCTTTGGTGTCGGGTACCCTGCAGGTTGGGAAGCACTGGACGATACGACTACGCTGCTGTCATAGTTAAGATTGTGTCTGACGTTGAAGGTATCCTCTGAAACTGGAGATTTCCTAGTACTCTCCTTATCTTCCTCCCACTCTCCCGGGTAACCTTTTCCCTGACCAGCCCTTTCTCTTTTCTCCCACCCCTTCCTTCAGCTTCTCTCGCGTTAGCTAAGGGCAGTAAAAGCAATTACTAACATTACCAGTCTTATTAGTCGCAAGATAGCGCCATTGCTGGACCACATACACACATACATAAGTACGCCTCTCAAGCTAGCTTTGAGATTTTGTGGAGCTTCATTCCTTGAAGAAGATGGTGAGGCATAATGAATAAACTATGTCTGTAATTTAAATTTTGTAGTAACGAGGCTGATGAACTCTGGTGCGGCCGGTCATACCCTTGGTCCAAACATGACTCCAATGGATGTGACGGCTGCAGCAGCCGCGGCCGCCATGACGTTCGGCATGTTCAGTGGAGCGGATCCGTACCAGGCGTGTCGCTACGGCGGCGTTCCGTTCTCCTTGCAGAGCCAGCGACGCAAGCGACGCATCCTGTTCTCGCAGACGCAGATCTTTGAGCTGGAGCGGCGCTTCAAGCAGCAGAAGTACCTGTCGGCGCCAGAAAGAGAGCACCTGTCGAACCTCATCGGACTATCGCCGACGCAGGTCAAGATCTGGTTCCAGAACCACCGCTACAAGACGAAGAAGGCGTCCAGAGACAAGATGCACTGTCGCCCACAGCAACCGCAGCAGCAACCGCAGTCGCCGAAGTGTGTCGCCGTGTCTGTGCTCGTCAGGGACGGTAAGCCGTGCGTTGGCGCACAGTGCTTGACCGGCAGCGGAAGTGGACTCGGTGGGGGAGGAGGAGGAGGGCGGATGCATCAGGCCTTGTCGTCGTCGCATGGAAGCCAGTTCCTGAGGTCCAACTATCCGTCGATCGTTGTACAGGATGATGGGAGCAGCACTCCTAATTCATCGCCATCGATGCAGTCAGACAGTCCGATCAGTGGGTCGGGGTTCGGCGCCAGAGGGTGTATCGGCATGGGGCGCCAGGATTTGGTTCAGACCGATGACCAACTGATGAGGGTAGCACCTGGGTCCAGTGGCGCTCCTGCATACGCGTCTGACTCTCGTGTTGCCACTGACATGCTTAGAAACGGACTAATGTTCAACGACAGGTTCTGGTAACCCTAATTATAAATACAAGTTTTGGTAACCATGGTTTTATTGTATTGTATTGTATTGTATTGCATTCAGATATTTATAAAGCGCTTCTAGCAGGAGGGCCATTCAGAAGCGCTCACAGTGCGAGAGACCCCAGTATACGTGCTGCATGATAAGCATTGCTGCAGAGGTTCTATAGCAAGCACTGCTATATATTGAGATTCTGAACTTGAACTGGTGATTAAATGGATATAGTTTGAATAACTATATGACGGGGTTTTATCGCTAAAATCAATTGCATGTTTTATCATGATAATATTGTCTTCACCGTTTGATTTTAGCCTAAGCTGGACCCAAAGGCTTAGGCCTATATGCACTCTGGTAATCATGTGCAGAATGTGCATGTGCTCTAATCCTGTGTATCAACTGTAAATTCCATGCAAAACTTTTACCTTTACAAAAACAGTGCACGCATGAATGCGTGAAAGAGTCCGCCTTGTCGTCTTTCATGCATGAATGCAGCAGAGCGTATACTGTTGTATTCCATGTATTTTTGCTCAGATGAACAATGCTGTGGAATGAACTGGCGATTTCATACGTAACATGACTGAATTTTTTTATTAATACCATTCCTCTGGATTGTTCAGAACATCAAATATACTCAGGGACGCCGGCAGGCTAAAAAATTGGACGCACACACATCCCGTCTCCTCCCATTCACACCCGTACTCTGTCTGCCACTCGTAGTCATGCACTGAAAATGACTCAGAGTGAGACATAAAAGTACAGTATAACACATGCATATGATATCATAATTATGATATATTATTTATGCACACTGTAGGCCTATAGTAAACCAAAGTTACACAGTGAAATTGTCAAAAAAATCGATGCGATGCCTATAATCCTTGTGTGGATTTGATTTGGTAGGTGGACCGTGGACGCACGTGCGTCCAGTGCGTCACGCTGCCGGCGCTTCTGAATATAGCATACCCGTCAACTGTGAAGTTGCATGCTGTATGTCCTTCGTGTGGGAAAATATCGTAGGGGCATATATCCAGGGTATACACTGCATGTATAATAGGCCCTATATCGTTACTTTGGTATTGGCATATGCAGTTAATTACCATTCATACATAGTTCAATTATGAAAATGATGCATGAACAGAACTGCAAATAGTTCTTCAGAGCGTTTGTCCTCGTATACGCATGGGTGAATTCGGGACAATAAGCAAGCGTTTAAGGCGTCTTGTTTAAATTACAGACCTGCTTGACATGAGACACGTGCATGCGTTGCGTGACAGACGTCGACTGTTATAACTGCCTATAATTGACTATCAACTGCCCTATAGCTTATCGAACATTCATGTATATATATATATATATATAATGTATTATACATTATATACTGTGTATATTTATATAATTGATTCCTTTGCTGCCTTCTGTTATACAGTCGCAATCTTTTAGTTCCTACTGACGTTTACGCGTTTACGGTGTTATATATATGTATATATATATATATATACATAGAGTACTTTACACAATTGCGTTATATATATATATAATGCCTATCGACTGCATGTCGTCATAACACGTAGCATTGTCAAAGCTACTTCTGACATCATCTTTCAATTCAGCGATTGTCAAGTTCAGTGATACCCCGTGCAACAGGTGTTTCTCATATATATAGACGAATCGTTCAACAACGGGTTTTGACTATGTAAGACCTATGAATATACGTGCGCGTACAGGCGCACACGCACACACCCACACACAGTTAGTCGATTTCCTAGACGAAAATCCAAAGCTGCCATTGACGGTGGCTTCTTTGGCTTAGCGATTGTCTTCGCTTCTATTGTATCGCGTCGAAATGGAGATGAACTTGTTACATATCGACATTTGCGCCATTCTTATTCGCGACCCGTTGAAGCACGTTGTTGGCCAAATCGCGTGTTGTTGCGTCGCGCGGCGCTCCATAGACAGCAGAGCACGCAACAAACTTCGATTGTCGACTGAAACTAAAGACGTCGACCTGCGTTAGGAACGGACGTATACAGCCAACTATTTAATCACTTAATGTCTGACGAAGCCGCCGGCGATCAACAATATTCTGTCGTCGACATTCGGAGAGACCATTGTGACGACAAAGAGCTCATTAGGCGAACACTGTTGTCGGCCGATTTAAGACCGATATACACGCGCTTTTGATTAAATCGCGGGAACGATGAATGTCCGGGTGTACCGCGCTCCGATGCCATGTGCACCGGACCCGCATCCAGACAAGTCCTATATACGTGTGTATACACGTGTCAAAAAGCGCGCAATTTCCGGGAATATCGACTGCCAAGGTGACCGGCATCTGCAGCGAATGAATGAATAAATGATTGAATGAATGATAGTACGAATGAATGAAAGATAGCTAATTTGTTCAGTTTCTATATATATATATGTGCCATATATACGGAGACTTGCATTTGAACTGAGAGTGCATATGTATATAATAAGAAACGCCTACCTCTATAAGGAGGGAAACGTCTGCACCCATCTAACTATAACGAATCGCCTTTGATCTCGCAGTTTTCATATAGACTATAGCGCATCATAAATAAACTATAGACTATCTTTTATTCACTCGTACTATCATGAATAGGATTTGCTGTAGAGTTATCTAATTATGTTTTAAATCTATTATTTGAAACAAGGTAATCCAACTTAACAAGGGCGTCTGCAAGCAGTGAATAGCCAGAATAGGTCATGTAATGTCTTCATCAGAATAAAATGATATATAGGGCAGTGATGCCGCGTGCATGCACGTGAACAGAGTTTGCTCGTTTGTAATGCATTATGGGCGCTGAAGAAATGCTAAGTTTAATATTATAGTCCAGTAAACGTTAATATTAGGGCACAGGCTCAATCAAATCAAAACATTCGAAATCCGATAAAATCTTACTTCTGTTCACTTGCGAGTCTACGAGTTGAGAGGGAAATGCTTTACCACGTGTGCAAGAGGCTGGATATCGAAAATAAGTTTGACGAACTTCTTATAATAATAGACTATAGTCATTGCGGATGTATACTTTCAAGTCGTCAGACTATATCTATTTTGTTTAGTCATCCTCTTCTTTATAGATAAGTTTTAATCCACTTTAACCTTGATTTCACGATTTGTGCTTTCATTTGTTCAGTTTTTGTCACAGTTGTTGTGACATCTTCACGATGGTATTCCTATTTCTAGGGTTTTTTCATATTCTCCTTTGTTACTTAATAACTTAGCCTATATGGGAAACCCTCGCTGAAACAGATTTGGAGCAACTCAATGGTTCCATTCTAAGTAAGTCAAATGTGAGCATGATCCCTCCCATTTGGATTCGACCTTAATTCTGTGGAGCTAGTCTTATACACGACAGATTACAGTAGACATATATGCTGAATAGTTTTACAGCAAAACAATACAACTAAAGCGCAGTGTGGGGATTGTAGAGAAAAGACAGGGGGGGAGGGTTGAACATTTTATCCGTATTTTTCAAACTGATGTCAACGAAATTTGAAAGCAGCAGATTTCAACGCTAGCATGCAGTTTTGCAAGTCTGACTTGAATCAAAATCAATTCATTTGTTGAGAATATTCAAAAATGCATACAGGATACACCATGGAAATTTCTTCTCTCTGTCAAATAATGCTAAATCACACTAGGAAACTGAGGGGATTGTGCAATGAAGACTTAACTGTGAGGGTTCTATAAGAAAGACTAAAGCGGTTCAAGCGCAATTCATGAAACGACGAACATATATGTTTCAGTGTATACTCAGTGGAGTTCATTTTCAACACGCGATTGTCCAAGGTTTTGAACTCTTGTTCAGTCAAGTCGAACACACCCCGCCTATGCAGGTGGACAGACTCGACACTTTTGCATAGATCTCCGCCCACCCGTAGGCGTATACCGCCCAATCAGACTGACTATATCGTAAAGCTTCGTATTGACTGTCCGCGCGTTGCGTCTCTGAACCATTTCGTTTCTGTCTCGATAAAAGGAAGCCGACTTCATCCGCAGTTTGTTTTCATTAGCCTATTGTAAAACACAATATGAAGATCACAGGGACTGAATTGTTCAACCCCCAATTCATTTTTCAACCCCTCCAGTTAATTCCCAAAAATTACCTTGATGGTTAAGTTAAACCTCCAAGCACGGCTTTCATTGGTTCAATGTATCTTCATTAATGCCATGCACTTCATGCAAGTGTTGTTAAATCTTAATTTTTGCTAGACCTACAAATCTTCTGCAAAAAGCTAAAGAGTTTCCCAATAAGTATTTTTTAATGTTCGATTTCTTTATCAGATAGTAGTTCAAAGGAGGTCCGAGTTCTGTTACCAAGGGTTACCGTCAAAGTTTCAAGGTTTGGGGTCTCCTTGTTGTGAGGTCGCGAAACAGACTGATTCTATAGACAGCAAGAAAGTTACTTGAAATTCGGTAAAGGAGATGCCCGACAAACGCTTATCTTAATTCAGATGGATTTATATTCTAAGTTGAAGGCAAAAAGAGTTCCCATGCAGTTCACACCCAAAGGCGACGAAGGCAAGCAGACGAAGAGATAGCGCAAAGGCCACCGTCATAACCCACATCGATCCGTATTCGAGTCGACAGTGTCGATATACAGACTCCATATACTTGCCTATCACAACATCACAGAGCTAAGAGAACTGAGGTCGAGCTCACTCGTGCGTATAGGTCGGGATGATGGTCTGTGTGCAAATAGCGAACGGATTTCAACTGATGGTTTGTTATTAGACAGAGGCGCTTAACGAACACAGGAACTATCAGCAAACACTCGTGACCTGACAACATTTCTAGCCATTTTCCCAGTGGAGAGTTTAAGACTACTGTACCTCCTAGCTATAGTATCGCCATTGTGAGGTCTGTAACACGTGCTATGTGAAAAGCCACATGCAAACATACATACATTGTAAGGGACATTATTAAACTCCTGTTGTACTGTATATGGTACTGCGTGTAGAAAGCACTCGTAATTGAAGACTATATAGGCGCCAGACAATGACATAACGTCACCGACAGAAAATTCTTGTAAGTCTACCCGAAGTATTTTCCTGTTGTTCTGAAGGCCTCGTGGATAGAGCCATAGACAGCTGGAGACAGGAGGCAATTGACCCCAAAGGTCAGTCTTTCTGCATCCGAGACAAGAGCCCCTTTAACGACGTATCCACCATACACGTAGGGACGGACGAGCCCCCACCCCGTCGTTTATATGATTTGCGTTGATGCTGTTTGCCTGACGTTCTTCTCTGTCTCTGTTTGTCTGTCTGTATGTCTGTCTCTGTCTGTATGTCTGTCTCTGTCTCTCTTTGTCTCTGTCTGTCTGTCTCTGTCTGTCTCTGTCTGTCTCTGTCTGTCTGTCTCTGTCTGTCTCTGTCTGTCTGTCTCTGTCTGTCTGTCTGTGTGTCTGTCTGTCTATGTGTGTGTCTGTCTGTCTGTGTGTCTGTGTGTCTGTGTGCCTGTGTGTCTGTCTGTCTGTCTGTCTGTCTGTCTGTCTGTCTCTCTCTCTCTCTCTCTCTGTATAGGCCCGTCTAGTCCTCCGTAGGTAGGCCTATCCGGACTCGTGTATACGGTGGACGGGCGCGTTTCGAGAGCGCATTTCGAGTCGTAATATTGAAAGATAATCAGTTCTTAAACGCAATTTTCTTGGCGCCTTTCATCGTTGGAGGCGCTGAACGCCGCGTGAAATGACGAAGTCGTCTGCTGTCATCTTCCGCTTCGTTGGTCGACGGTCACTTGGCCCGACCGTCAACGACTCGTCAATGGCCGTCCAAATTTCCTCATTTCGTCGCCAGAGGACGCCTAATCGGTTCGAGGCGTCGACCGTGTTTATAGCTATTACGACGAAGACTCGCCTGCTCTCCTGTCCATGTCGCTGTCAGCCTGCCTTTGCCTCGTGTCCTTCTGCCTCTGTCTACTTGTTTATGTCTTTGCGGCGGATATGCAGGCTATCAGATGTCAGTAGTCGTTGGATGGATGTCGTTGTGTCCAGTATAAACTAATAATCATGTATTATACTAGGAACTGTTTCTTCGGAGCTTAAAACGGTCAGTCAAAACAACCACAGATGTCCAAGAACCCCCAACGAAGACAAACCGATGCTAAAATCCAAATCCAGGTACAGACGGTGGTGGATAGGGCAACAGACAGTGGATAGGGCTTGGATTTGTAGAAGAGCGATTATGAAGAATAAAAGAAGAGTGCTTATAAATAATAGAAGGTTGATCAGTAAGATTAAACGAAGAGTTCGTTTGGATTTTCTGAAAAATATTGTTTTCACTTTTGAGTGAAAGATACGAGGATAAATTGCAAGACATCCGTGAATTGATGTAGAGGGGTTCCGTGGAAACGATTTATAGCGAGTGATTTATCCTGTTGAAGCTATTTAACAGCAATCTTGGCAAATTAACCAGGCCCACCGACAGAAATTCCGGGCCCCTAGACAGAGCAGTCACGGGCCCCTAGACAGATCAGTCACGGGCCCCTACCTAGAGCAGTCACGGGCCTCTAAACTACCTTTAGGCTCTATGAGAAAATTTTGAAAAAACAAATTGAAATAATAAAAGTGCGGGTACGACCGTATACATAATTATATTTGTATATACAACCATTATTTTATTCAGTTGTTAATTTTAAATCTGTGCTAATCAAAAGCAACTTTTCTGGATTTAGGTGCATCAAAATAGTTTATTAGATGATTGCGGGCCCGGCCCGGGTCCCTGAAAATCGCCGGACCTTGGGCATTTGCCCTCCCTCGGATTAACTGGATTCCATCAATCAATCAATCAACTAGACATTTATATAGCGCGCTCTACAAGGCAACTATTCAGAGGCGCTCATTTAAGTAACGCAAGTGTGCTTACTCCGATCCTCAATAAACTGAAAGTTCAGATCTACCCTGCCAGCATGCCCACATTGAGCCCATATAGAACCCTACAGAGCCCATTTAGGCCCCATCTAATGCCCATGGAAACACCGGCAGGGTGTATATCTAGTGTAAATTTTGGCATCTGTTGGGAATTCTTGGTCATTTTCGCTTTGTAAAACAATGCTTTCATATTCGTCTCAAACAACCGTTCGCTGACTGTAGACTAAAAGTAAACTTGTACTCAGTCACACGTTAGCATGCAGGCGTAGTGACTTTCTACATTGTTCCAAAACCAAGTTTGCGCGAAGGGAGACCTACCCACCAACTCTTCATCTCTCACTTTCACCTCCGACTCACCTGTTCGCAATCTTGGCATTGCCTTTGATCCACATATCTCCTTCTCTCATCACATCTCCAACCTCTCGCGCACCTGCATGCTTCATGCATATTCGTGACATCCGCCGCATTCGACTTTAAAACTCACCCCCTAGCTAAACCACTGCAAGTCTGTAAACTTAATCCACTCCAAATTGCAGCTCTGCCTCCTCTCCCTAGTCCCTGGTTTCTCTGGCAACCGGACTCGAGCTTCCACCGGATATCGGTCTCTAGACAACTCCTCTGATACGACGCAGCGCTCGAGAATAAGCTGATTACCTGCGCTTAGTTTAGAGTATAGCAGTCTTGTTGTCCTCGAGACCAAGGTCTCGGTCTCGAGTGCACTCGAGTTCGTTTTTAAAAGTCTTGGTCTTGGTCTTGAGGTTCAAGGTCTTGGTCTTGGTCTTGGTCTTGGTCTTGAGGTTCAAGGTCTTGGTCTTGGTCTTGGTCTTGAGGTTCAAAGTCTTGGTCTTGGTTTTGCAAGACCAAGACCATGACTTTGACAATATAGGCTATAGAGTCATTTAACAAAACGTAAGGATTTTAATAATTTATCCAATAATTACTAATGCAATTGCTTTAGTATTTACACGGGGTGAGTGAGGCTTTGCTGTTGTTTTGGACATTCATTTTGACTTCCGGTTGTTTACCATGGAATGATTTCAAAACAGACTCACAATTTGTACATTGTATACATCTGGTACTTGAAAAACTTCTCTGTGTGCCAGTGAATTCAGCACTGTAGAACGTATTTTTCACATGGCAGAATTTGCATGAGGCCCACAGGTCACGTCTTGGTCAGAAAATCATGAGCGAATTGGTTTTTATAAAATGCAATGGGGGTCCATAGAGTAGTGGTAACATCACTGGCGTGAAGAGCAAGAGGTAGCGGGATCGCTTCCCGCAACCTCCTCAAATTTAGGTCCACTCAGCCTTTCATTCGCGAGATGGCGCGTTTGTGAAAATGAGATGTAGGACGTGATGGGCGCCTTGCATGGCTGCCGTGTACAGTTAAATTCGACTCCTGTAATAACTTGTGATCATCCGTTCATACTGATTTGTAATCATACTGCGTTATTGTCAGTTTGAAGATATTAAACGAAGATTATTATTATTATATGGAATAAGATTTCGCACGAAGGACTTTTGTAAATACGAATTCGGAATTCTCTGCAGTCTGTATTTGGAGATGTTTTCTTTGAAAAAAATAAAAGATTCGTGTTTTAATTAAAATAGCGAGTAGTGTGACTTGACAATTTTTTAGTAAGGAATACAAATCTGGATACGGTTGTGATCTTTGGGTATTGTTCTCGGTTTTTATTCTTTAGTTTCAAAGTCTTGGTCTTGGTCTTGAGGTTCAAAGTCTTGGTCTTGGTATTGGTCTTGAGCTTCAAGGTCTTGGTCTTGGTCTTGGTCTTGAGGTTCAAAGTCTTGGTATTGGTCATGGTCTTGAGGTTCAAGGTCTTGGTCTTGGTCTTGAGGTTTAAGGTCTTGACAACAAGACTGGAGTATAGTGCTTTAGAAATTTGGAGTTTAAGATTACGATGACGATGACGGTTAGGACCATGGCCCTCTGACCAAACTGTAGGACTATACCGCTGCAAATGAAGACCGGAAATCTGAATTTTTACGTTTCATGGCCAAGACAAAAACTCTGTATGTCTGCACGCTGCAGAGAAATGTCTGAGACGATGGTTGTTACCGGTCTATTAATGCATGTTCTACCTGTGGCTGAACGATGCCGTACATTTTGCATTCGGCAGATGGCAGTAATGAGGCGCGTCTCCAGGGAACAACAGAGTCAGTATAAGCGCTTGATTCTGGTTATGATTATTACAACAGTAGCTAGGCCTACCAACACGATTTGCGATGCGAAAAAACATAATTATTTAGGTATAAAGTTCTTGACCATTATTTATTTTTAAAGTTGTTACGTGTTCTGTGTTTATGAATAGCATGCAAAAACGTCCTTAGGGCCTACCCCCCGCCCGGCGCCCCCTAAAATTTTACACCCCTTACAAAAATTCTGGTGGACGCCCATGGTGATTGGCGTTGTCGGTGCAACGCATTTTCACCATTTATGTTTTACACTGACCTCATACATGGAAACCCGGATTTCCACTAAGGATCACATCTGATTCCCTACATTGCAATCGACTTCAGTATCAGAGGCAAGCCGAAATTTCATTCTCCGTATACAGTTAAACATTGTGCCGTGACGGACGGGCGGTTAGTTATTGGGTGGTGTCCAGTGGCGTAGCTAGGATATTATGCGCCCGGGGGCGAACTATGAAATTGGCCCCCCCCGTTCAGGTTTTCCAAATACATCGAATGGCAATTTAAATTTTCCCAAACAAAGAAGCTGAAAATGGGGCGACAAAATCATCCCTGACACACTAATTTAGAAGTAACGAGGATATAACTGGAAATTTTGGGGCGCCAAAATTAAATCTTATAATTTTGGGAATAAATTAGTTTAAATTACATCAAAATAAGGGAAAAATATTAATTTTTAACCCTCGTTTTGGCGCCCCCTTCCTTTGGTGCCCGGGGGCACATGTCCCCCCTGGCCCCCCCTAGCTACGCCTCTGGTGGTGTCTTCAATTAATCAATCATATTCGTTTATTCGGAGGTTATAAGTTGACATGAGCACGACTTATTTAGCCTACATAATATTTATACTAGGCCTAGGCCTACGTGTAATATCACGCGTGACAGCCTGTTATAGGCGCCAGGCCCCGTGGAGCACTCTGCTGCAGATTCCTTGCATTTGACCCCTAAGAACTCGGGCTAGCACGGTCCGTAGGCCTACATGGGAACCTTAACTGGCGTGGCGCCCATTCGAACGAGCGGCTGTGGCGAAGTTCCTCACCCTATCAAGTCACTGCAAATGTGTAGGATCGAGGCCATCCGGTCGCTATAGAAAAACGTGTACACTTACATTTAGTGGTTTAGAAATTAGAGCATTGACTCCAACAGCCCACTTAATGATAGCATATAGCGGGCATGGCCGGCTTTAGGCATAAGCAGAGCATGCAGTTGCCACAACTCAAAGGAGCAATTTCAAAGAAATTGTGTTTTGGGGTTTTTTCAATTATTTTTCAACGATTATTTTTAAATTTTAATTCAAAACTTTCTCCCAATCGCAATCTGGCCACATTATAGGGCTATTTTTTTTACTAACTAAACAATGCAATACATGCTATTGCTCTGCACGTAACTACGCATAAGCCTATTTTAATTCGGTGTGCGATCGAGGGTGCTAAAATGTATACTGTGTCTCGAGGGCAATTGAGGCGAAGACCGGTGCTGATAAGGCGAGGCTGGTGCCTGGCGTCTCTTGGTAAACAGGTCTCGCACAAACGAACTTTCTAGACCACACTCCGTTGCAGCGCGCTAAGCGGCGATTGATTTCTCGTTATAAACAGTAGAGACCGGCAGGCGCTAGACGACAACAAAGACAGACAGACGAAAAGGCAGACATACAAGTAGGCAGACAGCAGTTAAATAGTAGGACATATGCAGCCTGTTACAGGTACACAGACTGTGACAGACAGATAAGTTGACGGGTAATCAAGAAGCGCAAACTTCTGGAACATGGACTGCAGGGCTGAAGAAGGCTACCGTGACCGTTACCATGCGGGCCTGTAGCTTAGGCACGACCTCACACTTTGACACCAGTCACCACTCGCCACCTAAACCCTGTTATAATGTAGGTCAGATTTGTTACTGTCAACACAACGACTTAATAATATTACAACATCTTCAGCTAGGCTATTATTAGCCTATAGCCTATGCGTGTTTTGAAATGATGAAATCTAGTTTTCTAATGGTCCCTAAACCTGTATGCCAATACAAGAATGTGGGCCTTCGTAAAATACGCAAACGGATCAGACCACCGTGCCTCTCTGATGACCTGCTTGCTCAGCATAGATCAAACTATATTATGTAGCTCAAATCTCTCGCTTAAAGATTCGCCATTGCAAAATTTCGTGTAAAGCAGACAGACGCAAAGACAGACACCGCCGCCGCCGCCGCCGCCGCCGCCACCACCACCACCACCACCACCATTGTCATCATCCATCATCATCATCATTATCATCATCATTATCATCATCATCATCATCATCATCATCATCATCATCATCATCATCATCCGATATTCTTGAGTAGGCCTATATACTTGAGTTTGTATTCTTTTCCTGCTTTTCCAAAATTATCCATTTCATTGTTCCAAATGCTCTTGCAATCGTAATCGTTTAAATTGTATCATGAGCTATTTAAAAGTAAGCGGAATCACTAGGCCTACTGTTCTGTCTGCCCCAGGTAAGGTCTTCGCATGTATCGTACTGAAGCATAGAATCGTAATCTCAAAACTTCTACAGCGCCACTCGAAGGCCCAGCGCAGGGCACCAACCTACTCACGAAGACGGTAGCAAGTGGTTTCACTCCAGGCAGGTCCAAAACAGACAGGAATTTCACCTTAAACACTCATCACGTACCTGCGCGAGTATACCAACAACCAACCACTTTGGATGCTTATGTGGACTTGAAGGCCACATTCGACTCACAAGATAAAGAAGCACTCTGGCGCTTAGGCCTACTTTATCGCTTGGACCTCTCGACCAAGATTGTCGGGCTTATGCGCGCATTATGTACCGGCACCTTGAGTTGTGTGCTAATAGAAGGGGAATATCTGACTGGCTTACGGTTTAAAGTGGGGTACGATAGGGCGATCCAATCGCTCCAGGTCTCTTTGCGGTTCCTATGCACAAAATTATAGAGCCCGCCGTCCATTGTAGTTTGGTACGTGCCACTATCGGGAAGAAGGTCTTCACAGATCCAAATTATGCAGACGATGTTTCACTTCTGACGAAAATGGCAGAGGTTTAACCCCTGTCGTTCTCTGTATACAAAGCATAGACTGTGCTGCCAGTATACAATCTTCTACTGTTGCGAGACATAGTCCACCACAGAGGCTCTAAACAAGAAACTCAACACCTTGGATGTGTGAATTATGTGGTATTTCATGCTGATCCTCTGGATTCTCTACTTGGACCATGTGAGCAATATCGTGATCAGAAGGCGAACAGCGATGCCACCGGTCACTGCCACGGTCCGAAGACGGAGACTTCACTTCTTCGGACATGGTCCCTGCGTTCGAGAAGGCGAGGACCACCGAAGAACCACGTGGGCATCCATGAGCAATTGGGATTTGAGAAAAATACGTGATAGACATAGGACTAGCCTACAGTCGTGAAGAAAGATATCGACTACAGGCGTGAAGTGCTAATTCGCAGCAGAGCTCAACTTCGGCCTTCATAGTATAGCAGGGAGGAAGGCACAGGACAGAATAGCCTAGTGTGGCGTCACTTGTTGACACGGTCACGCTCAGCTGAGTTAACCACCAGACGGGAGATCATCAATGAGTGGGGAGGGAGAGTTACGACGAAGAACAGAGTTAACAGGTTTACAAAAGAAGTAGTCTTAGATTTAATGAGTTGGAATGAATATGAATAAGTGAAATATGTTACTTTCTTTTGACAGAAGCAATGAGTTAGTGATATTTGTTGGCGGCAGAGTTCATAAAACGCTTCTCGCTGTCAGACCCGGCCCTAGCCCAAATGGTGCCCCAGGCAATAAAAAAACATACATTTGGCGCCCTAGCTCTGACCCCCCCACTCCACGGTCCACCCCACGTCACAACCCAATGAGGATCCAGCCGGAACATTAAGCTGAACAGAGTTATTTATTATTTGAATTCAAATGAAATAATCATTGTAATTGAAAAAATATGAAAAACATGAAACTGTTAAAACACATTTTTTTGTGAAAATAGCGCACCCTAGATTTTGGCGCCCAGATAACTTTGTCTGTGTCCATGGGCGTCCGCAGGAATTTTTCTAGGGGGCAACAATTTTTAGGGGAAAATGTTCGGGGAGGGGCAACATTTTTGTACGGGGGGAGGGAGAGCAGAATGACGTTTTTTGCATAGAATAGCTGACTTAGCCTACCTCAATAATTAGTTTACCTCAATTATTTTTAACATTGAAAATCGTGTTGGGACTGTTGGAATAATCATAATAATCAAAAGATTTTATTTTTCTAAAATATTTTAAAAATCAGATGGGCAAATGCCCCTTGCCCCGCTGCGGACGCCCATGCTTGTGCCTAGAGCCGACCCTGGTCGCTGCAGTCCTCGTATTTGCATCTGCCACGACAGCTTCGACTTAGACAAAATTAATGCCAGCTATAGACCTATACAAGTTAAATACAACGTAATTAAATGATAAAATTGGGTGTCCCTATTATAGCGGGATTTCATCCCTTCTTGGCCTCCCCTTTGCCAACGTTTTTAGGCGTTTCCAAAACAGAGGAAGAGGAAGACTGAGGAGCTCAAGCTGCAGTAGCTGTGAAAGGCGGTTCCAACTACAGGGATCAACATAGGCAAAGCTTCTGGATTGAGCAGTGGACCCGCGCAGGCGGGGGGCAACCAGAAGGCCCTTGGCGGCCGAGCGGGGTGTGGAGCGACTAGGGAGTGAAGAGACCGAGGCCTAAGGTATACGAAGGAGCTATACCCCGACAAGACAGCTGCGCATTAAGAGTTACAGTTTTGAACAGGATGCTCTGGGGCACATTCAGCCAGTGTATAGGGAGTCCCGAATGAAGGCAGAAAATTTATTAGGGTAAACTTCGGGATACCACGATAGGCCCTAATCCGCCCTATAGGTCTAGGCTATAGCCGGCCGCAGCGTTAAGTATTGAAGCTTCGAAAGCTTTAGTGAGACCAGCGTAGGCCTATATGATGTTGCCTAAGTCGACCCTTGCCCTTATCCAAATACATAAATATAGAGCTGTATCCGGTGTGTAGGCCTCTAATTGAACCTGGTAGACCAGGTATAGTGATTTGTTTAATTAAGCCGCAGTAGTCTATACCGTGTAGATTCTTGGCGGGAAATGTAGATCCTGCGTAGGCCTATATACAGGCTCTGTGTTTAGATTAGGTTTTGGTGTTTGGTCTTGCGAGGCCTTTTGGACCAATCACTCAACTGATCGAAGTTTTGCCTCCAATTGAGTATGAATTTATTGTCGTTATATAGTTTTGAACCAGTTACGTTTACGTGTTTCTCTTCGAGTTCGAGAGTTTACGCTGTAAACATCGCGCTAGATTAACATTTAAACTATAAGCTATAGTTGGTATTTGTTCATACTCCTAGACAGCTTGCAACCACACTCACACACACACACACACACACACACACACACACACACACACACACACACACACACACACACACACACACACACACACACACACACACACACACACACACACACACACACACACACACACACACACACACACACACACACACACACACACACACACACACACACACACACACACACACACACACACACACACACACACACACACACACACACACACACACACACACACACACACACACACACACACACACACACACACACACACACACACCTACACACACCTACACACACACACACACACACACACACACACACACACACACACACACACGCACGCACGCACGCACGCACGCACACACGCACACACGCACACATATATATAGCCTTAAATTAATCTGGCCCCTTGACATGACTCTGTCTCTAGGGATTCTAGGCCATCCAACGCACACGCGCCCGAGCCATCCATTCAAATTTATGACGACTTGTTGCGCGTCGGCCTAATTAGTGCTTCAAACAAATAAATAAATGATGAAACCAGGTAAAACTTGGGAGTCCAGCTCGGGCTAAGCATGACAGAAGCTGTGGACTTGACTATTAATTACCGAGCATAATTGAGATTAATTCGGGAGGGGATAGAGTAATGGTAACGCTCATGGCCAGGAGAGCAGCAGGAGAGCAGCAGTACGCGGTTCGATTCCCGCAACCCCTCGGGCGGGCGCCTTGCACGGCTGCCATAACGTGTGTTTAGTTAAGATATTGTTAATTGTACTGAAATGTCTCAATGTAATCTTACTGCGTTTGTCGGTTTGAATTAATTAAAAAAATAAGATTATTTTAATTATTCTTTAGCACTTAGGCCTAGCACCAGGGAAAACTGGGGTCAGGAATTGATGATGATGATGATGATGATGATGATGATGATGATGATGATGATGATGAGGATGATGATGATGATGATGAGGATGAGGATGAGGATGAGGATGATGAGGATGATAATGAGGATGGTGATGATTAATGATGTTTGTTATTACGTGCTTATCGAAGCTCTTGAGAGCGATCTAGGGCTCTAGGCTTCGGCCTAGATTTCACCGGCGGCCTTATATGAAGTGGGCGCCATCTTGGAACGGCGGCGCCTGCTCTCGCAGTTACTTGAACGAGGCTTCTGCTGCTACGTTGTTGTTGTTGTTCAGTTATCACCGATGCTCAAGTAAAGCGCGTCTCGTTATCTTGTATCTTTTCAAGCTTTTATTCATTTGGGACGGACCTCGACAGAGATTCGACGAAAAAACTTCAACAATGACTGACGAAGAAACAATACCGGTAGGTGCAGCGAATTGAGACGCTGGTAGTTGCAAACAAGAGTCGTCCGCGTGTTTGCTTTTTTAACCTTGTGATTGTTTAAGTAAGCGTAGGGTTCTTCTGTGAAAGATCACGATGGTAATGCGTAGGCCTACTATATAGTCTACATGCATGGTTTGCTTAGCTTGCATCGATACGCCCAGCTCCGTTTTATTTACCAATATAATAGGTCGTTAAAATTTAGAAGATTCTTTGGTATCTAGAAAACTGCAATGCAGTAGGGTCGGTATGTTGCCAACAACGTTAGCCGTGTATTTCTCCACTTTCAATTCGTGCGCTATTGTGAATTGTGTTGCTATAAATCTATGCATATTTCTTTTTGTTGCGCCGTTGTTTGAACAAATTTTTCATATATCGGTTTAGGGAAAATGTGAGTGCTAATCTAAGTGCATGACCGTTCTTTTTATTAGCTGATGTCTGATCAGTTTATTTCAATTTAACAACGCCGCGTGAATAGGGTCGCCTTCATGCCAGATCAGTTTTGTTTTTAAAATATTTGGCATGTTATAAAGTTAGTTTATAGTCACACTTCACTGTGCTATTGTGTGCATGATTTGAATATTTTAAATTTAAGAACTTTTCGAAAAATTTAATGACTATAATAAATGAATGCTGAAAACTTGAACTTGAGGTAAAACGCTGAGGGCATGCAAATTGAGGGAGTAAAAATTAGTAATTAGACTATGTTACATTTGAATTTTAGCTTTAGAATAGACTTTTTGCATGTGGGTGCAGGCGTGTGCTTTGTCCCTGGGCACAAAAGACCCTAGCTGTGCCACTGTAAAGTGTTATGACGGACTGTCAGTGACTGTGTCATGCATGAATACCATCAAAAACATGCATCTAGACATGCTTCAAGAATTTCAAGTGCCCATAACTGCTTCTATGTATAGCTGGCAAGTTAGCTGACTTGAATGCTTGTACAGTGTGAGTAATGTGGAATTAATAGCTTTGTAAACAAATCCATGAATCTTTTGGTTTAAGATTTTCTTTGGTTTGACCACAGCTACAAAAGGTATCAGGAAATTGCTAACTGGTTTTGATACTATACACGATTAGATGGATAATAAGGCTTTAGTGCTTGAGGACGAAAAACGTGAACTTATTATGACCTTACAATCTGACTACGTTGCTGACCGTCTTGTTGGAATGGTAAGGATTCGTTAGCACAGTGTTTTCTTTAAACTTAAGAGCATTGTCCGACACTAGTTGTTGACACTGTAGTCCTGAAACTGCGTATGTGGTAACCCTCTTCATTCTGCTATCTTTCGGCTGTGTTCAGTGGTGCAGCTGGTGCCTAGTTGACTCGTGCTTCCCCTCTACTCTCTTTCAGACACTTCACCAGCTGTAATTCATTCTGCTTATCTTCCCTTGCACTTTCTATTGCAGCAGGTCTTCCAATTCTCTGTTGTTTCCCCGTCTGACTCGTCACATCATTGCATTCTGTTTTTGGAAAATATTGAGAGGGAGAGAGGATATTTGTCAATCTTGGTTTGCTTGACATTTTCTGCTGCCATTTCATATGCCAATGCCAGGCTGTTCTCTGATTCCTATTGCCTGATGGTCCATAAGTTTTCCTGTTGATATTATACCTTATCTTGAGAAATGTGCTTTTTCATGCTCCTTTATTTTGACACTGCTCTAACACTGACTTGTTTGTTTAGCATATAGTGGTACATGTAGAGCCTGTAGCAATGTCCTGCACAGACATTTCCTTCCCTTTTTGTGATTATGGCTGTCCATACTGTGGTTATTCTTGCGTGATGCTATGCATGAACTTCATGCTTAATGTATATAGAAGTTCATATGAAATGTGACGAGAGGGGGAGATGGGGGTCAATTTTGTGCCAAAATAGTGTGACGTCATTTATGGACGAGCCTATTGTCAATTTTGTTGACATGTTTTATGCTGTCATGCTATGGTTATTCACTTACATGTATGTATATGTAGACTTATGTATAACAGATGAATAGAAATTTTGTTAGAGCCATTTGTTTAACTTCTGATTCTGCCTAATGTGAAGGCAAATAAATAAATAAGAAACTTTACAGAGCTTCAATATGTGTTGCCTCAGAAGGATCCTGCAGATTCCCTTCATATTCCCTTGAGACCATATCCATAATGTGGTGATCAGGAAGACAGCAACAGTGCCAGTCTCTGCAGCAGTCTGGGCTCTGGAAGACAAAGACCACTGGAGAGCCCTGTAGGCTGCAATGAACAAGCCCCTGAAGGTTTGGAGAGGCAGCGGACTTAAGACCGCTTGGACGACAATCATGGAGAAGGACCTGACAGCTTTGGAATTCGACCTAAATACAGCATGGAGGAAGGTTAAGGACAGATAAGTTTGGCACGGACTGCCACCAGAGGAAGAGAGGGAAAGTGTCAAACTGCTGTCTCCATTGAAGAAAAACCACCAACAGTCAAGTTCTCAAAGATTATTTGTCTGATGGCTGATAATTCTAAGAGATAAAGATTCAGTGAAGGTTCAGCAAGAGCAAGAGCTATTACACCACATGGAGTCATTGTTTTAATCTAACTTCAAACTTTTGTTTTAAAACAGTATGGTTGTAACATCTTTGTTAGCTCTTACATTTATACTCCTTAAAAAGTTTGAATGATTTACTGTGTATTTGGCATTTTTATTACCTGTGTTTCTTGTTTCCTGTCCCACAAACTGCACGTTACTATTCATATTTTTAAAATGAACTCAATAGATCTACAAAATGGATGCTGTTCATGCATGTAAGGCAAAAGGGAGCTATATATAGAACATGTGATATCCATCCAGTGCTCTGCCTTCCAAGCTTTGACATCCTCAATGAAACTCACCTTAGCAGCTTTTCTGCCTCCTCGCTCGGGTCTCTCTGGCCACCAAACTCGGATCTCGATTGGACATCTTGGACAACCCCTCTAACATGACGCAGCACTTGTATATAATCTGGTGCTGTGCGCTTAGCTTTTTGGCAGCGCTTCAGAAATGTGGAAGTTACGATTTTTCTACATGATTCAATAGAACCTGCTCCAGTTTGGCGTAGTTCTGACAGCTTGACACCCATAAACCACGGGTTACCAGACCTTTACTGTAGTTACCCAATCGCCTTGTCTTTTGGAATAAACGGGGAATTTATATAGCACCTCTTCATTAAATCTGCTTCAGAGTTTACGCAATAGGTGCCTGAGGCTTTAGATTGATTTACTGGCACATTGTTCTGCAAATGTCTGAAAGGCAACTGGGAGACACTTGTGAACATGTCAACAGTTGATAATTACAGTGCGCACTCATTCACACGCTTCCATTTTACACCCCATTATGCTTTAACACCAAATGGTGTTATTTACCTCGAAGCTATCAACATAACATGCCCTACTGGTTAACACACCATACTAGAATTGCAAAGGTTCACCAGTCACTCTGTTGCAGAGTAAAGCAGGGAGGCGACCTGACCGACGTCTCTCGTGAGCGTAGACTCGGATCCGACCTGGGCTGGTGAACCAAAGTCCTCCGTGCCCACCTTCACGTGGTGCGGACTGTTGGTACCCTTCCAAAGGAAGGGGAACTGTTGGTACCCTTCCAAAGGAAGGGGAACGAACGGGCACGGCAGGCAAAACCAGGGGAAGGCAATGGCAAACCACCCCTGTGAACATGCCAAGAAAATCGTCATGAGACACACCAAACCACGCCGATGGTCGCTGATGGTGGGACTCCCAGGCCGGAGCGCTGAGGTGGGACTCCCAGGCCGGAGCGCGACTCAAGGGCTACTGGGGTAATAGCAAGACGGCAAAGGAGACTGTGTGTCATGACGATCGCTAGGGCTCCTAGAGCCGACAGCACAAGACAAGACTAGAATTGCAGTCACTAATGCTGACTTTTTCAGCACTACCTCCTTTTTTAAGTGCGGCCTGGTTTATACGCTGTAGCACGAGACATGTCCTTCCCATGACTTCCTGTTAATGAATCTATGTTTTACGTTTGTATTTTATGCATTATGCAGTGTATTGCTTAATTGTTTTGACATTTGAGCGCATTTTTAAAGCTTAAATTGTGTGCATATAAATTTATTTGCAATTGGGTTGTAAAATATGGTGCAGTATTAAGTTACAAAATCATTACTGTGCTGTAATAAGGCTGTGCAGAATATACAGAGTGAAATGTTGATATGGAAGTCATGTTTTTGTGTATACTGGTGGTTTATGGGATTCACAAGATGATTGTAAAATCTTGCAGCTACATCTGAAGAATGACGATCAACCGCATTCTTCGAAACTCGAGCCTCATGAGATCAACTGCCCAGTCATTGGTCCAATCAATGTCTATGTTCAGGTCAGTCTGAGTTGTGTTCATATGAACAACGGGCATGATGTTTGCATTATGAACTTCTGCAGGTTCTGCTCATTAAAATTTACTTTAAAGTATGTTAATATAACGATGATGATAATGGTGATGATGGTGATGGTGATGATGATGATTAATGCTTACATGCTGCCTGCAGATCTGTCCTGTTCTATTAGAACAGGACCACTGTCTAGTTGATTGGAATGACAAAGAGGGACCAGGCAATAAATACCAGGATGGATAGAGGATCCAAGTGATACCTGTTTGTTATTAAGTGATATAACTTTCTTCAACTCTTCTCACTTCTGTTTAAATTTGTGATTTTTTGCACATGTCTTCTTTCTGAAAGGAGAGACCTACCCTGGTCTTTGTAAAACTGGTCTCCTCCAACATTGGACTCATTCTTCATCTGCCCCTGTGTAAATAATTTTGATTTGGCTGACCAGAGCAACGATGGACGATGGCTGCTGCCTAGTTGACTGATGATAAAAGTCCCTATCGTTTAGCGTTGTCATAGCTTCCCTGCACCTGAATGCAGTTATCGATTTTTCCATATCCATAATCTTGATCTCTTATGAGGTATCCAGTGATTATGGTTCTAGTAATGAGAGTGGATTCAGGTAGTTTGATGCCATGCTTATGTAATGGCACGAAAAGAATGCAATACTCGATTGGTCATCGTGATGTGGTGTCAGGATTCAATAAGAATACATATTTATAGGAAACTATACACTCTTTAATTACAGGAATTATTGATTGCGAATTGCCAACTCCTGGAATTAGACAGAAACTGCAGGTGTTGCAGTGATAGGGGTGCGGGATAGTGTAGTGATTAGCATGCTGGACTGTCAATCGAGAGGTAGAAGGTTCAAATCCCTGCCAGGGTAGATATCTGGTTCAAGATTTTTGCTCCACCTACACCCCTAGCCAACTCATGCTGTAATGAATTAACTGACCTTACACTCTGTCGGAAGATGAGATGGCGAGGGGGAGAGCTAGCCACCTGCCTTCATATGTGGAGGCTAAGAAAATGAAGCACTAACACTTCATACCCATTGCAGCCTCTCAGGCTAGCTCAAGGGACTGCTCTTCTTCTTTTTCTTGAGTGTTGCAGCCAGTGTAAGTGCCTGGTGTCTAGTAGGTTTTGATAAATCAGCAACTGACTGTAGGGCTGTGATGTAAAGGGCCTGGAAAGAGTAGAGAGGGATTATTGCTCTAGTGATTTCTCGGTTGATTAGTTTTCCGCCACTGCCTTCAGCTGGAAGCACTCTCCTAATGACATCTACAGTCATCCACTTCCACACAGCTAAATAACTAAACTGAGTTTGGTCGTGGTGATGTGGGATGCAGTGGTGATGTGGAATGTGGTGCTGGCAACAGATGTGGTAAGGGTGTTGGTTGCAACAGTGTCAGTGGCTGTCAGTGGTGGTGTTGGCTGGTGATGTGTTGTGGTGGTGCTGGTGGGTGGTGGTGATGGTGGATGATAATAGCATTGCCTAAGCTAAATTACTGTCTAATTATAAAAGAATGGCTACAAAAGCTTCAAAGGTTTTAGAAATTGACTGTTAATGTGTTGAAGAGAGACAGTAGCAGGAAGACTAACAAAGTCTACATAGTACTTGTTGTTACAAATCTCTCCAGGCTTTATGGTTTATTCTTGGGCTAAATAAATAGCTTTCCTTGTTTTTGCAGATCTCATGCGACAGCCAGTCCTTGATTTTTTTGACATTACTAGTTTTTTCAGGTTGAACTCAAAAAGTGCTTAACATGACTTGTGTAGATTGACTGGCATGGGCACAGGGCATATGAATCAATTGTTTACAAAATTCATCTGTACCATATCCTATTGATTCTGGTTGCCCTGTGACATTTTCTGGTGACATTTACACAGACGATTAATTTCAACTAATTAATATCCTGGCAAATGATGAGCCACGTTGCCCACGTTGTGCTGGTAATTGTTACCATGTGATGGTTGGGTCTGGTCTGTTTGCAGTTTCTAATATTGTGATCTAATGATGATGAGCTTGATCCTGTTGATTGGATCCTGCTGATTGGATAACAACTTTGGCAAGTTGTTACCCACACAGCTAAATAAATAACTAAACTGAGTTTGGTAGTGGTGATACTGGTAATAGTAAGGGTGTTGTTGTGGCAGTGATAGTGGTGGTGGGTGGTGGTGTTGGTGGTGGGTGGTGGTGTTGGTGGGTGACTGGTTGGTGCTACAAAATAATGCCTCCATCACTAGACAGTAGATATTTGTGTAGGCTTATGAGTAGAACACGGAACTTCCATTTGCCCCGTATCCAGGACTTTGTATAGTTTGTTAATACCTGAGGGTTTAAGAGATGAAGTGAGTGCTGCCTTATCTCGTACTACCAAATAATGTGCAAGACTACTTACTGTAATCATAATCGCTCATAGATTCAGCATTTGTTATGCGGATTTGGATCTGTTCAATCATATCATGGTTACAGTGCAGCTGGAGTGTTCAGCGCTTCTGTTTCAGGGATTCATAATGCCCAGCTTTATTATGATAGTCAGGCTGCATCTGTGGCTTGATGTTTTTGCAGAGAACTTGACTGTCTTAATTAATGCAGTGTTCTGGTCATCATCCAACCTGGAAAGTTGTCATTTATTAGCTATAAAACCCACCCAGGCAACAGGACGCCAGGCATGGTCAAGTGTGGCAATTTTCTCTTGATCTTCTTGAAATAAAAAAAACCCAGCTGTGAGGTCCATTGAATGTGTAGAACATTAGAACATTGCAGAACACTACAAGAGAATATTCAATAAACTTCACAACAGACTGCTTGAACAGAATATATTGCCACACAAGAATGAATTGTTTTTGAAAAGTCATTACCACAATGGAAGAAGGAAATGATGCAAATACAGGAAACTGCCCCAGTGTTAATGCTTAAAGTGAGTTTGCCAAAGGAGAGGAGCTTCAAGGCAGACAAACAAGAACTCTAAGCATGTTCTTCATTGGTCCCCTTGTGTCCATGGGTGGTGATACTCTTACCGTTTGTGGTTACCGTTTGTGGCACTCTTTGTCCTCTCAGCTTGGCTCCAGGATTCAGAAACCAGTGTCGTACAGTGGAGTGTTGATGAGACACTTGTAAGCCTTCTGATTCTTCCGAGGCCAATCACTACATGATTGGACATTATAATCATGGATAATCTGTACTAGGGAGACAGACAGACAGACAGACAGACAGACAGACAGACAGACAGACAGACAGACAGACAGACAGACAGACAGACACCCATGGCTTTCATTCCCAGTACATGATTATCTAATGGCGCTTTATTGGTATTGTTCTTAGTTTGAGTTTCTAAGATCGGCTTAACCACAGGCGAGACATTTACAGTCAAAGAGTTGGACTGTCAAAGCTGTAAGCATGAATTGATGCATATAATTATAGGCTTGTAAACTCTGAAGGTCACAGTTATTATTTATCAAAAAAACTTCTTCCTAAGGTGTTGAGCAACAAATTGTGTTGATCTTACACTAACTAAGTTGCTAAGTTAGCCAAATTTACAAACAATTGATGTTTAACATTTAGCAGTTGCCTGCTACATGGTAACAGTGATGGTTGTTGGTACAGTTGTAATGTCTAAGATAATAAGGTTCTTAGAAAGCTGCTGCTCTTGAACTTTGAACTTTTGATGCCAACCAGGCCTGTTGTTCAGTATGAAAATCACCTGGTCGTTGTTTTGCCATAGCCAGGTATTGGCTTTTTATGAGCTATCAGATATCCTGTTTTAAATCATGAGTGACTGGTCTAATAACAAATTCTTGGCCTTTGTGTAATCAAAGATTCCTGGTGGAACCAACGTAATCAGTCGTGGAACTGGCTTTTTGAGAGGCACTTTTGTCTAGAGTATTTTCCTCTGTGGTTTATAGCAGCTTACGCCATCTGCTGTTATAAATTTTATAGTCATAAGAATTATTGTTTTTCATATAATTTGTTTGTTCCACCAGTTGAATGCCTGAATCTAAAAAATATTAAAAAGAGCAAAAGCTGTCTGGGGTGAATAATTGTATTTACTCTGATTTTACAGTTCAGAGGTGATGATGGGTGGGTGGTGAAAGAGCCAGCAAGGCATAAAACTGACTACTTTTCCTTCTGTGCACTTGTTATTCTATCTCTCTTCATTTTTTGTGGGTGTTGGACTGAGGCAGGTACCGTGTATATAATGGCCTAAATATATACAGGTATAGACTGGCCTAAATATATGCAGGTATATACTGACCTAAATATATATATACAGGTATATACTGGCCTAAAAGGGGAACTAGTGTATAAGTCGAAGCCTACATTTTCGACCTTGGATAGGAGAAAAGTCTATGATCTGCGTCAAGTCGAAGCCCATTTTTATGTTTTATGTATACTAGGTAAGTCTGGACGTTTCATAGCCTTTTCAAACACCAAGTTGGACCCTGAGCCAAGAAAATGTGCTGGATGAACATGTGCTGGATGAACATGTGCTGGATGAACATGTGCTAGATTAACATGTGCTGGATGAACATGTGCTAGATGAACATGTGCTGGATGAACATGTGCTTTGCCCAGGATAGTGTGTTATCTAAGAAATTATTTGCCACTAATCAAACAACTTTTCGCGCTGTATTAGATGTAAAATTATCAGTTTGTGTGTTTTTACAAATACCTGGTAAACCTGGACACATGTATTGTAGCCCTTACAAATGGCAACCAAAGGCACCAAGTTATTCTAGTTTTATTCTACCAGATATTTTGTCAGTACTTTAAGCAAATATTTATTTCAATTTGCTTAAAATATATTTTTTATGGTATTATAATTCCCTTCTTAACTCATTCCCAGGCCCGGCCCTAGGGCAAGGCGAACGAGGCAGCTGCCTTGGGCCCCGCGCTTTCAAGGGCCCCGCGCTGCTGGCTATAATTTTTTTACTGTGATGAGGTTGAACGCTGACAACGCTCACGTCTCGTAGCAACAATACTGGCAGTCAATTTGCTGTGTGAATGTGATAGGATGATTTAGGAGAAGCGAGCCTGCAGATAAAGCGAGTAACAACTAGAACACACGCTATTGTCTATTGTGACTAACGAACTTTCAATTAGAGGGATGCTAAAATATCTAATTATAAACATCCTTTTCAGTTGTTAGATATTCAAATAATTCAGTTAAACATAATAACCCGGTATTGCTTTCATGGTAAAATGCTGGTATTAAGAGCATGATTTGCATTTTGTGTTCATTAACCCCAGTGCTTTTCTTTCTAGAAAAAAGGTTCCGGAACTGAACAATTATGGAAAGGCTAAATCGAGGGCAAAGCCCTAGAAAAAATGGGTTTGGGTTCGGTGAGGGATCTCGGTGAGACCTTTCCCAAGAAATTTTTGACATCACATTAAATTAAAATAACTAAATTATTCTTTTATGAAAATAACTAAATTATTTTTAATAGCTGAAAAAAGGTGCCGGAACTCCGTTCCAGAGCGTTCCGGCAGAAAAAAGCACTGATTAAGCCATTTAATTTTCATTTTGAATTATTTTAATATATATGGTATTGCCAATACCGTTTTGACAGGAGATCAACTCCGCAATGCCTTTTTATGCTTGAGGCCCCGCTCATCGCTTCCTGCCTTGGGCCCCGCACACCCTAGGGCCAGGCCTGCTCATTCCCACCCAAATTGTTTTTCCGAAAATATGTAAATTGATAGTACACACGGTAGAACGACAACAGCACTACAAGTATTACAGTTAAGTATCATAAAATATATATTTTCTAAATCAGCACACTTCTGGCTCTAAAATATATATCTAATTGTGAACAAAAGCTAATTTATTTAGGACCCTTGTATTGCTAAGTGATGGTTATTGGATTCCTCGTAGAGCTTACAGTGGCAGTGTCTTTATATCTGCCAGTCTCTGAATTTTTATACTTGGGACAGACACCGCACCTATGTGTGACATGTGAGTTTGATGAAAATTGCTTGCCAAGTAGTCTTGCTAGCTGGGTATGGAAAGTGTAGGCCTATATATTAGAACCTGCTGCAAATGTATGCAACGTCAGGTGGGTTTTCATGCTGTGCAATCACCTTGGCACTGAGCCTACGTAAGGTACAGTCAGAAAACCTTATCATCTGTCCCTGGTAAATGTAATATCCTTTCTGGTAATGCTTTTGCAAGTTCCATTGGTTATCATAGCTGCTGTTCTTTGGTTCAGTGATGCTCTGCTGAGATGATCATCTAGACGTTGACCTTGACCATGACTTGGACGGCGAATAATTCCACCATTGATACTGACTTCGACTAGTATGAATCTTCAGCACACGCAGAATTTGCTCTCCATCAAGCACATGTCTTATTCCATACACTGTGTTCACCGCCGACCTCAAATAGGTCAATAATTTCCCCAATAGAAGACGAAAACTACGTTTGTATTGTCAAAAATGCGCCTCCGAACCGCCGATATCTATATGTATTTTCCATCACTTTAAAGTCTTTTCCCCTACAAAAAACATCAAAATGCAACAAAAAAATTAATGCCAAAATGTAAACAAATCTTACGTAGACATCTCTGTTGCTATTTTTAGATATGATTTCATTGTCCTATGATTAATTTGTAGTCTAATTCAATGCCTCCCATATCGGGTCGCGACCCGATTGGGCGGGAATGAGTTAACTGATGTGTTGTAATTTCCCATTGTTGCGTTATGCAACCTCCGACTGTTGCTGTCCTCCAATGCGTGCTTCATGTGATCTCCAATTGATATGTCTTGCGAACTTGACTTGACCCTTGTTTTAAGGCGACCCCCCCAACTTTGGACTTTAAAAATTGTCCAAAAAATTTGACTTATATAGGCAAGTATTTTTGGCACCTCTTTGTTACATTTCAGTGATGCTTGTTACCATAGAAAAGGCTTAACTGCATAGTTGTATAAAATTGTTAAGCCAATTGTTTAGGATAGCGTGAAGTGAATTGAGTAGAGTATTTGTGGGATAACAAAGCGGTGAAGATTAGGTTTTAATGCATGATGACAAACACGAGATGAAGATCCAAACATGGAGGTGTAACCATATTAAGGTAAAATCCTATGAAGATTTAGTTGAATAGCTTATGTAGCTCCAGCATTTGGCACATGAAGAATAAGTCAACTTATCAAAAACATCAGTAAATCCGAACTGGGCAGATCAGTCGTAGGCCCAGCAAAAGGTTGGCTTATCAACAAAAGACCAGCTCATCCACCAAAGACCAGATTATCCACAATGTACCTACCAGCTTATCCACTGCAGACCAACTGACCCATAAAAGAACCAGATCATCCACAATGGACCAGATTACCCACAAAAGACTAAGCTCTGCTTCCTAATAGACATCCTGGTTGTACAGAGAAAGGTATAGATTGCTGGAACACTTCTCAGCCCAAAGAGCAATGTCATGTTCTTGACACATGTGCAGTTAAGATGATCCAGAGGTGATTGATTCCAAATCCTGTTAGGTTTACAAGATGTTCCAGAGGCTTACTTTTGGTATTGTCTTTGTCACTCCACTACATGACTTGCCACTCAAGGCGCTTGCAAATTAAACCACTCACTTGCACAGAGTTTATCTGTTGGATGTTGTTGATGGCTTTGGCAGTGTGACACTTGCTACTTCTCCTGACAGTGTGACTTCTGAGATTTATGAAATTCAGTTAGAAATTATGCGTAGATGCTCCACATTGCACGTTTATACATTTAAAGGACTTCACTCCTTTGTTACCCAGTCATCGAGACCTATCTTTCACGCTTAACCTTGCCTTGTTGTTTCTATTCTCTTCAGTTTGTTATTTGTATGAGACTGTAGAAAATGGACCAAGATGCTACTTGTCTGCACATTGTTATGGTCTTCAAACCATTCAGCCCGAGACTGAGGTCATCATTTAGTCTGTGATAACATCATCTTCACCTAGATTTATATCTTGTTATGAAATCCATTCAGATTTGGTAAACCCATTAACTGTTTCTTATGGGCCTTCTTTGGGTTTGTTTTGATTCTGGAGTGCTGCGAAATGCTGATATGATATCGATTAATAAATGGTTTGTCTAATATTTCAGTACACCACAGATTAAATGGGAAGGACAAAGATGTAAAGCGTGGATGCCTTAGTTCAGAACAGGCCAACCTAATCTGACCTGATTGATCTGACATGAAGGAATTATTTATTAGTGTCCACCAGAGAAAACATTTCTCTTGACCGAATTTGGATTACATGTAAACACTTTCAGCTGACCTTTGGCATTTACTTTGACCTCATCTGCCAGAAAGGTGGTTTAAAAATCAGCAAAACAAGCTGTCATTAAGTACAAAGGACTAGCTCAGCGATAGAAGTAAATAAGTAAATTGGCAATTAAATGAATGTGTGAAAAAATAAGCGTTTGAAGCAGTTATCTGATACGTAGAACTCAAGACCTAGGTTCAAGAAGTGCAATGCAGGGGAGAAGCTGTTCTTGGTTTGGTTATCCAATATCCATGTGTTTGACGGAATGTAAATCACATGGGAACACTGAACTGGATAATGGCGATGACTGCTGACCAATTGGTGCTAGTCTGAGCAGAGCTGTCTGCTTTTTTAGAAGCGTGTTTATGACTTTTTGCTTTAGCAACAAGTCAGAAGTTTTTGCAATAGATGTTACAGCTTCTCAGACCACTCAAAATTGTCTTAAACCTGTTGTACAGAGTTTTGGTAACTTTTTGCATTTTGGCCAACTCATGTTTGTTAAATATGTTTGTGTGCAGCTGAATGATGTCCTCTGCATTATTTTTGAACACCATGATGACTTTGAAGTGCCTTTTACTTTTGCTCAATCCTGAAGGGCTTCTGGAACCTCTGCGTTTAACTTCAGTACCTACTGTAGTTTTGCTCTTACTTTCAAGGCATGTTGCACCTTTGGTCGTAACTTCATGATTGCTCCCTTTTGCCGTGACTGGGCTGAGGCAATTCCTGAGCAGATATCATAAAAGGGCATTATTTAAACCATGGTTTACAATACATTGTAACCCTTAAAGGTTAGGGCAGGGGTGGGCAAACTACGGGCCGGATCCGGCCCGCCAACACTTTTATCCGGCCTCCACAATTCTTCAGGAAATTTAAAAAAATTCAGATCTAAACTTGAGCTCAAACTGCGAATTGCAGCCAGTGCAATCACTCCGATTATAGGAAACTTGTTAATTCATGCTCACAGTTGCATACATCTCACTAGTAACAGCCAAAGTGTATTTAATATATTATGAATAAGTAAACTTCTTTCATGTTAGTCGTTATTAAAAGTTAAAAATTTGTTACCGGCCCTCCGAATTTTTTTGGCGTTTGATGTGGCCCAATGTGCAAAAAGTTTGCCCACCCCTGGGTTAGGGCATTTAAGTCAGGTCTGTGTGGAGCAAGTTTGGTAATCTTAGTTCATTGTGGTTGTGAAATTAGAGGCCTGATGCTAAGGTCTTTACACATTGTGCTACACCTATTTTGATATAATATTATATTCAGCCCGAGAATCCTTAGACAGGTGCTTTTTTATTGGCACTGATATTGGTGTTGATATTCATTATAATTTTCTTTGGTCCAGCAATAACTGTAAGGCAGTGGAATTATTCTGAGCCTTGCCTGGAAAGTGATACTTGATCAGATAGTCAACAATGGCATTCCCATCTTATGCAGCCCTTAATGCACACATATTAATAATTATACTTGTACACTTACTTTATGCGACTGACTCACTATATAATATATTGTATAATTATATTTTTTTATTTTCAAACAATAAATGTAGTCTATGAAACTGTATGTGCCTTACTCTCCTAGAACTGTTATTATATTTCTGTGTATTTGTTTGTATGGATATATATAATATATATATATATATATTATATATATATATATTTATATATATATATATATATATATATATATATGACCTTTTATCAGTTACGTAATTATGTTTATTTTAGGATCAGTCTCCTAAGTGAGCCAAGTGCAGTCACTTGAGAGAAAGCAGAGTCTGTGTTTACCCACTTGGCTTTTCCTGTATCACCCCACAAGGGAGCGATGTAGACCTCTGAGGTGTATGGACAGGCTTCCTTATTATCTGCAGGTGTTACCTGAAGTTGGATGGCTGGGCCTGTGCAGGTTGTAAAATTAGCTGTCTTAAGTAAATGCTCAGATGAGAAAGATCATTGTACAGGGATTGGATGAAAGATGGCTGGGCCTCTGCACTAACAGATTTTCTGGGTAAATTTACAGGACTTGCCTTTTGCTGAATTATTATCCAGGAACCATGTGGGGGACCTAATGCTATGAGTTATTTAATTCCGTATGAGATAAGTTTTTGCTGGAATGTACAGTGCACCTGATGCATGTTTCTGACTCCGCATATCACAAAGGCAGGGCTGCAGAATGGAAGGAGACTTATGGTTGCTGTGTATTATGGCTTTGGATATTGGCTAAGGCGGAGCTGATGGGGCGCTTCTAGAGATTTCATAGGAAACACTTTTTCAGTGTTGCTTGTGATTAGAAGATGTTGGTCCAGAAGCCAGGTCAGGCTGAAAAGTAGATCCATTATTACCAGCAGCCACTTCAAGATGCGAGTATAATTCGGTACAGCATGCACCACCTTCAGTGACCAGATTGCACTTTTTATGTTAGGCAAGAAAAACCAAAATGACAGTATAGCTGTTGCTTAGAATGCTTCTATCACTCGCTATAGTTAACAACAGAAAATTAGTCAGGATGAATGCTGAGTTCCATTGTAATCTGAAAGTAACCAAATAAGGTTTGCTGAAGATTTCGGCTGACTGTTGACAGATGGTGCCAGTTGTAGAAGTCTGTAGATGGAGAATGGTGACTACTAGAAAATGAACTGCTGATTTGAGAGCGTGGCGTCTAGACATCTCTTGACAGACAGACAGTCCAAACATTGGCTGTCCAAACAAGTCTCAGTCAGACATCTCTTGATCATGTCCCTCCATCTGGCTATCTGCTATGTACATGCTGTCTGGACAGTTTACCATTTTGGGACTGAATGTGGCAGATGCACAGACTTTAATCGCAATCTATGTCGCCCCTTACTCCAAAGTCTGTTTAGGACAGGATCTGCTTTTGCTGTGGAGAGCAGGTCAGAAGCTTTGGCAATATTCAAACTTATGCTCTGCTAGAAGAGATGAGAACGTTGTCTTAAGGTGTTGTCCTCTTTGAAGATAATTTATCACAGAATTTAAATGATTCGTTTAGGTTATAGTACTGAAATGGCTGAAGCTCCAAAACTTGTGTTCACTTTGGTTTGATGTCTCCAGCCTTATGGTCTTGAAGTTGGAATGCTGTTAGTAATCTTTTAATTGATGAGAAGAGATTCATTGTCTCTCTTTTGTTATTGACTACCGGTAATTTATTTATTTTTTTATTTTTTTAGTGCTGGTCGGTTTACAAACTCTGACAAAAGTCTGTAGCGCTGGAAGCTTCTGTACCTAGCTTTCATTACGGATTGCCAGGAAAGGGTGTAGAGACTGAAGATTGGGTAGAGTAGACCAGGGAAAATTGATCAAGGTCCTTGTAGTGGGTGGGACATTTCGTCTTTAGGTGTTTTTTCTGGTGTTTTTATCCTCTGAGCTATTATTGTTGGCTTTGGCCTCGGAATGATCTTCCCAGTCTCTGCTTGACATTTAGCCGAGAGCCAGACCACAGCTACCTCATTAACAAGTTTTCCCATCCAAAGATTTCGACTGTCTGTGGTTGAGAGTTGTTCCGAGTAGACGGAGATGTCTGCTTATCATCTGGTATTCTTGGAAATTGTGGCTCATTATCTTTCAAGCAAACACCACAGATGGAGAACTAACCAGGTCCTTTTGCCTCTGTACAAACACTGGCTAGTGAATGCATACACTGGCTAGTGAATGCATACACTGACTAATGAATGCATACACTGGCTAGTGAATGCATACACTGGCTAGTGAATGCATACACTATTACACTGGCTAGTGAATGCATACACTGGCTAGTGAATGCATACACTGGCTAGTGAATGCATACACTGGCTAGTGAATGCATACACTATTACACTGGCTAGTGAATGCATACACTGGCTAGTGAATGCATACACTGGCTAGTGAATGCATACACTGGCTAGTGAATGCATACACTGGCTAGTGAATGCATGCACTGGCTAGTGAATGCATACACTGGCTAGTGAATGAAAACTAATGACTGGGCTTATCTTTTTCTTTATCTCTTTATCCTTGTAACGTGGATAAAAGTGTGTGCTGTGGATGATCAGTTGAGAATCAGTGAGTGGTATGTCAATAACGCTTCACCATGGCCAGACTCTACAGTGAGCTGAGGCAAACAGGCATTAATTACTTAGTCCTTCTTGACTGAGACCATTTGGTCAAGGAACTTTAAGCAAAATTCATTCAGTTCCCTTTCTTAAGGTCTGCACTAACGATAGAAAAAAACATTGTTTTTGAAGTACTTGAGGGCCAGAGTCTAGTCTGATCACAGAGTTTGTAATTTTTATTATCTCTGCTGAGACTGTTAAGATTGTTCCTTCCGTAGTGGGAGATGATTATGAATAGTAAGTGTTGAAAGAGCTCTGTGCCAATTTTGCTCTGTAGCCCTTGAGAGCATCAATCTTCCCAATCGCTAGGGTATTACTGATCGTACCAGATGTCATGTGTGCCTCAGCTACACCTTGCAAGCAGAGCTTGATGTTGGATGTGGCTTTATTGAATGGTACCAAATACAGCCAGTAAGATCATGTATGATGACTTGGAGCATACTATTATGCATTAATTATATGTCCAGACAGACGTATTTCTCATCTGCTTTGTACTTCTTTAATGCAGAAATGGGGTGCGTGATCGTCTCGTGGTTAGTGTCCTGGATTGTCAACAGAGAGGTCAGGGCTTCAAATCCCTACCAGGGCAGAAATTTGTGTTGAGATTTCTGCTCAACCATCACCCCGTAGACAACTCAGTTATGATGAGTACATTGACGGCACGCTGTGGGTGGGAAGATGAGAACAGCTTGGGAGAGAAGTGGCCACATGCCCTCATATTCCAAATCTAAGAAAAATTAAGTGCTTACACTTGGTATACATGGTTGTGGAAGCTTAAGGGTTGCTCTTCTCCTTTTTCTCCTCTTCCTTCCCCTCCTCCTTCTCCTTTGTCTCCTCCTCCTCCTTCATCCGTGCAGCAATTCAGCTGCTTCACTGTGGCCTTCAGTTTGAAGCAGGTTGCTACATGGTCCGGTTTGACATATTTCAGCTCTGCCTCTGCTCTTGCATTTTTGGGTCATTAAACTCTTCTGTATTCTCTGCTAGGCTCTGTGGGGTGTTACTTTTTTAAATTTATGTTTATGTTAAGGTGAGCAGTGCTGGTCAGCTGAGGAATTAAGACAGATATCATGAGAAAGAAACTGAATGAAAAGATCTTGATCATATGCTGAAAAATATAAGTTTACCTGAAGCCTGTAGTAGGCTGTGACCCAGAGAGATTGTCTAGGGATAAAGAAAGAGCAAAATGATTGATCACTTGTCTGACTCATGTTTATTCTGCTCCTTAGATGTTTTAATCATGCCTGGTGAATTGATTTAGGGCAGTATTACCTGATTTATTTCATACAATAAGATCAGCTATGAGAAATCGGAACATACTAATATGAATTATATTTGTAGGCCTTCAATCACGTTAGGTTTCTAAGATGTTCAGAGTTCCACATGACCCCAGCTTTTCCTGATTCTGGTATTGGTTGACTTTGCTCTGCCTTGTCTATGGCAGGCCTCATTTGCCTACAGAGTGGATAGTGGTCCCTGGATTGGACTTGTTATTGAAAGGCTACTTGTTCAAACTTCACAAAGACAGAAAACTATTTAAACTGGACTTTTGATTTGTAAAGTCAACTGGACCACTTGTGACTGTAGTTGATCTTTGTTTGGAAAACCATAAGACTTCCAAGTCCATGTTCAAGCAATTTCATACGGTAGCAGATTTTCATGTGCTAGCTCTTTTTAAGGTAGCTCTTTCATGTGCTGTCAGTCGTATTTACTCAACCTGACTAGGTGAAGCTGCTGACACTTCCTTTCCAACCCACACGCCTTGTGGTGGACATAGGAGGCCCACTTTTTGTCTCGCATCTCATAGTTGTCATGGAAATGCATCTTATTGTAGGATGAACATGTGTGCATTGTCCAGTCTGTGTGTTTTGATGTGTCTTTGTGCTTGCGTGTATGTGCTATTGACACTGCCTGTTTGTGATGTAGTGGTGCATTCTCTGGTACTGACATTTATCAGATGTGGGGATAAAAGCCAAAGGCTTGGACAGAATCTTTAGAATATATATAACTGCTGTTGCCTTTTTGACTTATGTTGGCCTGAAATCATCAGTTGTTGGTGTTTTTACTTGTATTTGACCTTTTGGCATCTAAATCTGGTCTGCACAGTGGATTGGGGTTTTTAATCTTAATTTCTCATAGAAATAACAGCAATGTCTAGTGGAAGCAGACATGAAGCAGTGTGGGCTTTTACTGAAATATGTCTGCTTAGAATCCAGAAATAATTGTTTTCTCTATTATTAGTGATACCTTACGCCAAGAACCTTTTACCTTGCAAAGAGTTTTAGTATGAATTCAGGGCTCACCATGTGAAGTGAAGGTTATTGGAGTATACATGTGTATTTGTGCGTGCATGTGTGTGTGAGTTGTTTGAGCCTTAGAGGTTTTCTGAAGTCAGTGAAAATGCCAATAAAAACAAGCAAGAATTTATCTTATTACCTGGAGGTTGTGTATTTCATTACCAATATGAATATCCTAGACTGCTATGTCTCAGCCAAATAGGCAGTCTCAGTGCTAAGACATATTTGACCCATGGATAGATAATTATCCCTTACAGAGAGGCAGTGCAGTGATCCCCATAAATATAGAAACAGGCAAAATAAGCCTTTCCCCATGAATGTAGAAAGAGGCAATGTACTTGGCAGGCCTTTTCTCATAAGTGTAAAAGAGGCATTGTAGCCCTTTCCTATATTAAATAGAGGCCTCAGTTTAGTCCAGCATAGACTTTTTTCCTTACAGATATAGAAATTTAGGCCTTGTCCTTTAGATATCAAAGAGGCAACGTAAGTCTTTGTCAGTTACTGTAGGCTGGATATAATAAATTAAATAATAATAATTATACAAAAGATATACAGTCTGTTTTCATTATACAAGTGGCCTGTTTGGTAAGTCAACAGAAAACCTATAAATCATTGCAAAATGTAGTTTGCCTTTGCCTGCATTCTTCTGTTACATAAATTTGAGGCTCTCACCAGTGACCCAGTATTGACCAGTGGAAATTTGGAAAGTGAAGTAATTAACTTCTAGATTGAATTGCACAAGGGAAGCAGAGACGCCCAAGTGTCTAACATACTAGAGATTTGGCTTTTGAAATGTGGTCTTTCTCATGGTTTCTGCTCAGAGGTAACCAATTCTTGCATCAATACGTGCCAGTAGTTGGTTTTTCCAACTGGATTCCTTAGGTCTGTGTCATAGTACAATTATCCTTCGTGGATGTGGGAAGTGAATTGCCACCTCAGTTGATTGATTCTTTCAGTTCTTTTTTTCAGCCTCTTCTCTTGTTAACGTCTTTGTTTAAATTAAGCTAGCACTGCTTATTCATTTGATGTGGCATCCTGAGTTTCTATGGTGACCACCGGCATCGCTGTCTCAGTTATCACTGCCTTTCCTTTGAATATCAGCCTGTCTTTCTGCCTCTCTTCATTTTATGACCGGAGCCAAGTTAGTATAAGTAATGGTGCCGTTTTCAGTTAACTTATTTTAATAAAATACTTACATAACAAACAAGTTACTTGAATGGAGTGAAATGCTGCGGAAATCGCTTTCAGTTCTATAGAGGGTTTCCCTGAGATGTATGAGCACTGCGAATGGCAGTGTAAGAGAAGATGAATTAGATAATGAGACAGGTAGCATGTGTCAGATATAAATTTTCATTATAGTCTTCTAGTTCTTTCTCGGATCTGTAGATTCCTTTAAAAAAACAGGTATAGAATCAAATCAAGGTCCTGTCAAAGACTGAAAGGGCTGCTGAGAAAGCGGATGGAGGGAAAATTTGTAAGCAGTTCTTCTGTATTACTGGCTTTTGCTGTGCAACGCGCTCTCGTGCAAGACTTGTTTTGTTAAAGCGCGCTATAAATGTTTAGTTGTATTGCATTGTATTGTATTGTATTGTATTGTGTCTTCGTGTTTAAAACTGTTCAGTTGTTTGTGATGGGGTCTTTGTTTTCCCCGTGTAACAGTCTTCGCTTAAACCCATGTTATGTTACTAATCCTAGATTCTTTGTGTTTGCAACTGTTACTGAACATTGATGTTTTGGCTTATCACAAGTTACAATCCAGACTACCTGTCTTGGCTTGTTTTCAAGGATGGATCTTATCTAGATCTGGGCAGAGGTACATTGAATGCCTGGCCTCTTGGGCTGGCTGATAAGTTCTTCTGTTGATTTTGTTGGTCCAACTCAGTCTGACTTCTTCTGACACCTCCTCCTCTACCAGGGAGTTAGATTCTTGTATGGCTTAGTACTCACAGCTGTAGCCTCTGTGGGATACCTGTTCTGCAGCAAGATGACAGACAGACAGATCCTATATTTCACTGAAAGAATTTGCTGATATAGCTACCTACAAGATTCTGTATTACAGGAGATTAGTTTCTTGATGTCCGTTCTCTGGGCCTGCTCAGAGGCGATAGGGACAGGAAACTCATTTTCTTGATACTATTTTGTACCTAATAAATTTATCTCTACCTTATCTTTAACTCTTTAACTTTTTAATTATTTTATTTAAATTGTACATATGTTGTTGAAGTTAAATCTGTTGTAAAGATGCTCATTGTGTTCTGCCATATTCTCTTGTTACTTTAAAATGGAGTTGGATCATACTGGAATGATTGTGTGCATGTGGGTGTGTCAATGCTTGTGTACATGTATGCAAGTGCATGTGTGTTTGTACATGTGTGTATGTGTACATGCGAGTGTGTACATGCATGTTTGTGTGTACATGCATGTGTGTGTTTGTGTACATGTGTGTGTATACATGGGTGTGGTGAATAAAGACAACAGAATTTTAGCTGTTTCCTACATGATCTGTGTGAGCTGAGTGTGTAAAACAGAGAATTTTATGGTACTTTGACAAACAAATGATAAAGCCATGTTATTTCTGTCTTGTGTAGCCTAGAATCGATGTTTGTGCAAAGGTTGGCTTTACATAGATTTAAAATATATCAGCTGTCGTGAGACGCTTTGGCAGCGCATTTGGTGCAAGATGGTGCTGCAGATGTCGAATGTTGATGTGGGCGTTTTGTGCTGTTGTGTTGTGTGCTGTTGTGTTGTGTGCTGTTGTGTGTGTGCTGTTGTGTGCTGTTGTGTTGTTTACTGTTGTGTTGTGTGCTGTTGTGTTGTGTGCTGTTGTGTTGTGTGCTGTTGTGTTGTGTGCTGTTGTGTTGTGTGCTGTTGTGTTGTGTGCTGTTGTGTTGTGTGCTGTTGTGTTGTGTGCTGTTGTGTTGTGTGCTGTTGTGTTGTGTGCTGTTGTGTTGTGTGCTGTTGTGTTGTGTGCTGTTGTGTGTGTGCTGTTGTGTGCTGTTGTGTTGTTTACTGTTGTGTTGTGTGCTGTTGTGTTGTGTGCTGTTGTGTTGTGTGCTGTTGTGTTGTGTGCTGTTGTGTTGTGTGCTGTTGTGTTGTGTGCTGTTGTGTTGTGTGCTGTTGTGTTGTGTGCTGTTGTGTTGTGTGCTGTTGTGTTGTGTGCTGTTGTGTTGTGTGCTGTTGTGTTGTGTGCTGTTGTGTGTGTGCTGTTGTGTGCTGTTGTGTTGTTTACTGTTGTGTTGTGTGCTGTTGTGTTGTGTGCTGTTGTGTTGTGTGCTGTTGTGTTGTTTACTGTTGTGTTGTGTGCTGTTGTGTTGTGTGCTGTTGTGTTGTGTGCTGTTGTGTTGTGTGCTGTTGTGTTGTGTGCTGTTGTGTTGTGTGCTGTTGTGTTGTGTGCTGTTGTGTTGTGTGCTGTTGTGTGCTGTTGTGTTGTTTACTGTTGTGTTGTGTGCTGTTGTGTTGTGTGCTGTTGTGTTGTGTGCTGTTGTGTTGTGTGCTGTTGTGTTGTGTGCTGTTGTGTTGTGTGCTGTTGTGTTGTGTGCTGTTGTGTTGTGTGCTGTTGTGTTGTGTGCTGTTGTGTTGTGTGCTGTTGTGTTGTGTGCTGTTGTGTGTGTGCTGTTGTGTGCTGTTGTGTTGTTTACTGTTGTGTTGTGTGCTGTTGTGTTGTGTGCTGTTGTGTTGTTTACTGTTGTGTTGTGTGCTGTTGTGTTGTGTGCTGTTGTGTTGTGTGCTGTTGTGTTGTGTGCTGTTGTGTTGTGTGCTGTTGTGTTGTGTGCTGTTGTGTTGTGTGCTGTTGTGTTGTGTGCTGTTGTGTGCTGTTGTGTTGTGTGCTGTTGTGTTGTGTGCTGTTGTGTTGGATCTAAGGAATTGCGTTTCTGAGGGACATTGAGATTCTTCTGAACTGCAGTTCAGTGAATGTGGGATAAGCTACTTACTTATTTGCAAAGTAGCTGTGTTCTTTTGTCTGAAATCCACAAGAAGCAATCTTTTTTCATCCTTATTTACAAAGCATAACTAACTAGCATAACTGCAAATGACTTAGCTAAACTCTGGCATTCAGTGTGAGAGGTTTTTGAACTTCTACCCCAAATTCCGTAACCAAATATGAGTGCCATTTGATGAAACATGCAGAGACAACAACCAAGTGCTATATATTTTAGCAAAGCACGAGTAGAATACAGATTTGAAAGACATGTTTCAACCACTACTTAAGGGTAATGTGACTTTGCTGGGACACAGACATCTAATCTCACCTGATGACTTCTATAGAGCCCGTGTTGTAATGCAAAAGGACTCAATCGATGGTTTCTTCTAGCGAAACCACAGTTAAAGTCGCAATTCATTGGAGACAATCGGCCTAATTCTGATGTGTTGAAGAACCAGATGTCAGGCAGATGCAGTGGCAAACATCATCGGTGCCAGCAGCTGTGTTCAGACCTTAAGTGCAGTGTTATGAACCATTTGTAAAGACCTGATACTTATCTCAGACATGATGCTTTGCACTTGATCTGGCTATGATAACAGCATTGTAGAAGTCATGAGGTTAGATTACATTGAACAGTTTTGATCAGGGACTGATTTCTTTTATTTCAAATTTTTGTGTGATAATGAGGCATAAATCAATGACAGAATGCCTAAAGGACATGCTCATGAACCTAGAGGACATTCTGATCCTAAAGGACATGCTCATGAACCTGCACTTTCAGCTCATTGAAACAGCCAAGAGAATACAATGCTACTGAAACTTGATGATGTCCCTTACAATGGTTCTCGTTTGCACTGTTAAGTCAGACAGCATGAAAAGTTTTGAATTACTGTTGGATGGGAAGATGGAAATTTTTATTAATTATCTAGCAAAAAGCATGCTTGGTGAGAGATTGTAACTGTGAGGTTCTGGTATAGAAATCCAGGTGGTGTGAGCACAGGCCGAAGAAAGGTATTTATTACGGAAGCAACGCAGGTTGCTGCAAGGATTTCTTTAGCCAGTGTAGTTTTTATGCTTGAATTTTTCCATGTTTCTTGCGTCTTTTGGCTAAACAGATGATGTCTTTCACTGCTATCAGAAGTGGGTGAGTAGATTGACATATGGAGATTTTAATTAGCTCCTTTTTAAGCTTTTTCAATCTGTAGAGTAGGCAACAACAGCACTCACTCTTTTTCTATTTACAAATCTGGTAATTTTTCGTGTAGAATTGCATGGAGAATGAGCAGAGCAGTTTTCTTCAGCATTTTCTGAATCTGTTGCTAGAACATTTTCTGCACTGTTTATCTCTTTCTCTGATGATTACTGTTGAGTAGAGATGTCTTTGCTGTCCTATATACTTTACGTGTAGCTTATTTTGTTTGGCTTATCACGTTCATATATTACTTTTCACTTACTGTCACCTCTGTCCTCTCATAACTGCTATTATTTTTGTTCGATGATTTCAGCTATTGTTTTAGCTTCTTTCCTGAAATGAAGTGATTGGTTACAATTAATCTGTGGGGATTTGATTTATCTGTCACCAACTGATTTACTCCCTCTTGTATTGAAGTACGGAAACTGCCCCATTTGCACTGGTACAGTGGCTGTGTGCAAATATCTTAGCTGTTGACAATGTAGCCGAGGTTTCTTGTGTGAAATTGGCCAACTGTTAAGTAGCATGTGGTTTCTGTTCCTGTAAGAAGCTAAGAGATGATCCCTTAGCTGCTGTCTGTTATACAGAAGTCCATGGCTGAATGCAAGACCTGAGCAAAGTCCCGGTCAGACGTCAGGTCTACTATGTTTCTGTCTTTGTGGCAGCTTTTCCATAGAGCGGCAATTTGTCTTCCAGTCATTCATCATTTTAGTGATCTGACAAATTTAGATATTCCCTCAGGATCCGTTCTGTTCGTTGCTTTCTTCCTCTGCTTTCATCCTTTTCTACAGGTTGTTGTTTTTCTTTGCACGTGGACACATCTTTTTTCCTCAATTCGTTGACTTCTGATTGATAAATTATAGACTTATTGTTTATGCATGAGAGGAGTGGGGAGTTAATGATGGAGATGATGGATGGATGTTGGAGAGAAGGGGTGGATTTAGTGCCTTAGGTCCACTGCAGATGGAGTTCAAATACCATTTGTGAGGAGAGGTTGACCATTTGTTGAGTTGCTCTATTCCAGTATGTTGTTGAAACAAAGTGGTGCATGGTAGTCTCGTGGTTAGCATGTTGAACTATCAAGGCAGAGGTTGGGGGACAAATTCACACTATGCCATGATTTTTTTAGCTTATTTTCTTAGTTTTTTTTACACCTATTGTCTAAGTGGTAATGGAGAGCAGTTACAAAGAGTTGTACTTTTTCTTTTTTTCTTTGTTGTTTTGCTGGATTTTTCTGATGTTGATATTATGATGTAAACTAAGAGGGCAAGAGTCTGATTGCCAAGTTCACTGGACCTTGGGCTAAATTGCTGCATTACTGGGGCTGGGTCTGTTAACTGTGTCAAGCAGCTGTTTGTTGACAAAGTGCATTTGTTATGGCCTCTCAAATGATTGAATTGCTTGTTTTCATTTGAAAGTGTTCTTTGATATGTCACAATTGCTTATCTCTGGTCTGAAGTACTCTTCTGAGTTGTTTTGTTTTTGTGATTCAGTAGATTTAGTCCTCAGTGCTGAGGCCTCAAGCCTTACAGTTACTGTTATTCTAACAGTCAGGAGTTCAGATATATGGTGGAGAAGGAGGAAGAGGGAGGCGGTGGCAAATGGTTGTTGCTTTGTTAAGGGATTAGGTTAATGATAAGCACCTCTGAATGGTTAACTTGAAGGGCACTATGTAAATGTTTAGTTGATTGATTGATTGATTGATTGATTGATGAAGTAGCATTTACTGTTTTCGAAAATTATGGTGTTAATTGAAATAGCCCTAATAGTTCACTGACATAACATGAACATGAGCTTTAAATGGTTCAGAAGATAAATTAGACTTTTCATCTGTGTTCTAACAACTACTGTATATACGTATATACAAGGTATTGAATAACGAGTTTTGATTAATTTTTCAAAGCTACTATGACAGTGTCCAATAAGAAGTGCTTTCCATACACACAAAGTATTCCTTCATTCTAAATCTCTTCCATGGAAGAATTTCTGGTCCTGGGTTCTTGTCAGTTGTTTAAATGATTCGTATCTTTGCCCCTTCACCCGGTTGCTGTGTTTGGTGCCTCGTACTTCCTACTTATTAGCTGATGAGGTCTGACGTAAATATTCCTTGTTCATTCTATCTGATAAGGAGACTAGAATTAAAGGTTTTATGGACTACTTGTCATCTACCGATCTCGTTTACTTGACTTCAGTTGACTGTTACGCTGTATTTGGCTCCTCAAGATCAATGAGGAAGCAGGTGACCTCAAATGAATTGCCTTTCAGAGATCAGGGTGACTGGCTACCTGACTTTCTATGATTTTCTTATTATCTGCTTCAACGTTGCAGTGATTTGTTCATAAAACGACTGCTGTTCATCATTCTTCTTTGTGCTGTAACAACTGATGTGGAATATCACAAAGTTGGTCAATTGGTGGCCACAGCTAAGCAGTGAAATTGGAATTCCATTGCTATTACTGTGCTGGTTCTGTGCTGTTGAGAGCCCTAATCTAATCTGTGATAAAGTCATTCCATATAAACCCCATTTATATGGACAGTTCAGAATTCCTGCTTCCAGGAGTGGAGCATAAGGCATTAATATTATTACTTCCTCCATAGGTCTGTTCCTTCGTGTCAATGGTAACTGCGTGCATTTTTGGGCTCTTAGTTAATTAGACACAGACCCTCCCATTGGACATAATGGTAGTCTTATTGTTCAGTTATTCCATAGCCTTCAGATTGCTTCTGTACTGTTAGTTTAGAGTAAGTGGCCTCAGCAATTCTGACTTGAATTACTGAATGTTTTCTTGTCGCTCTGCATCCACCAGTTGAAGATCATTCTGTTCCATAGTGACTGTGTATTCAAGCCAGCAGTACTACCGAAGCATTTTTATTACGGTGCTACAAACTGTTCCATGATATTATATTTACGTATATGTATATATATGCATGACATTACATTGCTGTTTTCTGAATGCAGGGCACTCGAGGAGCATCAAATGAGGTCGTAATCATGACAGTACATGACCTGGGTTGCAATCGTAAGTTTAAATTGAGCCACTCTCTTCTCTTCCTGATGCATAGCAAACAAAGATAAGAACATCGAGTCTATTTTGAGTGAATTAACAGGACTTGGAGGTAACATATGGTAACTGTGATATACTAACTGCCCATCATCACCTGATGTTCGGGCAAAAGGGAGACAGTAAAACTTTGTCTGATATGTAAGGTTTTGAACCTGTCTAATGCAGAAAATTATTCAAAGCAAATTATTCAAAGCAGGCATCCAAGGAAAGACAAGAAGTGCAGGTCCCACTGAGAGGGTCAACTAATTACTTGTAACAGATTTTCAAAGTGGCATTTGTAACTGTTATGCATTATATTATGATGAGGAAGAAGTGCAATAATGGAGTAATGTAAAAAATAAAAAAAATTGAACAAATTATCTGACGACTTGTGAGAGACAATGTAAAGCATAGTAATGTAAGGTAAGGTATTGTAATTTTATGATGCCAGCTGCTTAATGACAATGGACGTAAGTAAATGATGTTCAATATTTTTCGGTCAATAAATCCAGTAGTTTCTTCCGTTTAGTACAAGTCGGTTTGCATCTTTGTTTATCTTGTCTATCCTTCGCTGCCTTGGTCTTCATTTTTGTCTGTTTCCTTCGAAACTGACATGCAGTGCCTTGTTTTGGATACTATACTGTCAGCAGGAATTCTTTCTGCATTAACTAACCGTAGGAGTCTTATGTGAGTGGCTTTGTATAGCAGATATACTCTTTTACCCAACTACACTTCTACAGTCTTGTGTAGCGCAATATGAATTAAGTAACTGATTGGAGCCATGCCAGAGGTGAGTACATGAGTAGCATGATGACTTGCATGAAGCAGATGCAGGTTATATTGTGGCATGTTTCTGATAGATGTAAGACAATTTAAATCCAGTCTGCTGGAAGTAAGAATTGAGAATTACAATGGATTGGCTGATACACACTTCAGCCAGTTGAAGGATTTGAGAACTAGGGCGTTTCTCTATATTTATTGTTAAATATTATGCTAATCAAGGAATAATGTTTGTTTATACCTTCACCTCTAGCAGCAATATTCCTTGCATGTGTCATGGTTGGTTTCACAGGCAACAGCAGTCTAACAGCTGGACTAGATTATTTGATGGATTTTATCGCTTTGCAACACATTGCTAGTGCTCTGCTATCAACACAATTGAATCTTTAAGCATTGCGCATTCATTAGTTAAAGCACAACTTTAATCCTGTGTGGAAGACTTTTTTTTAGCTGATTCCTTCTTGAAATTTTCAAAGTCCTGTAATTTGATTTCCAATTCCTCACAGTGTGAACAGTGTTCTTTTTAGAGAAAGAAACGCTCTCTCTGTGCATTTGTTACTAAAGTAACAGACAAAATGCTCTTAGTACAAGCTAGCCTCTATTTTTAACTGTAGAAGCATTCATCATGGTGCTTCTGTTAGCTCTTGTATCAGCTGTGACTACATTTAATTGTGACTACATTTTTATCTTGGTACAAGAGGACGTAGCATGGGGTCATGCCTGTTCAAAGGAGCAACAGTGATTGAGGCTTTCATTGCCCCTCTGATAACCATAAAAAAATTAACATGGCTGTGGCTAAGAGTTGCTGTTCAATGTTTACACACACACACACACACACACATATATATATATATATATATATATATATATATATATATATATATATATATATATATATACATGTATACGTACATCTGTGTATATATGTACATGAATGCTTTATCCTAAGTTCCTGATGCATCCATCTGGAGGCATTTGGTGTGGATGAACTCCATTCTTGATAGCCACTTGTCAAGTCAAGTGCACTTTTTGTTCTTAGTCCAAGTCAGTCTTATCCAGAATAGCCCTGGACTTTCTTTTGCCTGCCCATCAAATTTTACGTGCTGTGTCTTGTGTCACGATGCCATCAGCGGGTATTCCTTCCACATGGCCAAACCGTCCCTCTTCATTGAATGACTTTTTCAAGTAGGGTTGTTTCTTCATATCCAAGGACTGTTCTACTTCTTCCCTTCTAATTTTTTCCAGTCTTGTGATTTGGGGATTTCTTAGTGAACTGAATTTTATATGGTAAGGATTCTTGTCTCATATTTTTCCATCGTGGTTTTCAACTGGACTTCCCTTGATTGTGGTACGGACAGTGACTTTGCGTAGTAGTGACTACCGATTGACGATGCTTTGAGCATTATTACACGGGTCCTGTAGAAGTTCTTGAATTATTATTATTATTATCGTGTTACTTTCTTGCTGACCAGTATTCTGGACCATAGATGAGGATGAGTTGTATCATTCTTCTTGCTTTTGTTTACTGCCATGCTTCTCCATGCCACGGTCATATTATCTGTTTTTCATCTATCTTCATACATACTTCGTACCCTGAAAGAGTTTTTGAGGTGGAACAGGTCGTGCCAAATCAACCATTTCAGTTGTGATTTAGGAAATGCAGAGTGGCTTGCTTCTAGGGCAGAACTGCTTATGCAAATTCAGTCCAGGATACGAATAAATGGGCCGACTGACAGTGAAAACCACTGAACCACCTACTCTGCTTACATACAGTCCACGCATGCATACAGCACTGCCAACGCAATTTTCTTAGTTGATTCTCAGACGCTCTTCTAACTAGCTATCTATCAGCCTGCCTTGCCAGACATAGGTCGGTGCTAGTGCAAGAACAGTCCGCTTGCATATTTGCAGCGACTTGCCTAAGCACTCTTAACCACATGGCTATTCCCACACTGCAAAAATAGAGCCCTGTGCTTACAGTGCGGTCCGTGGCGGCGTGGGTTGGAAGAGGAGCAAGAGCAGGTATGTTGCTGTTGGTTCCAAACTGCAGCAGCAGAAACAGAAGCAGCTGGTTCTTCCATAGCCTATAGTACCCTAGGTATTAATTACTGGCTGTGGCAATGTTGACCAACCGAAGAAGTTGAGGTTGGGAATTTAGGTGATTTCCAGGCAGTGACAGATACTGACCGGGTTATCTAAACTGGTCAGAGTGCACGTCTCGCGTGTGTCTCTAGGCATGACGATGCCAGTGCACATACTGATGGCGGCATATTTATTTGATTTTAATCTTGGGCTAGCATGGTCCATACATGGGACCTTAAATGGCGTGACACCCATTCAAACAGGCAGTGGTGGTGAAGGATCTCACCCGATCAATTCATTCGAAAATTTACATCGTTTTTCGAGAGTGGTTAATCCCTATAATGATGAAAGGGATTATTTTCCTAGTTGCTTTTAGTACACGTTTGTTGTTAAAGTGTTAAGCAACTTATTTACTTTATTATCATCATCGTAATTTCGCGTGGTTTCCGTACCTCAGCTCTCATATCGGTGCTGATGGTGGCAGTGGACCTGAAGTTAAATGGCACATAGCTATCACCAGGGACTGTATGAGCAGCCTACATCAAGGACTATGGAACACCAACATCCAGCTCAATGCCTTCCAGCAGTGATGCCTCAGGAAGATGCTGTGCATTCCCTATACCATTCACATCATCAACGTAGAAATTTACCAACATACAGTGTCGAAGATGACTCAGACTGGGAGGCTATGGCTGTGTGGGCAAATAATGCACTGTAAAGGTGACCAGGACCACGCCAGGGCCTTGTGAGCAATGATTACCATCCCTACAAGTGGATGGAGGATGTCTGTTGCAGAACATGGACGAGAATCGTGGTAGTGGACCTTTGCCCACTCCACCCTTGCGCTGCACATGGCCTGGATAGTGGATACACACTGATAATAGAGATGTCGTGAAAACGTCAACGCTTCAGACAGAAGTATTCCACAGATGATGATGGTCATTATCATTAGTTTTATTGTTAATTTGATAATATTATTTTTGTGTTTACCGAAGATAGTAATGGTCCCTGAGGAATGAAAAATTAAGTTACTGGTATCTCTGAAAAATGATTCTGTCCCGTGATGATCCAGGAATACATCTTGAAGACATAGATGGAAATACAGTGAAAGAGGAAATGTATCTCGGAACGACCACGTTTCAGATGAAGTCTGAGGGATTAACATATACGGTTGCAGGTAACATAGTGTAGTAGCTGAGATGTGTGTCACAACCTGTCCAGGTGCAGCTTTGGCAGAGGTTATTGTATGACAGGTAGCACATGATCACTGTGGTATCCAATGCCAAGTAGATGCTTGCATTATCTGATGGATCTTCTGTACTGTGTGGATCATGTCTGCACTTTAGAGTCAAGTGGTATATCAGTTCAGTGAACCATAACGCCTGTAAGCTATAGATCTCTGATGCTTCCGGCTTTAACCAGCTACTCTAAGTGGACGGACCCTTTGCAACACATACTGGAACCCTGTTCTGATAGTGTTCATATTGCTGTCTATGCCGACCATTAGATCGTGACTGAAAATTTTTCCAGAATGCAGTTTCCATATAGGCTGTTTCTGTTGCTCTGTGAATTGCCTTCATGGTGTCAGAACTCACTGCACACATTTTGATTTTACTTAGAAGCATCTGCTGTACTTAGAATGATACCTTTTGGTGTTATTGCAGCAACACTATAGGGTTTCTCTAATTAGATATGATTAACATTTTTGTGATTGCAATGGATGTGGAAAATGGAGGAATGTCAGGAAGGGGACAGGAACAAGCAAAGGCTAGACGTAGATAAACCAATGGCTGTTCTACAGACAGATAATTACCTGTTTTTGTGTTGTTGGACACATTGTTTATTGGCCTTTCTGTGTTTCTGCCCTTTATTTGTTTAATTTCATCACTCAACAGCTTGGAAAATTAAAGAAGTTAATAAATGTGTCTCCTTGTTACTTGTGTTATCTTGTCTATTTAGTTACCACAGAGTTACATAAGATCTAACATTGATTGACTAGACCTTGAAATAATCTTTTAAGTAAACAAACTCCTATCCTTTAACGACGAGAGTGTACTAAAAGTGTCTGGGAAACCAATACAGCTCATCGTTAAAATGTTACATGAAAGGTCTCAAATTTTGCAACCTGCTTAGAGCTGCATGAGCCTTTTCTATTTGTCCTGCACTTTGTTATTCACTGATATAACTGTGTTTAAGAGTCTGCTTGTATCATTTTTAAGTGTCTGTTCGTATCATTATATGTATTACACTGGTTACGCCATTACGCCTGATTTTACCACTGATGTTCATTTGTATTTGCTAGACGAAATGTATCAGGAGTTTGTTGACCACCCGAAAATGGTGCCTATCCGAGACCGAACCGTCTGGGTCCACGTGGAAGTGCCAGGTCAGGGCCACAAAGCACCTGACCTGCCATCAGAGTTAGTGCCATTGTGATTTATTCAGTATTGGCTTTAACTTGTTGCTGCCATGCTGCAATATTATAGGCCTGTTTTGTAAATTAAGCCGGCTATTCAACAGGGAACAGAGGCAGATGGAACTGGAAGTCTTGGTTTGAAGTCACAGCTTTGCAGTTTGTAGCAGATGTTTGAATTTATCAATTTTAATATCAACTTTTAAATTTATATCACTGTAAAAAGCCACTGCTTTACACATCAAGTAACAAACTGATGCACAAAGTTTGCTGTTTTTGATACAATTTTATGTGTGTATCTTTATTCGAAGTGAGATGAAGAATATTAGACTTCTTACTTTCAAATTCCTCGTATTCAGATTCAGTTATGATACTTCAGTTTATGGGTTTTCAAAGACTTATATGAAGAGTATAAATATGCTGAACGAATTTTGGATTTTAATGTTGTGCCTTGTATCATTTTGTGCTGAAGTATCTATCAAACATCTGAAATGACTCTTTTACATGACATTTAGTGGGTTATGTTATGTCATAATGAATGATAAAGGTGATACTGTGCTTTTACTGGTACTAATGATTCTGAAATTCCTTAGTTTTTATAAGTTCTGATACAGTACTGTATACTGCATCAAAAAGTCTTGATGGCAGCAGTATCGTGTGAGTTTGTAAAAGTGTAGAATCTCCATTTATCCTTCAGACTGTGGGTTGTTTGTGCTGGAAATGTCTGAATCTGTATGTTTGTATGTTTGTTTTCCAGCTATCAATTTCCAACCATGCAGATGATTGGTGAAGATCTTATCTGTGTTTTGGATCAGCTGAAGTGAGTTTCTCTGTTCTGGATCTGGCCCCATAAACTGGATCTGGCCCTATAAACTGGATCTGGCCCCATAAACATCACAGACATCACCACTTGCAATATACATCTAGTGTCATTGCCGTTGATAACTTTTCCTTCATTACGTGCATTAAGAATTTCTAGTGTTTTTTTATCTACTCACAATTGCGTTGCTGTTATTGATTGTCACATGTATCCTTGTGAGTTGTTACCGGCTGCAATAAAAATTATTGAATTGAATTGAATTGAATTGAAAAACGGCTCCATCAATAGCTGGCTTGACAGGTGGCTGGTGTGAGACCCAAGGGATGAGCACTTCATTTCACAGTTTGTGCTCAAATTTCATGACTGGAAGGACCTTGAATCTATCCTAGGCTGACTTCAGAACAGTGAAATCTTGTGTTTAAATTGATTGATTGAACATCTGCATATGAACTCTGCTGTCTATTTCCTGCCTTAAATCTGTTGGTCTGCTTGCATTGGTGTCTGCATTATTCAGTTAGTTTAATTTATCTACCTCTGCGTTTGTGATTGTGTCTGCTTATTCATCTGTCCAAATGATAGACTGATTGTTGTGTTCTTGCTCTGTATTTGCAGAATCAAAGAGGTGGTGTGTTTTGGAGAGGGAGCTGGTGCAAACATTCTGGCTCGATTTTCAGTAAGCAGTTGTTTGGTTGCATAAGCGGTTATGTGGTTGCACAGTTGCTTTGATGTGATTGTTTGATTTAGTTTCCTGCAAAACTGTTTCCCAAGTGCCTTGTGAGTACACCATGGGTGACAACAGTCAGTGTAGTTTTCAGTCGTCGTCCATGGTAAACCAACTTTCTCCTGCATATAAGATTCTTGCCAGATGTGAAGTGTGGTTGAAGCAGACAGGAAGGCACTAGACGTTTAAGCCACAAAAATAGACATCTAAGCACTGAGGAGGCTGGATGTGTCGAGAGCATATACAAAGTGCTTTAGAAGAGGTTTGAAGCACAGGACATGGCAGGAGAAAAAGACCAGAGAAGCAGAGTCACCAAGTTCAATACAGCAATACAGGAAGCAATGAAACTGCTATACCAGTAGTGAGCTAGCGGAACAAACCATAGATAACTGAGCTTATAATAAAGATGTCGAAGCGGAACCGGAAAATGAAGCAAAGATGCTCTTGGAGTACAGAAGGCTGAGTAACAAGGTCAAAAAGCAGAAAGAACAGAGGCCTGGTTAAAGGAGCATTTGAGATTTATCGAGAAATATGCAGAAAAAAATAATTACGGACAAGTAGACAAATAGCTCAGGTGAAACTGGAAACCGAGGCAGTCTGCAATTTGAAGATATGAAAGGGTGCTTCCTGTGACGCAAGGGAGAAGTTAATCAATGGACAGAATGGTGTAGCAGTATTGGCACAGTGAGTGGAGGGCTGGAAGATATATGACACAACCAGAAGCAGATAAAGACAATGGTGTCTTTCTTAGAGAACTCAAAATAGCTGTTAGGAAATTAAAAAGAAATACAAACCATGTGGATGGCATCACTGGTGAGGTCTGAGGTCATCAAGGCAGGAGGAGAACTATACTGGCAGTGTAGATTCACAGTATCTGGCATGAAAGAAGAATATCGGAAGAGTGGACAACTCTCAATCTGAGTGTGGCAACTATAGAACAATAGCACTGCTAAATTACATGTACAAGGTGTTAATGATGGTCACGGATACATTGGGATTTGGAAACCACACTCATCGCATATGCTGCCAGGTGCACCAGGCCATCTATGCTTTACACACCCTGGTTGCCCATGGCCTTCGCGGACCACCGCTTCGGCCAAGCTGTTTGATGTAGTGCGTGCCACAACCTTGGCTAGGATGCTCTATGCCTCTCCTGCTTGATGGGGCTTTACGAGTCGGAGCGAGCGAGACCGGTTTGAGACTATTATGTGTCGCCTCATCTGCTACCATTACTTTCCTATTGATACTCCTACTTTTTAAGTAAGTTAGTAAGTAAGTATTGTAGCGATATATAAATATAACTTATTTTGCTTCGTCTCGCTTAGCTGAAGAGTCCTTTAACATTGAATTGAGTTATGCACATCGGACATGTTTGTAGATTTATAGTAAAGAAATAAGACAGTTCATATACAAAACAATAATACCTATTTACCTAAAAGCGGCGTATTTACTCTAGGTTTATTATTATGGCTTATCTGGCTCTTGAAGTGGTGCATGTTTCCCGTGATGATCAACTTCTTTGATAAGTTCTGTATTCGCTTTGTAATCCCTTCCTGAGTTTCTTGTACTTGAGAAGATTGTTCGTCAATCGTTCCTTCAGTGACATAACGTTCCCGAAGATGTAAATGTTCGTATAATCCTTATGGTTCGAGATTAGGTAAACTCGTTTCAACCGTTATACCGTACGCAACATCCATCGTTCGAATAAGTTCACTATTTGACTATTGAACTATACGCAACGACTCTACAACTCAATGGCTGAGTTATACGACATCTAGCACTCGAGTCGAAGGAATATATCCAACACAATTCACAGTTTCTACGACCGAAACTCAAATTAGCGACCCAGTCATGGCCGTCATTTCAACCGCTCTGTTTTCAATATTCGTTCCTTGTCTTCTCATTGGCTAGCGTTGCCGGCTGCTATGGTAACCTCCACAAAATTGCTGATCACGTGATAAATCAGTTGCCTGCCATTTGACCCTTATTTAAATATTATCTAGCGCCGCTTTACAATTAACCTAACGCCGCTTGTCATTAACTTGCTTATTCTAACCCTATATATTATATACTAAATGATTAATTAAACATGGCATTTGATAAGCATAGCTTTCGCTACAGTATATTCTTTATTAGGCCTACACCATTAGCAAATGCTAGGATGTTTTAGCAGAGCTGTGTCTTGGAGCAAACTCTTCCCTCTTCTCAGCAATCTTGGCGGATGGAGGGGCACATTTTGCATAACCTGCTCCCACCGATTAGGCCTTCTGCCAACCATCTGAGATTGAGAGCCCATGATCGCATTATCCCACCTGCCGATAGCCTGATGAGGAAAACGTACATTTCTAGGATGTTATACTAGATTGAGACTGTTTAGAACATACATAAATACATATACATGTGTGTATATATAAATATATGGGACTTATGTTAGGACTGTTGCGGGTAGCGGAAAGATGTATACAGTTAGTGGAAGGATGTATACAGTTGTACACCAAAATGCAGATAGCAATTGGTTGAATAAAGATTATCTTATCTAGTGAGGCAATCACATGTACAGGCGCACTTAGTGGGAGAGCAAGCAGGTTTCACCTCTGTCCCAAAATTAGTGGCTTCACTTTTGTTGATGGTCGGTTGTTACATATCTTAAAATGAACCTATATAAATGTTATTGCATTACGTAATTACAAGTCGGGGACAATTAGATGTGATTTTTAAGTGTGTAATTAAATCCATTGTGCTGACTGGTGCATAAGAATGACTGACTGGCTTGCTGGCCAGCCAACTTACTGTGCATAAGAATGACTGACTGGCTTGCTGGCCAGCCAACTTACTGACTGTCCGTCTGATGATTTGACAGATGGCTCATATATCTCGGGTTCTTGGCGTTTGTCTGCTTCACGCAACTGGAACTACGGCCGGCCTTTTTGAATCACTTAAAGACAAGGTCAGTTTAAATGTCATGATTTCTTGTTGCACAATTTATTCAGGAACCAATGTGATGAATTTCGAACTGTTGAGGAAATTTCTAATTTTCGTCATTTATGCTCTTATGTGACCCAAAACGTGGGGATGCTTGGCTTGCGATAAGTTGTGAAACATAACCAGTTTCGCTTGATCCTGCAGTATTTTCGTCGGAATAACAATGCCGACTGTTTGCCTTCTAACAACTTAGACTGTGACTGTCTGTACATTGAGGCGTGTCAGGAAATGTCAAACATCAGTGCCACATGGAAAACTTCATACCACCCAAAGTTCCATGTGTAAAGAGTTGGCTGCAGGCCATCGCAGGTTTGATGTTGTTGATTGGAGGAACGATCATGATTTGCCAAATCATTTGTTAGGTTTGCTTTAGAGAGTTGAGACAACTATAGCTGTAGAAATCTTGAGATTATGATTACGATCGTTGTGCTTAGACACTTGCTTGGCTGTTGTTTAGGTGATGAGTTGGAAGTTGGAGACAATGGGAATGAATCCTTCTGCTGAGAGTTACCTGGTCCTTCATAGATTTGGAAGTGTCAGTATGCTCTGGTTTCTTTGATTCTATTGTTTATATGCGATTAATAATTTGGAAAAGTACCACTGCTGGCTGTATCTGCATACAGTGACGTCGATAGAGAGACACAGTTGTAATTTTACCCAAAGCCCAAAACAACTGTGGTATTCCAGTATCTAAACCACTGCAGTAAAAGCACAAAACATGCAATGGTGTTGGTAATCTAAACCAAGAATAATTGGACTATTGATAATCTTATGCCACTGAACTGTAGGCTCTTTATCAGTTTATCTGTTACTGTTAACAGTAACTGTTTGACTTTTCTCTGATGTATTTTAGTCTGTCTGTTGCTTTTCTGTGTAGCTTGTTCAGTATTTACAGTTGATGAAACTGATTGATATTGATTATTTTTTCTGTTGTTTTTTATTTCATCGTTGCCACCTGTTGCTTCCTTCAGACTCAGGTATGCTTTCTTATGAAAAAAGACAATTGCAACTTTATTTTTAAACTGAGTGAGTGTAAATGTTTGTGGGGAGTATTTACTTAAAACAGCTACTACTTCAATAAGATAAAAACAGTTAAGGACTATCTTTAACCCAAGCTCAACTGAGACCCACATTGCTATTAATATTTGTAAATGTTAAGTACTATTGCTTAATGAAGTCTTAATGTTATACAGTTCTAAACATTTGTAGATTTTCTTATTGAATTCAGTTTTATTCTAAAGTTTCTGAATTGCTTATGACTGACTTTATTCTGATTTCTTTATAATGATTGGTAGCTGTCTTTTTGAAATGTTTAGTTCACAAAAGCAACTGACAATGAAGAATTGAAGGGAATTGTTGAAAGTTACCAGGAAGCACTTCATAACAGAATTAACGCAAAAAATCTGAAGCGTTTTGTCGATGCATTCCTCAAGTAAGCATCTGCAGTTCAGGTCACTGGAATAATTCAGATCTACAATGTGATTTATTAGGCAGTGTTTGGGGTGAATTAGTGAACCGTAGGGGGAAGAAAATCTCAAAACAGCCATTTTGTCATCAGAACTTTGATGAACAGTTGAAGTGCTTTTAATAACCATTTATTATATATTATTTGTGAGAAATTGTTTACCTTTTCTAACATAAAAGCTTCAGAATTTGAATAGCATAATTGAATTGACATTAACAAAATTTATTTACAGGTGACTTATTCTTCTTAAAGGTGTTCGCTAATGATGCATTCTTCTTAGAGATATATTTCTCAGTGGCTGGGTTAGCACATCAAGAAATGGCTTTGTTATTCATGATCCAGTTGAGTGCAATACTGAGTATGAAAGCTGTTGCCATTTCTTGTTTTTTCAGACGATCAAGCATTGCAGACACGATCAAGAATCTTAAGTAAGAACTTACTTACAATTACATTTTCGTCTTAGATCATTAAGAAATTGAATGTTGATGTATGTGTATGGCTATTTTTATAGCACATTTTAAACCTCACAAAGACACTCCGAGGTTAAAGTACATATATATATATATATATATATATATATATATATATATATATATATATATATATATATATATATATATATATATATATATATATATATATATATATATATATACACATATATATAAGTATATATAAGTATATAATTATGTGTCTCTGTAGACATCGTAGTGTAGTCAGTTATTTGAATGACAGGCCTGCCGACAGAAATTCCGGGCCCCTAGGCAGAGCAGTCACGGGCCTCTAAACTATCTTTAGGCTTTATGAGAAAATAAAAAAAATTGTGGGCTTGTTCTATAACAAAAAAATGATAAGTTAGGTAATATTCAGAAGCTTGAAGTTTAAACTGTACAATATTTTTCTTAAGTTGATTGCAGGCTCAGCCTGGGACCTTAAAAATTGACAGACCCCTGGGCATTTGCTCCCCTTCTCAGCAGGCCTGTTGAGTGATATGCCTTATTCAAAGTGGCTTCCTTATAGGCTGAGCCTTACCAGTAAAAATCTCATGATTTTGATTGAGAGAGGAGAGAACAGAGAAATTTTCATAAATTTCTTTTTTACTTAATCTGTGTACCTGTCTGATTTCTGCTTTCATCTGCCGACGCCCACAGGCATTGATTTGTTTTTATTAATTTCATGTTCCGAGTGTGCTGGGCTGAGCAATTGATTTTTCATTGTCTTGCAGAAATGATGTGCAGGAAATTATTCATGGTGCTTTTGATGATAGAGTGTGGTGGGTGTAGTTAGTTCTGAAGGCAGCAGCTATTTCTTGCTAGCAGCTTCAGGCTGAATGCAGCCACTAATTAATCCATGGCACGGTTACATCAGTCTGCATCGGGAGATGTATGCCCAGGGTGTCGTAGCCATAGAAAATTTGTCCATGTACACATTAATAATAATAATAATAATAATAATAATAATAATATAATAATAATAATAATAATAATAATTGATGATGATGATGATGATGATGATGATGATGATGATGATGATGATGATGATGATGATGATGATGATGATGATGATGATGATGATGATGATGATGATGATAATGGGCACTGCTGGTAGTAGGCTGCTGGCCCTTGACGCTTAAAAGTAATGCCTAGGAATGGCCGGGTATCACGTACAGCATCATGCCCAGTGCAATCTTTCGGGCATATACTGGGCCCATGGGTACTCTAATAGTAGTAGCAGTAGAATTGATAATAGTGCTGTAGGAATCAAGAGCGGGTGTCATGCTAGAATTTAAGTGTGTTGCATTGTATGTCTGGTGTCATGCAACTGCAGGTGTCCTGTGCTCCTGGTGACGGGACAGCTGTCGATTTTCAACGGTACTACACGTGGTCTCCATCAAGCGATCATAAAGACATGCGAAGACAAAGCTAAAGTTGAATTTATTGAAGTGGCGAATGTTGCAAACGTTCTTGAGGAAAAGGTCTGCATAAGTACCGTCATCAGAATTTTGATTAATGTAAATTAGTGATTCTTGCAAATAAGTGAAATTTATTTAAAATTTTAGTTTGGTATGCTATTTTCTAGATTGAAACTGGATGGCAGTTGGATGATCTTGTTAAGCATGATACTGTTATTATATAAGATGATCGTCTTGTTAAAGGAGAAATATTTTCGTTGATATTAACTTGGTCTTCTGTTAAATAGTAACGATATGATATTTAGATCTAGCACATGTCTGTATAAGCTGTTTTTATTACCACTGTTATTTAATTTCTTCACCAGACAATTTAAATGTAATTTAGCTGTTATTGTTTTCTCTTTCCAGCCCGACAAACTAGCTGAGTCATTTCAGTATTTCCTCCAGGGACTTGGACTGGGTAAGTGAAGTTTGCTTCTGGTTTAATTGTTAGCTGGAAGCTGGTTTGTCTTCTTCCTTATTTGTCTCCATTATCTTTTAAATTATGTTTGCTTTTGTGTCGCTTGCTGTTTGTTTTAAGTTATTATTTATAAACTGATGGTGTGGTTGGAAGATTTACACTGGATCGTCAATGCCCACACATTGATATAACGTGAATTCGTGTATAAGACGATCGCAACTACGGATCTCAAATTTACATTTGCACTTGTGATCATTGGAAGAAAATACCTGTATAGTGCTAGATTAGTAAGGCCTATCCTAATGGAATTGCTGATCTTTCTTTTCTCGTTGGTTGCCCAGCGCTGAGAGTTGTGTAGTTTACCGAGTTAGTCGCTATAAAGCATCGGTGTTGTATTCTACAAGACTTTGCTGGTACAGAAGTCTTGGAAGCAGCACAATAGTAAGAAGCAGACACAACTCGTCTCTTCTTAGAAAACCTGAACTGGATTAGTTCATCTCCTTGTGTTTAATATCCACATAAGGCAAGAATTTATTCTTTATGCATTGTTTTTGTTCAGTTAGAAGTTGGTTTTAAGGTGCTGTGTATCTATGCGTATGCCCTGTACTGATCTAAAATTATTATTGCTCCATAAATTTACCATACATGAAGTCGGAAGTTCATGTCGCCTGAAACTCTAAAATAAAAACTAAGAACCATTAAACTTAAATTATTAAGCAATCAAACAAATTAATGACAAATTTCTGGAAATCTTGAAAAGTCCAATGACGCTTGTAGCGAATATCTGTTAGGCTAATATTCGTGACAACACCGCGTTCTAGCGCTCCTGTTAGCCTACTAAACCTGCAAATACACAGCTACACATATACCAAAATTTTGGTCACAATATGCCATTTCAGGATACTGTAGCCCTTGCTTTAATGTGGTACTAGATATGGAGCTCAAGTCCCGTGTTATAGCGAGAGTCTGGTGTTTTATGAAGTCCAAATTATCATGTCCTCTACCAGAAAAAATTGTCAACTGTAAAAATTGAGTCCTAGTGTGTAGTAATTTTCTATTGCATCAATGTAACAATGCAGTAATTAATGCTTCAATCCAAGTGAAACCAACAAGCAAGGCTCAGTCCGGTCCGATTCTAGTAGAGCAAAATGTTCTGGCTTTTATCTGTTTAATATTCTGGGGGTGTTGTCTGTTTGGATGTGTGTTAGGATTAACATATACATTTGTTTTACTGTCTCTGTATTTATGTCTGTTTCTAGTGTCGTCTGTTCCAATGCACAACGTTCACAAGATGTTGCGCAATCGTACAATGTCGATGGAAGATTATGACAAACCGATGAGGGAACGCAAAACCAGCCTGGGTCCTGGCATGTCAGGCAGCCCGACAGACCGGTCCAACTCTCTGGATCACACAGATGGCGCTTCTCCCCCACCTCACAGTCCAACCCATGAGGTGCCGCTGGAGCAGCCACTAATTGAGAAGTAAAACCAGACAAGGACTTTTTCCGGTGTTTGTTGCGGCTCTCGGTTGTCGCTACGGAGGATTTTGACGATGTTATTGTGTTTAATTGCAGCATTAACATGACTTGTTTTGCAGATTAGCTGATTGGGTAGAACTGTTTGTGCGTGTCTAGCTATGCGTTTCTTCTTTCGTGCTTTGCCATTCACTGAGCAGGACATACATCCTGTCCAACGTCCATCCAGCTGAACACTAAACTGGGCCTTATATGTGTTGTGTAAACTGGTACTTTGCCTCACTGGCATTTATTCTTCGATATTTTAAGCATTGCGTTACTGTTAAAACCTGTTTCTACCTTTCAGCAGATTTGAATTTTGTGCTGTAAAGTTGTTTTAAATATGATCAAAACAATTACCAATGAAGTATTTCATTTAGTTACTTTGTTGCTTTGTTGATTGATACTCTGTGGGATATTTTAGTGACACCACCAAAAGGATTAGACCCAGTCTTTGTAACCTCTGTCCAGGCCAAGTGAACATCTGGGTCTATGGTCTCAGACAATGAAACCAAAATCCAGTCACTATTGTATGCAGTAGATGTAAGAAGTTTGCGAAAGTTATCGAGGTTATGATTATTGTTGTAATTGACATCTTTGCAAGAAATGTTATCATCTGACAAGTTTTTCAGAAATATTTTAAAGTTTTACATTTTATGGTTAATTGTTCTTGTTGACTGCTGCAAATTATAATATTGATAATGGAGAGACTTCATAATAATTAAGACATCTCTAAGTGCTGCTTACAGATTTGTAAATCTAGTGATTTGTAGAACGATTTTAAGATGCATTGTTGTGGATTGCATGAAACTTCACGAGTTACTGGTTGCTTAAGATTGTTAAGGACTGGTTGTTCTGGTACTGAACAAACAACTATTTCATCACGTTGTTGCATTTCAGTCAGCTTATTTTCTTGGGGCTGTAATTCTCAGGTTTCCAACTGTTTCCCATGATTTTAGCTCCATTATTAGATTTCCATATTTTCGTATGATTTTAGCTCATTTAGTAGGTTTCCATGATTTTTCTTTAGATTTTGCAAATGTTTGAGTCACCAAATTTAGACTCGTGCTTCTTCCTTTGTGTATATTTGGCTTGGAAACATTGGGAATTTGGCTCCTGGAAGTTGTTATTTGTGATTTTTATTTTCTTTTAAAACTTGTCCATGGCAAAACAAAGCAATAGTTGAAGATTATCTATGCAGCTGGAAGCTTCAGTTGCCAGTATTTTCTGCTGACTCTTGTTGCTTTCAAAGTGTAACTGAGACTGCCAGATACTTTTTACAGTGAAAGTTGCTTCTGGAATCTAAACTGTGAGCTTCTCCACAGCTGCATGGCTTGACTAATGGAGAAAAACCCAGACATACCATTTCTTTACTGTTGCAACTAATCAATGACTGGCAAGTTGTGAAACATGGATTAAAACAAATACACGAACACCTGGTAGTAAACGAACTTATAAAATGGTGATCACGTTTATCTAATCACGAACACCTGGTAGTGCAAGAACCTACAAAATGGTCATCACATTTATCTAATCATACAGTTGTCCAATTTGGAATGCCATCTACCCCTGTAACGAAATCCTTAGAACTGTCAATGGGAAGCGTGGAGTAGGTAGAGGATGACTAGTGCTTAGATTGTTTAGAATGGAGAGCAGACCTGCTCATACAGAACACAGGACCATTTCAAGATGAATTTAAATTTACAATGTTTGTTACTAACTTATAATTTGTTGGTTTTTTAAAATTCGTCTTTACGAAATAAATTAAAATCCATCTGCCTTTGTTTTGTATCAACACAAGCATAGGGTAGCATATGTATATCATCCTTTTTGTGACTCCCTTCTGTAAAATCCTCTGAAACCCAGGTGAACGAATTATTAAAAAAACTGGATACTAGAGGCATTGATATTACATTACAACTGACCACCATTTAAAATTTTAGATCCTTATCAACAGTCTGCGATCATCATGGTGGCCTTCAGTAAATGTTGGTTCAATAGCAATTATTTACTTTGATCTGCCACAACAAATTCATGACCATGACATTACCATAAGTCAAAATTAAGAATACACTATAATACAACATAATTAGACAGCAAGTGTTTCCTTCATTCTCCCATCAGAGTCCATGTACATCTATATGCCAATAAACAAATTGCCAATAAATTCATGGACACGGCTACTGTTTTTCTAATATTTATTATTATTATTATTATTTATTATTGAGCTTTTATATAGCGCCCCTTCAAGGTTATCTACTCAGGAGCGCTCCTAGTCCAACCATGGCTAAAGAGAGTAGTTTTCAAGTTTGCAAGAAACAAGGTAGAGTGAGTCATAGGGACCAGGCGGAGTGCAACAGGAAGGCCATTCCAGGTTGCGGGACCAGCGACCGAAAAAGCTCTAGCCATCAGCTTATGTAATTTGATACCCAGCAGTAACAGGAAGTTCATAAACACCATTAAGATGAAACATGGTTTGTGTTATGTTTCTTATCAGAAATAAGATAGTATTTAACAAGTTAGTATTTAACAACTAAAATGCCAAATTCATCACAATGTTATTTATTCTTCTAAATATTTACCAGAAGCATTGAAATGAACAAATTAATGATGCTAAATGGTGCTTGCATATAGACTTGCTTAAGTGTTGCTGTGACTGAAATTCTTCAAACTATTTTGAAATTAAATATGGGCCATTTGACTTGACATATTGCCATACCTTGGCAAAATTGCAGTATATACATGTGACAAATTCTTATATTATATTTGCATGCAACTGCAGTTAGTTCACATGAAGTACAAATTACCATTGCTAAACAATGCCCATGTTTTAGCCATTAAAAAGTCGTTGTTACAATGGAGGAATAATCCAAGGTAGAAAAATTGCTGTACAATTCAGGCTCCTGTACAACTCGTGGCACCAGAACGACTTCTTGGCTGTCAAAAATAGAACAGAAAATATTTTCGTAAAGCACTTATTCAATGCGGAAATTTAAAAAATTACAATAATACACTGGACTGCTGAATATTTTGGTGAAAACCACATGTTGGTATCACAAATTGTTATAAAATAACTACAATTTTATTAAAATAAAATTAATACATACATCTCCAGGCAAAAGTTTTGACAGATCTCTTGCATAATGACTTTCTAATTTATGCATGGTCACATTTATGTGGACACACACACACCCATGCTCATTTGAAAAAAATACTGTAACAAATTTACATTTAGAATATACTGTTTAAATTAACTGATTGTTAAATTAATCTAGTTGAATGATTGAGTATAGATGGAACATATCAGAAGGTCTACAAGAACCAAGTCACTCGTGTTAGCGTAGAATTGCAGACAGGAAATGTTTGCACCTAACTGCAAACTGTTACAGATAGTTGTGCACAAGAGCTGTTTGCTCTCAACTTCAATTTTGTTCTTCAAATCTTAGAAACTGAATAAACCTGAATGCTGGTAATCATTTCTTTAAAAACTCTAAATAAAAACCCCACCCAAATGAGTGTTGGGAGTGAAAGACGAGAGGAAAACAAAGGTGCATAGGGATCAGAAGACAAGGTTTTGAGACACTGACTCACAGACAGTGTCTCAGAGTTAAGTTTTTTAAATATAATTTCAAAATTTCTTTGTCTAAACATTGTAGCAGCAATAATAGCAAAATAATGATGTGAAGATAAGGCATACCTGAACAAATATGTCTGTGGGGAGCATCTTCTGAACGATGGAAGCCAAGAGATCAGGATATCTTGTCATGTTAATCTGGAGCTTGGGAAGAGTGACATTTCCAGGGATCAAAGGAACCAGGTTATACTTCAACTGGTAACTGCTGTTTGGCAAGATGCCAAAATGTACCTAAGGTAAAAATAGTTTCAAGAGGTCAGGATAAAATGACAGTGGAATGTTATGGGGAAGTGGTTATCACTTTAGCGATGATAGTGTACTAAAAGAGACTGGGAAACCAATGCAGCTCGTTGTTAAAGTGTTTAACTGCTGCTATTATACAGAAAGATTTGTAGAGATAATACAGATAGAAAGAATACAGAACAACGATACACATAGTATGCAACTATGCAATGTATGCATTCTCCCTAATTATACTTATACTATGCTTGACTATATAAGTATACAGGTACTAATACTCAGTTAATGCAAAAACTAGAAATTTAAGAATATGTCGGCTGTCTTCCTTCATAAAGGAAAGAAAACAAGAGGCAGGACAGTTATGTAGGACTACTTGCTCCTATTGGCAACGGGTAGAGGCCTGGCACCATTACTGAACAATGAAAGAGCCAAGAACCTCGAGAATAATAAGGACAGTAGTGGTTGGAGTAGCAATAGCAGCAGCAGCAGCAGCAGGAGAAGTCAATATCATGTGATTGCTTGAAAGTTACCTGTCGTTGCCCGGCAAACATGAATGCCTCGCTGGACTCCATCGAGGCCTCCATTTCCTGAATATAAGGCGTCCGGTTGCGGATGTTGTAGGTGATGGGGAGGACAGACTGGACGCAGCCATTGGCTGGCATGTCCACATCAACATACACTGGAATCTGTTCCACATTGACTGATGGAAGAGGCACCATCTTGACAATGGCTTCTGTGTCCGGATCAGAATCATCTCTAAACATAATATATCAAATAACAGCCTCCACTAGCTTTAGTTAGATGATTGGTTAGAGCACTTTACTTGTAACATGAAGAGCATGGGGTCGAGCCTCCTTGTAACACAGTCACTGCATAGGGGACCTTGAGTAAGTCCTCCACTCACAATTGCTCAGCACCATTGATTGATACTCAGTCATTAATGCATTCCTTGTCATAAAGCCCAATGATAGTTTAGGGGCCTGTGACTGCTCTGCCTAGGGCCCGGAATTTCTGTCGGTGGCTCTGGTTGTAACGTTTATTTAACGATGTCTTCATATCGACGATGATTGACGTCAGACACGGAACATATATACAGTGTACATAATTATCAATCACGTTTGGGGTGGCCCTCGGGACATTTGCAATAATGTATGCTCCACTGATATATACTCTGGCCCTGTACTGCCAGACACTTAGCTGCAGATCTGTCACTCGCCCTAGCAGAGATGTGGCTGTTGAACTAAATTACATGACCATTTAAGAAACGTTATTTTCTAAGATGTTTCAAGCAGAACAGTATTAATCAGTAGCTATCCAGTGATTCTGAGGATCTTTTCAGCCAAGACCGAATATGATCTTCTACAGGCCAGGTATTCTGAATGTAGCATCATGTTGGAAGCTTTTGCCAATTTCTGTTTTTAGCATATCTACTATCTAACCTATTGCCACAAACAACACTGCACACTTCATAATAAGTTCGCTTGTGACGTCTTGCATCCTCTTTGAAAGGTTGTTTACAAGAGATATTTGGTTGCATTACATAACAATATAAAAAACATAGCCGATAAACTCAATTACCTTTTCAGTGAGATGAAATAACTTCCGATGGGTACATTCGTCTGTGCCAACAGTGTTGGTGCGCATAGGCAGATACACTCAGCAGCCAGATCACCAGCATTCATTGTTACTACAAAACAGTAGTCTTCCTGACTTAGATGTAATGATTCAGCTTAGAGTGACTTATTTTAAGAAAAAAATTCAATTTTAAATACAGTGATCTGACTAAACTGCAGGAAACAACAAGTGCTAATTTTCATCAAGTTGTTAAATGTCTTGCATGTTCTGATGCTAAGTCTAGGTCTTCTAGAATTCCAAACATACGCTTGGCATTGGAATAAGCAAGGCATTTAACAATGCTTTGAATATCCAATGCTTCAGAAGGCAACAGATTGGAAATTAGCACTTGCTGTATCCTGCTGTTCAGTCGGATCACTACTGCATGCCGTAAAGTGAGACCTAAATGCCAAATATGGCTTAAACCCATTAATATACTTCCATGCCACAGTTAACAAATGAATTGGAAACAACTTGAAAACAGTGATAAGAAGGTGACAAATGATATGCACCATCGATTGTTAACTATAAACGTTCTAATTAAGGCCAACACTCAACAATCTGTTGGTTTATTAAACTGAAGAAAAAATCAAAGAATTAAAAAGTAAGAGTAGTGGTAAGAATTGTAATAACGAAGAATACTGAAACTGATACAGGATCCTGTTTTCTAATAGAACTGTGGGAGCTTGGCCAGTTACACATATTACAGATATCGACTGATGCATGCTCAGAACTATCTCTACTGAGAATAATCATGGAAGGAAGAATGGCGAGAAAGAGAACAAGAGGAAGACCTAGATCAGGCATGGCGAACCTTTTTTAGCTCGCGTGCCAGAAAATAGTTCTTATAGAATGTGGAAAATTTCGCGTGCCAGAAATTTTATTGAACCAATGAACACAGAATGAAGTACCCAAAAAAGTGAAAGCTAATATTGAAAAGTCATTGCATTATTTTTGGACGTGGCTACATAATAATGTGATTTATTGATATTTACTATAATTTTATGAGACAATGAAGCAGGAAAGAGATTGCTGAATGTAAGAAATAAAGAAATATAAAATAGTATGGAAAAAATGAAAGTTCAGGGTTCAGGTGGCGTGCCAAGCAAAATCTGTTGGCGTGCCAGGTTGGGCACGCGTGCCATAGGTTCGCCATCCCTGACCTAGATGGAGGCCGATGGACTGGATTATGGTGGATGAATACAGTAAACTGAAGGGAGAAGTGCCATTGTACATTTTAACCTGCCCAAAGGCAAAGGTTTTGAGGCAGGAAGAACAACAACATACAAAAACTTATGAATTGAAGGTTAAACTGACTGATTAATTGAATTTCACACATTATTTTGTTTCTTTTTGACTTCTAAATTGTATTCCGTCAAAGAATTAATGTATAAACTTACAGCCGCTCAGCTGGGACTCGTTATTTTTGTCCACGAATTTCACATGTGGAGACTGAAAATAATAATAAACCAAATCACACAGATATCTCAGATAGTTCCACGAATATACTCATGACTCAAGGAAAATAATCAACCAAATATTACCTCATTAAGAACTTAGAAGCACGATCATACATTTCACACTGCAACAGTTACAACTTGCTATGGTAAATATTTTACAGAATCATTAAGAACAACCAAACTGCTATGAGTAACTGTCACAGAGCTTCCACATTCATTCGGCAGAACACTGAAGAAGGAAGAATTATTATGCATCAAAAGGTTTGAATGCCAGTAAGAAATAGTGAGTTTGAGGCATTTCTCTGACTAAAAAAGACAAAATATGAATACTTGTAGATAAATTAATCCAATAGAGTGTCTATTTTACATGGACTACCATAGACATAGCAGCACAACATACCAATTCTATCCAGCTGGACTGAATATGAACGGGTGATGGTGATGAACACTTAACACTCGCCAGAAGAAGGAATGGCTCGTCAGAATACACGGATTCCAGGTGCTCAAACTTCAAGTACAATTAACACACGACTAACGATCAAAACCAAAGATTAACAAACATAAAAAATTCATACGAAAGCCAAACACAGTAAATAAGGTTATTTTTTTAAAACTCCTTTTACAGAATACTTCTTTTCTTACGACAGCACTAATGCAGACAACACTATGATGCCATGCCCTAAATACCACCACTTCACGAAGTATTATAATACAATTTGCCTTGATTTATTCAACTGACAGACTTGAACAACAAAATTTCTCCAGTTCTAGAAAATTAACAGTCCTGCTGCAAACATATTTCCTACTTTTTAATAACTGCTTATGCCAGTATTATAACATCAATACTGTCAATACAGAAGTTATGACATCAGACACATGTTTACCTTGAGCGATTCCAGTTGGATGGAAACGTCAAGAGAATCAACAACCAGCACTGTAACCAGTTTCTCCTCCTGACATCTGCACAGAACACTGACACCGCCACAGCCTTCGACCTTTATGTCATATGTTGCCTAAACCAGGGAAATCAAGGTCAGCTGAAGACACAACTGCAGCAACTCATAAATCAGGCCTTTACATAAATTCAGACATTGACTGTTCACAGCATTTCATTCAGGACTTGTATTTCAATCTTGACAAACTTGCCATTGTCTGCTCTTATATAGCCAAAACCGCAAATGAAAGTAGTAGTTTGTAAAAACAGTAAACAGGCCTACCTCAGTGTTTTTGAGTTCTTCATTATTTAGCACAGATTTGGAAGTGAAAGTTTATAATTACATGCATCATATAACATACCGCACAGTACAGCTATGAACTAGTCGACTGTATTAAGCGATATTCTATCCTTTTCGTTTTTCTCTTTTGTTCTACTAATCGGCCAGATTATGAGTATAGTCGATTAATTGGTACATCTTTAATGTAGCTTATACAAAAGTGTAGCACAGTCAAAGCATTTGAGATACATTGTTACTTACAGACAATTTGAGGACCAGTTCGCCAGTTGTAGCTGCTTTCGTGTAGAATTTCTTTTGCAGCTATTAAACGTCAAAAACCAGTGCAAAGTAAAACAATCATACTGAAATCCAAAACAGATATTAAACCAGCAACACCTATATGTGTTAGTGCCTGTCCAAAGCCTGGAGAAAGGAGGAGGGTGACCCTAATCACCTTTGTTATGACACAGTGTCGTTAAACAGCAACTACCAACAACACCATTCATTTATCGGAAAAAAGTAAATTTGCCTCATCTGAGCTGACTAGATTAAAACATTTGGATCAATGGTTGTAATTGCTAGAGTGACCTTCGACTTTGGCTTGGGTATGGACTTAGTAGCCATTGTTAGCGTGGCAGGTTGCATATGTGCTTGACTTTGGTTTATAATGTGCTGAAAGTTAGGTGGTGCCACTGTCATGTTTATACTCACCATGGCTATTTTGTAACCCACAACAAGTAGCATTTATTTTATTTTATTCCGGATATTTCTATAGCGCCTCTCGAAGTCAACTACTACTCAGAGGCGCTCCCGACTACAGCATTTGATACTGTGCCGGAATTTACACGCCGAAGTGCCACGAGCAATTGCGAGTGAAGGACTTGCCCAAGGTCCATACGCAGCAGCTAGAGTGGGATTCGAACCTGCAACCCTCCGGTCACAAGGCGCCGAACTTACCACTGAGCTACCACGCCCCACAACATCTGTTTGTGTCAGTTAGATAGCCATGAGTACAATAGTTTTGACTTTTGAGAGCTCTTTACGCACAAGTACAAAAGTACATATTAAACCCAATTAAGTAATGCATACATATGTACATATATAATATGTTTTTTATCTGCTGTAAGGAAGAAAATCAGCAGTGCACAAGGTCTTACTTTTTGTTCTTTTTCAATGTGCCCCAACTGTTCCATATTCAGGCTCTTCTTTCCCAAACTTTCTGTGGGATCCAAGTAGAAGGCAGCTGCATAACAAAACAGCTCACAACATAAACATACAAAAAATACTAACTTTATTAAAAACGGTGTACAAATAGAACTTGCTTAAGTCAATTCAGATGCATTTCCAAAGTAAAATAATAATTACTCAAAACTGATAGTTAGTAAGGATGACAGCCCTTCCCCAAATATTAACTGAATAGAAATCATGTAGGCAAAGTACCAGATTAAATTTACAATTTAATTACCAGTATGCTATCTAGAAATATATGAAACTAGAATAATCTTATAAATAATCTAAATTCACCGAAATATAACACTGAATCATAATTCAATATTTAAAACTGCTGATTCACAAAATTTCATCAATAACTTCACCATAAGCAGGTTGCTAATGCGGTCCTCTACCTTATCAACATCATTTTACAGTTGCATTACCAGACTCATTACCACATTCACTGCAGACTAAAATATAATTGCCTTTTCTGGAACAGAGCAACTACATAATGTCCAAAAACTGAAAACCTGAAGTTTAAAACTACTAATATGACATCATAATGTTTACAAGCTATGTCAGTCAAACAACAAAACCTTATACATACTCAGTTTCTGTAGTTCTGTTTCCAGATTCTCGGCAAAACAAAGAGAAATCCTGAAGGTGTAACAGAAACAAACCATAATATAAATGACAAGTAAAATCAGAAGAAATGGATTCCTACTAGAAATCTATTACCGGGTAAGAACCATTTTACAGAAAATTAAACTAACCAGAAACACAATATAATGCTAGGTGACATTTTCTACAGACACATCGATTAAAGGAGAAAGAAAAGCACAACTCACTGAACATTATCAATTGCTGCTTCTTCCCTGTTCGTTAGGCTCACTTGGAAGCGTAAGAACTCATTCAGCAGAGCGGTATGATTATGCTCCAGTGCAACTTCTAGATTTGCCTCACGAGGAAGAACCCTAAAACATCAAGTGAAGGTATTAACTTTATTTATAATATCAAATTAACTTCACTTAGTGATACTAGAGAGCACAGCACACATAAACTTGAAGGTAGTAACTTATTTATAATATCAAATTAACTTCACTTAGTGATTATTATAAGACCAGAGCACACTTAACACACTCAAAAAAATTCCTCCTTTTCTAAACCTTAACATCTAAATATGGAAGATGGCTTCCGCACTCTCTTTAGCTCATCAAATTGTTTTACCCCAAGTAAAGAGAAGCACCCAACAGTTTAATCTGAATCCCACCTTTGTTGTCATCCACCTTGTGCAGCTACCATTGCTAGATTTCTTGCCTAGGATGTGGAGTTTATAGCTAAACACATGGTCATGCTTGGAGAAATATGTGTCGTAAACAAACTGATCTACTGGATTAAACAGCAAAGAAGAAGCACTAAGATGCGCTACTAGATGATTGGCCTAAATGATAACTAATTCATGTCACACGTATTATACGCGTGGTGCTTTGAAGTCGACAGGTTAGATCAAGTTACTTCAAAGCACATACCTGGCAATGGCATTAGCTTCAATCTGTTCCCAAGGCAGACTGCTTTCATCCTGTGATTCACTGACGTGCATGATGAAACAGTTCCTCTGCTGAGATGGAGGCAGGGCCACAGCATCCCCGCCAGCACCATTCCAGTGTAGCACGGCACAGCGACTGGCAGAGCAGCCAAGCTCTAGGCTAATAGATGATATCTTACAACACCAAACATAGCATTGATAGTATTGTCTAACAGATAACCATTGTTTCAAGAGAACAGGAACATGCTAGATAACAATGGCTGACAACATAAAGCAAATAATCTCAGAAATAACAGAAGGAGTCAGATGGCAAAGAATCAGTTTACAGTTAATAGCAATCTGAAAAACTACAGCACATGGCATATGGCAAAATATACTGAAGCTTTGTGCTCAATAGAGGCAAATTGCTAATATGGTTGTTTTCATTTCTGCATCCAGAGTTAAAATCCCCATATGTATTAAATTGGCACTCACTGATGAGCTTTGTAACCATCAAGGAAAGGTTGTCCATATGTTGGATTTCTGAACCAGGTATGCACCTCAGCCGATTCCGCAGCCCCAATAAAAGCATGTGATAAACGAGCGATTGCCTTACCATTACCTTACCATACCATACCTTTGAAGACCAAACCACCTCAACCTACTTCATCATTACCAGAGAATTAAAGATACAGGCTGCCTCACCTCCAAGAGACCGCCAACATCCTCAAACTGTGCCATGAAAGAGAACGACTTCACAATGATGTCATCTGGTTTCACAAAAAGACTCTTCTCCGAAGAACCATCGTCATCATCAACAATAACGCAGTACTTGTTGTAAGCCTAAACAAATTAATGTAAATTAACTGATAAAAACAGCAAAATAGTCAGTCTGATACAGATCTGCAAGAGCAAAGATACAAGTTGCAAAAAATCACAAATGCACACCATATCAGAATTTTAAACTGATTGGTCAAGCAGGCTTGCACATAACCAGTTCTAATTATATCTTCATCAGAAGGTAAACAATTCTTAAGATATCCAGAAACAAAATTCATGAAACTATGAATGCGATATGTCAACCATCTGTTGTCTGTACTAATACTGCTACTAATGAATGAATGAATGAATATGAGATTTACAAGCTAGACATCAACATGTTGGGCTGTACAGATGATAGAATCTTATTCAGTGCAAATGATCTAGGTAGATCAGTGTTTCATGTAATAGGCATAGTTTGTTAATTCACCTTCCAATAACACCACTGAACGCCAGCACTGGAAATTTACATATCTTCCAAAGAACAACATTTCTTTTGTAAATAAAAGCCTTACGCTCATAACTAAACCCTCATTAGATTGTTTTAATAGAAATCTTATTAAGAACAATTGATCAAAGACCTGATTGATTCAAGTTTCAGTGAAAGAATCAATCAACTTCTAGTGAACAAAAAACAGTTTATACTTATTAGCTACTGAAAAGCAAACTCAGTGAACTTAGCAGATACCTGATTTGTTAGCAACACAGAAAGTTTTGAAAACCGAACTGGGAATGGAGCACATGACCTGCAATCAAAAGGGGAAATTAAATTGTTTTAATTGTAATCTTCGAGAAAAAAAACCAGATAAACATACCTTAAAGAAATATTAAAACAATTTTACTACTGTTACTGTTTACAAGCTAAACAAAAAGCTTACAGTATCAGAAGAAACAAAAAATTTACATGAATTCTGCTTTGCATACACAAGTGAATAATTTTACAGGTGAAACTAAATTCTCTCCTCACTATTTGTAACACAGTACTGTGTGCTCCAGGGCGGGATGATAGCTGAATGGTAACACACTGGCACGAAGAGCAGAAGGAAGTGGATTCAAAACCCGCTAGCCCCACAAAGGTTGACTCAGCCTACTACTCCCTAGAGGGCAGCAGTAAAATGAGTGCCGGGTAGAAGTTACACTGTGCAGGTAACCTTGGGTTCGGTGGAAAGACCTGGCCACCTACAGCTCATGTATGGCAATGCCACCTAAGGGCTGATAACGTAACAGCGGGATCAGCACCAGGCCCGATTCTCGAAAAACGAGTATGGGCAAAACTTTGACCTTACTGTGTGCTCCAAGTCCAATGAGTTGCAAGCAGGGCTGCTAAAAATACTAGAAAATGTATTGTCAATAACAATACTTCATTACACATGTAATAAGTATAATCTATGTACTGTATTGGCAGATGTATAATGTTATACTTGTTGAGATACTGAGAAAAGTATCAGCGATACCAAGTTATAGTGAAACAGAATCACAATATCAACAGCCTGGTTGCAAGTGTTTACATACTGAGAAGCTACGAAGAGAGCTCATAGCTGGACTCTAGGAAGACCTGAGTGTGTAATGGTCCTCTGAGTTGTGTAATGGTACTTTGCAGTAATCAAAAGTAGAGGAATAAAGAAAGAACTTCCATACTCACCTGAAGTAAATTTTAATCACAACAGGTGAGTCGGCAGAATATGATACTTTAGAAAACTTTGCTTTGCACTCAGCTGATCAGAAAAACACAAACAGAATTAGTTTAGGTAGTGTATTATATACTGGGCATCATAAATTACTGGTATACAATTAATGAATTCCAGCTCAATAATCAATCTTATTAGCAGAAATGCAGTTTAGATAAGTTAGTTATCTAGATTTATAATTTAGTTTAAACACCAAATAGCTCACAATAGCAATTTTAGGCATTTGAGAAACACAATGATGGCAAGTGAATCTTCGCTGGCCTAGAACTTTCAACAATGAAGACCAAAAAGACTGCGAATGCGACAAACAAAAAGTCATTTACGAAGACCAAAAAGACTGTGACCTCACCAAATGGAACTATGATCGATGTCTCTATGTTGAAAATGACTGGTTCTGTTCCAAGTACAAAATTCTTCCACGCTGTCTGTGCTGCTTCAATGTACTGCTGCTTGCAGCCTGGCTCTGGCTCAGGCTCCTTATTCTAGAAGACAGTTAGCAGTGACTCAATTCAGAATTCTATAAACATAAATATCTATCAATTCATTCATTCAGCCATTCACCAACTTACCTAAACACCCATCCACCCACCTTATCGAACTATTTATCCATGCAACCATCCACTCACCCATCCACCTATCCATCCATCCACTCATCAATCCATTCAACCATTCAGTGAGCAATCTATGCCAACCAAAACTGCAGTACAAACACAAGTAATCAGTTAACTAATATGCAAATACAAAAGCAAAAATTAGACATCTGAGGCAGACCAATGCGTGCAGTATCCATTGGCTGCACTTGCAGTATTCTAGTAACACTCAATGCATATGTTCATAATTTATTCTGGAAAATTCAGTCAAAAATGCTCACTGCTAAGATACGATTCAAGTTCATCTGGATCCTCATCTTTTCCTCTGCTGATAGTAAAGCATCTGATAAGAATTAAGTTAATAAAAATCTCAACCATGTATTATGATTACAAACAAATAATGATTACTAACTATGATTATGATTACTAACAAAGCGCATTATGCGCAGTGCTCACATATTAATTGAACCATCAGCAAGTAACAACAAAAGGCGTTACACTAATGATGATGGGGCAGCATTTTTTGGGTTGACTTTTACTGAACCACTGAGCTCTATTGGCCTGGGTGAACATGTTAAGAATCTTTCCTAATATTTTGCTAGTTAATACAATCAAATCTAAACTCAAAGAAATATTATATAATATTTGGTTGTGTTTGAGGTTAGATAAGTAATAATTATAAAAATTAGACAAAAGTAACATAACTTCTTCTATTTATAAAAATTTCTCAGTCCACCAATGGTGTCTCTTAGTTTTTAAAGCACAAAAGGATACATCTTCCTATAAGTTCAACACAAATGGTGACATACTCTTGAACATTTCCAGTCAGGTAAGCACATCTGCTCAAACACAAGGTAAAAAGATAAAATGGATATATCAACAGATTACTTGGCCCAAAACTTATAAATTTGCTGAAAATATAGTTCCTATTGAAAAACGAACAGCTATCATGCATTGCTACTCTCCAACTTTTGCTAAATGTAAATAATTTTCAAATCCAATACAGCAGCTTACATGTAATGTAATGTATACACAGCTCAGAAGTACATTACAATTTTATTACAAAATTTGCAGGCTAATCATAGAAATGCTTTCATCCCTATTAACAATTTTAAACCTATAATTCTCAGCCAAAAGACCTCGAAATCATACAGAGTGTATACATATAGTGTGCACTGATTTGCACATTCAAGACTTACAAAGATAACAAGCTTCAAATGTTTATTAGTTCTGTCTTAAATACTATTTTTAGCATAAATGTGACTACACTGACTATCCCATTCCTATAAAACTGGTAATTTTTTAGGATGTTATTCTACTTAGCTCTAATACTGTGATTTTGAAAAGGTTCACCTCCTTCCTCAACAACAAAGCCAACCATTTTCCCACTGACCTCAACGATGTCTTCAGAATGGATGTCAGAAGGTTCCACCAGCGTTCTTGACGATATTCCCAGGTCACTCGGGACAGCAACCTGCAAGAGTAGGTTAACAGTTAGCAATCTTAATAAACTTTCCTCAGTTCTAGCATCACCCTTTATATACTATGAACTCCAAAATTACAATATTTTTGAAACAGAGAAACTTGCTATGTCTCTGTATAGAGACATTCCTAGTTAAAAAAACACTGATAACTTGTAAAGAAGGGAATAATATACTTTGATATTTAGAAAACTGCAGTCAAGATATTCCAAACCCTAATAGCCATAAACTGAAAACTTTGAAATCATAATTAGTAACTTCTATTGCACCAGTGTCTAATGCACAAGGTATCAACCAATGGCACACCAGAACCAAGTCGTAATCAGGTCAATATCCAGAAGATGAGTCCATAACCTTTGTAACGTAGATACAGAAATCCGCGATAATGCAGGAAATTATAAGAAATCTTTTGTGCTTTCTGTGATGCATTCGTATAGATCAACAAAAGATGGTGACAACTGCTCTATGATCGTCATGTGATCCAATAAAACATTTCAATCCACCTCAAACATTCAGCAAGGCACACAGCACAATATATAATCCCAGTCAGATACCAACATACCAACTGAAACAGGACTAAATATTGGTGAGCCTGCTTTGATACTGATATACAAATGCCTTTATCTTTGATATGCGTAATCTTACTTACGTCAGAGCTTTTCCAAAGTCATTTGCAAAGTCATATTCTTCACCCATCTGTACCACTAAAAAATTATATTTCACTATGTCAAAATATACATTTTTCACAGGATTTTAACATAAACAAATTATAGTCATAACAATAAAAACAAAAATAAAATAATAATAAAAATACCAAATACTAACAATAACGAAGACTAGCCATCCAAGAAAAATGTTATATCTAATTTTTAAAATCCTGAGGGATCATTTGTACCATGGGTGAAAAATGAATAATAATAATAACAAAACAACAAGATAACACAACCAGGGTCCAAGAAACGAACACAATACACGAAATCAAATGCTACACGTAACTGTATAATCTTAAGACAAGTATAATACTATAATTATATTACACATCAACCGACAGTTGCTTCAAAAGTTAAATAAGTCAGTAGTTATGATCCAACACCCTCTCTCCTTGGTGGTGAACTCGGCTCAGTACCAATGTTCATGATGTGATGTCATGCCTGTTCTGTCCTGGTCCTTACTTCACGCTGTCGGAAGGTTGAAATTAAGATGTAAGCAGTCTTTTCCACGACATCTATCCCTCAGTGGCTTGATCGTTGCAGCCCACAGGGGTCCAGTGGTTCTTGAAGACAAGCATTCTGTGCATTTTAGGAAAAAAGGCAGAGACTGGTTCGATTGCTATTCTCCTCCTGATCACAGCATTGCTCAGTTAGTTTGTTTGAGTAGGGAATCTGGATGGTGCCTCATGTCAAGAGTGTCAAGTTTCTTGTTTAAGACTTCTATGGTCGATCAAGTCTCACAACTTGAGCACTGGCAGCATATACAATCTGACTGACTAACCACTCCTCAGATCTGTGCTTACACACTTTAAAAATAGAAACCTACTATACCTACATAAACTGAATCTTTCTGTTTCATCCAATTATATGGTAAGTTGAAAATAGTACACATATCTTCTAATAACTAACAAAGTATGTAACACTAACTGAGATATCTCTTCATCCTTGGTGAACGATACTTCTTAAACTGAGTCACTGCACTACCAAGCAAAGGTATAATGATCCACTACAAGTAACACAATGAAAAAACTCCAAATAACTTCTTTACTCAAAAATGGCATCAGTTAATTCAGCTTGGCAACAACTATTGTGATACAAACAATAATCCTATCACAGCTACAAATGCTACTGCTGCAATAAAGGCAATCAAGAAGAAAATGATTAAAATATGAGTAAATGATGTTTTTAGACCATACACAGCCTTCCACAAGTTTTGCCAATCACATGCTGGTATACTACCTGAAAATAAAGCAGTGAGTGCATACACCCAGACATTTCTGCTAGGCTAGCATCAAAAGCTAGACCAACTGTTACACTTTCATGTGCTTTACTGCCAACCAGAACATGTCCATGAGCATTCTTGCCTCAGTCTGCTGTGACATTACTTATAAAATTACAAAATTGTAAGTTTGGGATATTTGGCTGCTTCCTCAGAAAATGCCTATAGAACTGACATCTAGTTTTTGTTCAGTCAGGCTAAAATACGTTATCTATAGTACTTATTGCTACAGTCCTTCTTAACAACCTCTAACAGTATGCAGAGAAGAAAGTTTCTGAAATGCAGAGGAATATTACTATACATGAAATACTAACCATAGGAAAAATAAATTATATGACTTACACAGTGATCAACTTTCAGCTCAAGACCTTGCAAAGCTTGGATGCCTTCCTTTTCCTTCACAGGATCAGGTGGTTCAATACCTTTACATCACAACAGTACTAATCAAGGTAATTTCTGCTGCTTCCATGATCTATTACTAAGGTAGATCAGCACAATTATGGCCATTTATGAAGCTATTACTATTATTATTAGACATTTATATTATGCTCATCAGTGAATTCATCACAAAAGTGTTAGTAGTTGAATAAACATGAGTTTTCAACTACTGTTTGCCTTTAATGAGACAAGAGAAAGTTCTTGTAAAGTTGCTGAGAGTGACTTTTACGGAGATAGATCAGTGACATAATTTATAATTCAGCAAGGTTTTTCGCTTTAAAGTAACCACTGGCTTATGTTTTGTCCCATACACTAGACAGCTAAGGGACACAGTGGAATGTGTTCCTACATGGCCTTTAGTTTTAACCATATACCCTACAGCATTAACAGCCCGATTCCCATGCAGGTTAAATGTCCTTGTTTCATCCATATTGCTGAACATGAATTTATGGTGGTAGTGCCCAACTAGTCTGTGCGATGAAATCAAACGATCTACCCTTGCGTTGAAACCACCATGCCCATTCAAACAAAACAATAAAAACTCATGATGGTAGCATAGCCAGCATGGTTTAAATTAACACACTTTAATTTTATTCTACCAGATATATAGTCAGTATTTTAAGAAATATTTATTTCACACCTGCTAAAAACTTATTCTTTATTGTGCCATTTTCTAAGCAAATATTCATGTCACTTTGCTAAAAACTTATTCTTTATAATATCATTTGCTTTATAACATCATTCCCTTTTCACCACGGATGTGTTGTACAAGATCCCATTGATGTGTCACAAAATCGTCAACGGTTATTTTTGCCACCCTCCGATGCAAGTGTCGTGCCATCTCTGGTATGTATCTTGCAATCTTGGCCTGACCATCAGATAAGGGTACCCACAAAATTTAGACTTTGAAAACTGTCCAAACTTTTTAAACTTATAGCCAAATACTGTTTGCCCACATATACAGTCATGTTACAAAGAAAATGTGTGGCTAGCAGTTATGTCTAAACAACACGCAACCTTCAAATGTATGACCCCGTCTTACACTAAGAACACTACATCCAACCTACATAATAAGAGACACTATGAACACTTTGTCACAACTCACTTTGATGTCCTTGTCTCCATGGTCTTTGTCCATAATAGTCGAGACTGTTCAGATTGTCGAGAGCATCAGTTGCACCTGTTGCCGCTGTCTGAAAACAGCAGCAGGAAATCAATTTCATCAAAAGAAATTCAGAAACACACCTCCAATCTTTATCACTTGATCAATAAATGTCTAAAATCTTTACTGATAGGTATTTCCAAAACATCCTAAGACTTGCAGCTGAGCAGACACAACAATAGCAAATCCAAATTTAAAAGTTAGTTTTGACAGAACTAATATGCTTTTCACCATTAATTTATGTATAATTTCTCTGAATGTGCAGATTCAAATAGTCAAACACACCTTCTTCAAGAAGGGATTAAAAACCACTAAGATACTTCAAAAACGTAAGGTAACTCATTGCAAAGGTCCTGAAACACTCCTAGCTGTGTCCAATCAAAGGACTGCTAGATGACATGACAGTCTAGTTTGCCAGGAGCCTCAAGGCTTCAAATGTTCACTTTCAAACTATTGGCTGATCTATCTTGGTTCAAATTTTGAAGCACGATGTCCTCATACATATTATCACCAACTCCTTCTACCAGATCTACAGAAGCCAGGGCTTAACAGGTGACACCCAAGAATTACAGAAGAATATCTTACATAAATATTTGAAATCGACATAAAATGAACGGATGGTTGAATGTTAAAGTAACATACGAGACAGTGTGTCTGACAAAGTTGCTTTCGATTGATAGACTGATAGGCTGCTTGCTGGAAGTAAATACCCGGATGCTGGGTCTGAATGGCAGTCAGGCCAAGTTTGATGGCTTCATCAAAAAGGTCTCCAAACACTTGGAATCTAGTAAGCAATACAACACATCAGACATTTAAACGCAAATTTAAAAGCAAGATGATCTGACGAATTTCAGCCAGAGCAAGCAGCCATAGAAGACAGTCATCACCATCCAGTTCACTCACATGAGCTTGAATGTCCAGTCATACATGAGTAAAATTTATTACTGGCATTGAATATCAATTCTACAGCTAAAAAATTCTGTGTGCAATGTGCATACATGTAGTTCCACATTAATTTAACAGTTATTCAAAGCATTCTGAGAAACATAACATTGACTTGGGTCAGAAGCGCCTCTGAAACGTTGAGTGGCGCTTTTATAAATGTTCGATTACATTTACAATAGCACTAAAATCATCATGAAAACAATCAGAACAGACCAATGCACATAGTCTAAGATCTTGCTGCAACAAAATCTGAGATTATAATTTCAATGTAAGTCACAGAACTGTAGAGTAAGCTATCCAGAAATAGTTACTGTTTTGCCATCCATGCACTGTGTTCAAAGGCCAGATCAACAATTCCCACTCGAGCCTTGAAGAAGTCAATGTGCTTGCGGAATTGTGAAATGGCGTCTAGTGGCGTGTTGTGTTGGAATGACAAGCGACAAATCTAAAAAAATTAATTCACAATAATTAACAAGTAACCAATTAAGGGCTCATTCATAAATGACATCACACTATTTTGGCGCATAATTAACCCCCACAACCCCTCTCGTCATAGAAGCAACAAAAATATTGCACATAAAAGCTTATAATAATTATGGTGGTCACATAGCATCACACAAGCCTAACCCCTCCCCCACCGGGATGTGACATCATTTATCAACAGCCCCAAGTAGTTAATGCAAAAAAATTTGATTACATGTTGCTAACCTCTCAATTATACATAAGTACTGAGAACTGGCATCCTGTTTCTGTGATCAGGCTAATTTCATGAAATAGGTCAAATCCAATCCCCTAAGTTACTCTAGATAAGTGTTTTAAATTCACATTATACATGAAAAAGATACCTTGTAGTTAATAAATCCAGCAACAGTCTTCACTTCTAACAGGTTAGTGTCAAGCATTCGCAGTTCCAGGATGTGACCATACGCTTGCTTATAATGCCTAATTGTGAAAAGACCATTCACACTCTTAGCACTGGCAAAGCATTAACACTCCATAAACAAAATAGCATACCATTTCAGTTAAATACTATTATTAGTTTCATAAATTAATTCCCATTACTGCAGATATAAATATGATCTTTTAAACATATTAACCATTAAAGTTTGTGAGTGTGTTTAAGTTGCTTGAAACTTGACTGATCTCATCTCATCTAATTTGTTTGATTTAAACTAAAGTTTAAAAACTAAATATAAAACAATGGCTCTCTAAAAACCAAACTGACACAAATATTCCTTGATTATTATATAAAACTGTCTTGTTTGACCGGGGTTGGACTGGGAGTGCTCCTGAGTAGATAACCTTGAAGGGGCGCTACATAAGACCTCTGTAATAATAATAATAATAATAATAATGTGGTTTCCATCAACATAATTTTTATGCAGCATAATTTGACAATTTATGGCTTTAGTGACATCATTAAGATACTCCACTTACTTTGTGCTTCTCAATCCCATGAGGCAAATGTGATGTACAATAACTATCTTGTGCTTCAATCGATTTAATGTAATAATAGATGAGCCAAAAGTCCAAATATTATCAAAGCTGGACTTACTTGAGGGCTGTGTGCGTATCCTGTTTTAATTCATTGAAGAACGCAATTTTAAACTGATGTCTCACAAACAGCAGCTACAAAATGATACATAAAATATTCTCAGATTAAACTGGAAACAGAAACTTGGGTTTAAAGTTTGCATGTATGTATGTATCAGAGCACTTGTACAGCCCTTTTCACGTAACTAAGTAAGAAGTAAGTATTCTTTATTTTTACTGGCTGCAAGACGCACTCTGGTGTACATACAACGTATAAACAACTGTCATCAAGTCAATATGAATAGAGCATTCTACATATAAAAGTTTTTTTTAGTTTAAATCAAACTCACAAGGGAGCTCTGGCAAGGTAACCTAGGATTCATCGAACAAATGTATCGTAAGTCGAGCAGAAAACATTTCCTGAACTGTTAAAGATGCTAATGATTGCTCAGGTACATTGCGATGTACCTCCTCATTTAAGAATTCAACATATTTCTTGCTGAATTACATTTACCAACTAGTGATTAAACACTGAACAGGTATCACATTTTCTTACCTGATGTGTGGTTTTATTCAGATAGTCTTTGTGAGTCTTCACTCGACGTGCCTCTGTGTGGTAGTAGCTCTGAGCCATCTCATAAAAGGCATTCTCCAGCCTGTAGCAACAAAATAAAAAATCGTCAGTGAAAATACACAGTGATGTGGCAGGATCACACGACTGGGTTCAGTGGACTCTTTGTAACAAATGGACAAATTTAATCTTTCCACACCTTTGTTTTGTACAATTACCTTGGCCTAAAATTATCACCCCCACTTAACACTTCAAGGACAGGCTGCATTGGTTTCCCAGTCGCTTTAGTACACTCGGCATTAAAGTGTGAACTTGACTTTTAACTACAAAACTGCACTATTTCCACCATCTCTAAACTCCACCACAGAGACAGTATTCAGCCCATGAACTTACATCCGTTAATCCTGGCTTCTGTTCAGCTCTGCTCCCAAGTTGAGCCATCTTTGCATCTATGTTGCTAACCTGGTTGCCATATTGCTTGCTCTACTTAATTCCAAGTCACTTGTACCTGCTCGATGAACTTCTCTACCTGATATCAGTATTAGCTATCTCGTCCATGCTGTAGCATCTGATTTTAGTTTATTTCTCTCTCCTCTGGATGGTCGATTGGTCTAAGTGTTACTGGAACTGATACAGTATCAATGTAACTAAATTATAAAGTCAAATCAAAGATGGATCTGAGGTTCATATTCCCTTTGCCTTACCATACATTACTCTAGTAATGTACTATAGCCACAACTTCTATATAGTCTGTCATAAATCTGTACGCAGTACTACACAAGCATCACCTTGCACACTTCTGCACCCTGGCACATTTCTTCATTGGCTTTGATTCATGCTTTGATGGTCAATGTTACTGAGTATAAGGACAGAAATGAGAAAGGTACAACCCTGCCAGTGAAACAATAGTGTTCCTTTTGGGTCTACCCGTTGACACCATGAACTACTGTAACAAACTGTAACATGAACTTTCACTTTAGTGATCAATAAAGCTTATGAACTTAAATGAATTGACTTGTCCAGGGTAATTAGCTCAGCAGCATGAAGTAAATATACTCCTGTTTGCACACATTTGTCTCATGCCTCAGAATTAGATTTATTGACCATGAATGCGTAATGAGATAAATAAATAATAAAATTAAAATTAAATATAAACTGCCATGTGGACAATTGGAGTAAAGGCCTTCTTGACAAGAATAATAGTAAGGATACTAAATCCACGAACCTGATGGTGTATCCCAGCAAGTGGTCAGTAATCGGAAGAACAAAGAGCGACTTTGCTGACAGTTCACAGGCACTGCATAGTGATGCTGCTCTCTCAGCAGCCATAACATCTTCTCCTGGTGGCAAGGGAGCATTCTTCTGCACTAACACCACACACACTTTGGTTCCTCTTCCAGACAGGCTATTCCTGTTTTCATCAAGAAAATTTTCAGCAAGAAAAGTTTGAAAAAAACTGTAAAACTTCATATCAGAATGTAGATCATTTCTTTCGCATGCTGGATAGATATGTTAAAAGTTAATTTCTTTCACACTGTGAATGGATACCCAACTACCCGTCACTCTTTTATTTGGACAATAAAACAATCATCCAATGTATGTGAGTCATTATATGCCCTTAGGCATAATTCAAAGTTAGTCAAGTAAGTCACCTTCCAACCCACCAGTATGCCAGCACACCAATTTCCGTTAACTGCAAACATATTTATTATTCTATATGCCTCACTAACTGTCAACTTCAAGTCGATACCTTCCACTCCATAGCTTGACATGCCATAGATTACTGCACATTAATTATTAAGCTGTGAGATCACAACTAATACAGCTATTTGCCTAAAATAATCATTACGCTACTTGGTAAAGTTTAGAAACATGGTTAGTGCATTTATTTGCATGAGCTGTGAAAACTGTTCATGTTTTTTTTACCAATTTTGTTATCAGCCTTTTATCTTTGACAACTTACCTTACAATTTCAACTCTGGTGGAACACTCCATCTGTTTTTCTTTCCACATAAACTCATCCCAGTCCAGATCAAAGAAAACCACCACAACAGCAGGTATCTGGTCAAGATGCTTTCGCATCCACGAAGTCTTTAGAATCCCTTTTGGAATATACCATTCATATGACGTACGCTTCGATAAAAAAACAGATAAAATACCTTCAGTCAGGGCGTAAGGAAGAGAAACACAAGTGCAGCAGCAAACTGCCAACATCATAAGTAGGTAAGTATGTGGCTGAACATCTACATAGTACCTGCTAAGTCTCAATTCATCTGGGTAAGCAAACACGACATTCTGCTGCCAGAGGAGACATGAAGGTGCTTCATTTCTACAAATCACCTTGAGCTTATTGTGTCTTCTCCCACTCTTGGAATATTCTTCCACTGCTGCATTAGGTTAAGTCTATATAATGACCAACACTACTCTGGATAGATAATATAAATGAGGACATAACATCACTTGGACTAACACTAAGGGGGTAATGGACTTGACAAATGACTGAGGACAATGGAAATCATTTATTCGTACCCAACACCCCCAAATGGCTGGCGTCAGGAACTGATGATGAAGACTATAACATATGGACAACCATAGTCAGGAACCAGTCATGACATTAGTTAGACATCACTTGATTAAGCGAGTTATGTACACTGGCGTAAATTTGTCCAAAATATGGGAGGGGGGCATTTGGTTATTCATTCTACACTTGTTGCATTGGGTGTACAGTCATCTCAATTATTGGGGGGGCATGTGCCCCGGCTGCTCCCCCAGAGTCTACGCCTATGGTTATGTATATTAGCAAAGACAGTCATTGTGTATCCATGTACACAACATTTTAAAAGCACACATCATATTACATAATAAAATATATTAAAACCCATGAGAAAATATCACATTCGCTATAAAGAATAACTCAGTTTCTGTGGTGCCCTACTTTTGGTCGACTTTTGGAATATTCGTGATCAGCATTAAGTGGTTGGAACTGCAACGGCACTCTGTCTGGTCTCCGATTGTTGGCAAACGAATCCCAGATTGTCTTGTGCACAGCATTATACACGAGATCCAGTCCTGTGAGGACTACGAGACCCATCGGCCGACAAAGCAGCTCCTGTGGAAGATCACTTGCCCAAGACATCTACAAAGATGAAACCAAAATAAGCAACATTAACATTAGTTGTGTAGGCTTAGTAACAATTGTTAAGGTTTCCACTACAATTAAGATGACATGATGTACAACAATTAAAATATACGGTACCAGTTTGTTCTGCCCAGTAAACAACTTCTTCAAAGCACCAACTCAGCTTGTAATCATAAACTCCAAAATTCTAAAGTACTACTCTAAAACTCAGCGCAAACCACCAGTTTATTCACAAGCGCTACCATAAGTCAAGGGGTTGCCAGAGATGGTCAAGAGAAGTTTCGAGTCCAGTTGCCAGAGAGACCACAGAGAGGACACAGAGGAGCTTTTAAAAGAAGCTAAATGAGACCATTTAATACGAAACTAGCAGTTTAGAACCTGTCAATCTCTAACCTGTAACTGAATGTTGTGGCGACAGAGTTAGGTTTCGGTCAAGTTGCATTCAAATTTGACAGAACATTATATTGCAATAACAAAATCTGAAAGTTACTTTTAATTCCCTAACTGTAATCATAATCTTCAGATTTCTAAATTGCTGCTCTAAAGCAAAGTGCTGGGCACCAGCTTATTCACAAGTGCCGACTCTGTAAGGCAAACTAATAATTCACACAAAAAGCAATAGACAAGTTGAAAGGCTGGCATGTCAGCACTCGTAAATAAGCTGCTGCTTTGCGCTTAGCTTGAAAGCGGCGCTTTAGAAAATTAGAGACTAAAGATTACGATGTAGAAAACTACATAAAACCATACATTTTACTCCATTGTGAATTGAGTACTTTGAGGTAGACTGTGCACAGTCTTACTGTATATATAGTGGATCAATTCAATTGGTCACAGATATGCATGCAGCAATTTCGTGATTGCCCACTGCAATAGTTGGAAGAGGTGTAATTTTTGCCACAAATTATGAACACAAGCAGTGCAAGGAGATAAATATTAAGTAGGCATAATAATGTGTCACGGTGTCATCACCGGTGTACGATGCACAGTTCTCTCTAACATTTTACAGACACTTTGTTATAACACTGCATTAAATCTCTCTTGGGCGAGCAAAGTTACGGATATTACGTTATTTGTAATTCAGTTCTTTTTATATTCCGGGTTATATTATTATTCGAGGGTCAAAAACATCACTGCGGTATTAAGAACTTCTTCATGATGAAGCAGCCACCTCCAGAGCATAGACTAAAATCGAACTTGTTTATATAGCGTTATACACTTACTTAATCTACGCATATTGATCGCAGAAAGCAGCTGCTTACTGAAATCTTATAGCCTATAAGCTTAAAGCAAAAAGAATCATTGCTTATAATTATTTAATTTCAATCAATGGGAATTTTATTTCAACAATAAATGCACTGACTGACCGACTGACTGACTGAATGTATGAATGAATGAATGAATGAATGACTGGCGATATTAAAGTTTCAACGTAACTGTATACACACAAAAATTATAGAAAAAAAACCGTTAGAGATCCCATTCTGATTTTTTCTGAGGATGTTCAAGACACTTCAATGTATAAGTGTGAATTTTTTCAGATTTTAAAAAAGTTGCGAAAAGGTCAAGGTCAAGGTTAAAGTGCTAATTTGTGGAATATGGTTTCGATGTGAAACTTTTAAACAGTCATGATTAATTTGCCCAAATAGTTCATCAAAAGAGCTGAATAATGACACCAAGAACACCTTCCTAGCTCTCATATAAGCTGAGATACAGACGTCCAAAGGTACGAGGTCGAGCGGGTCGGGTCAAAGTTCGCCGACCCGTATCTCTGAATGTAGTTGACCGAAAAAATTTTTTTGCAGGTTTATACATATCTTATGTGGCCCAACAAGTGGGGAAAATTTCAAGTAAATCCGAGTCGGTCGTGTCAATCACTTTGGTTGAACTGACATGGAATCACCCACCGGACATCATTTTACTGTGCTTTTACTCTGGACCTAGGTCTAATTGTCGAAAGTGCAGATACAAAAGTACGGTAATCTCTTGTGTTGTGATCTTCTATAGGCCTAAGAGCTTGCATGGTTCCGGTACACTATACTATGCACGCCCAAGATACAAACCCGTGAAGCTTAGTTGTAATTGTTATCGTAAAATCCTAATTATTAGGCGCTGTAGTTAAAGCTACGAACAGAACCAACTTATTCACGAGCGCTGCGAAAAACAGTCTGTTTACCAGCTAGAAGACCAGATCTCGAGGGAGGAGGCGGCATAAGTTTGAGTTGCTAAGCTTATCGGAGGACTGGCCACAGGGCCTATAGGGGTTTACTCGGCAGGTCCTTGCAAGGCGCGGACTGCATGTTTAGCAGCCTGACCAGAAAGGCTTGTCCAGATTGTTCCAGCCTCGCATATATAGGCCCTACCTGACCCCATAGACAGACTGCACGTACGTACGTGTAATCATAATCGTAATCTCAAAATTTCTACAGCGTCAGCGCCCACAAAAGCGAAGTCTCGGGAACCAGTTTATTCACAGGCGTTTATAGATACGGGACGCGTCGGTGAAGAGTGTGAGCTCGAGTGATAGGCGGATCGACCTTGATATCATGAAGGCAAATGGTAATCTCTTTTGATAACCACGTACGTCCAACCATCCACGTGTTGGGTCCAAGATTATGATATCGAATTGCTGAAACAGATCTTGAAAGCGAATATTATTTTAGGCAACCTGGATGTCGCCGGCCCTGCCAGCATGGGCGTCACAGGGACCCATTCGGACTCCATATAGGAATATGGGTCCTGCAGTGTGTGGGCTCTGTTTGCCTCGCCAGCAGGCCCACGTGAAGCCCATATATATGACCCATAATCCCAAATGGGACCCTTTAAAAGCCCAGATGGATCCCATGTAATGCCCATGGAAATGCTGACAGGGTGGCCATGCTGGCAGAAAACTATCGGCATCTTCAAGGTCAATCAATATTTAATAATAATAATAATAATAATAATAATAATATTTATTCTTTAATTAAGCGCCTGCAAACGCACTGCGCTGTACATGTACATGTTATGCGATAAATCTTAACTACTAACAGAACAGACAGCCTGCAATACACGGCGCAAATTGCAGCCTACAAAGCATGTCCGCCTATATGGGACTCGATCTCTGTACCTCTCGCACTCTACGCCAGATGTTATCCAATGCGCTATCGGGCCCCCCATGAAGCTTATAAATGCTTCAAGAAGCCGAAGTGGTGGCGAAGAACGCGAGAATCGAAAAACACTAATAGCTATGGGTGGTTGATCTGATGTGAAATGCTGGAAGTTGACAAGTATTGATTGTGCTGCCATTTCCTTGTATTACGATAAATGTTAACTATAGGTGGCCCTGCTAAGCGGGATCAAGATCCCTTTTGGGTCTCCTCTTGTTGCCAAAGTTCAAACTTTATGTTGTATTTTCCTTGTACTTCAAATGGCTTCAATAAAAGGATTGATTGATTGATGATTGATTGATTGATTGATAGGAAGTATATAGTTTTAAATTAAAATAAAGAAATATATTTTAAATTTAAGTAACGTACGGTATACGGTTAAATCATTAATGAAGCTTCGCATAAATTATTTTTACCTTATGATAAGAATTTACCAATGTTACAGTTGACAAAATTTTCGTCTGATGCATGCGAGGCTACGTTTAATCACAGAATAGATAAAGCGTAGCTATTCTGTGGTTTAATTTACTTTACATTCCGTTGCACTGCGTGACATTGATCCTTACTCGAATCAATGCCTTCACGCAGGCACTCGCCACCTGTCGGTGACCTCACATATTAGTGCTGGGTTAAAAAGCAAATTACTGCGATGGCGGAAGTCGGTTAGTGTATGTGTGCGCGACAAGATTAAAAACAAACAGAGAAGCAGTAGAGGATAATGGTTTGAGGGGAGTCTCATCGTTGTCTCGCTGTTAGGAAATTTAAGGAGGAATCTCGTATTCTAACGTCGTAAAGGCTGTCTCGGAATGGCGCTTGTCACCATTCATAGATCGCCAACTCCCAGTAACTGTACGACCGCAGAAAATCAGAGCTGCGTGAGTATTTGTTGATTACTTTTTCTCTGTGATTTGATCGGAAATCCGGTAATTTATCTGAAGACGAGGTCAGTGAAATATACGAGGTTTGTGTTATGTCTTAATTTGTCAGACTACTTATATAATTAACGATGGTATTTAGTTTAAGCAAATTGTATGAACGAGGGACAGAAACTTAGACACTGATTTCTTTAAACTCTCCGGTGACCTTAAAACTGAGTGTTAATTTTGTCCACAGAAAATGCCATTCTTAATTTTGTTGTTGTATTTTGTTTAATTAAAACAAAATACTACTTCGATCAATTATTTTAGTAAAGGTGCGTTGGAAACACCTCTGATTTGACGCAGCGCTCGTGGATAGGCTGCTGCCCTGCGCTTGGCCTTTGAGTAGCACTTTAGAAGCTTGGAGATTACGGTTACGGTTGGAAACCTGTTGAGACAGTATCTTAAATTACAACAGTCTTGGAATTAGTGCCATTTTAATATTACTAACGTAATCCACACTGCTGTTGATGTAGACTGTTGTCATGACTTAGAACATATTGCTGTAACTGTAGTAGAAATGAGTACTTTACAGAAGTCCTTGATGGGAGGTACTTGGTATGCCATCTAAATATGTTTCCTTTAAGTGATGTATAGCTTGTAGACATGTAAATAATAACCGATTACCGTACCATGGCAGTGAACTCACATAAAGGTTTTCCAGGTGAAAGCTTTAGACTCCTTCAGTTTCTGGACAGGCCCAAAGCTCCTTTCTGACCATTATTGGAAGAAAACCCATCTCTCAGCTGGTCAGAGGTGCATTTTCAGAAGCTTAAATTGAATATCCAGTTGAGTGAGTTGCCGTTTTCACCCAGTAATTTGTACTCTGATCCTTCTGGCTTTTTTGGAAGGTCCCAAAAACTTTGCCAACACTGTGGATGTTCACTTCCAACTACTCCGACTAGACTGATCTCAAGGAGCTTGACCTTTCTGAACTTCTTTTGGTTATAATGTATGTTGGTGTGTTTGTATGTAATGTAATAATTTAATAATAATAATATTTATTCTTTAATTAAGCGCCTGCAAACGCACTGCGCTGTACATATACATGTTATGCGTCGTTATGCGATAAACCTTAACTACTAACAGAACAGACAGCCTGCAATACATGGCGCAGATTGCATCAAATCACTTTATTTAGCACCTCTTAAGGATCTGCACTGCTTATTTGTTCCTTGTATGTGTATATGCTTCTGTATGTTCTTCTATGTATGTGTGCTTCATTATTTCTGTGCTGCCTGATGTGGTTGTATAAAGCCTGAGCCCTTCATGGTGCAGACCATCATTTCACTGGTAAACTTTTTTATTTTGTACTACTGGTCAGCTCAGGTCTTTACTTACTACTTTGAATTGCAAATCCCACCCTGCTCAAGAGTTTCATTATTTGATATAACTAGGGTAATAGAAAGTGAATATGGGTATGGGAAGTTTGAAAAAGAGAGCTGACAACCGATCATGCAAGTAGATCATAGTGTGACCGATAAGTATGCAAACTGATCCTAGCGTAAAGCATCCTACTGCATTCATTTTGTCGTCATCACAGTGTCTAGTATAAGTTAATTGTTGTTTGCAAATTGAAGCTTCAAAGATTGATTACATTCTTTGAAGTTGGGTTAAAATTTATTGAGAGTGGTTGAATTTCACTGAGGTCATTGAATTGCAGTTAGGGTGGTCCAGAAGCAGTGTTGTGTGGAAGGGGCAATATATTTGGGTCTCATGACACTGAAGAGGCATGAATATCTGGGTCTCATGTGACAAAATGTGTTTCGTAATTATAATATTGCATCTGTCATTATCCTATATTTATTTAGAGGTCAAATTTCCTTGTGTTAGATGATCCATGTAGCATCTGATAGGCATATGAGTGTTCACAAGTACTGCCTTGACATAGTTTAAAGCAGATTTGTATAGTTTAAAGCTGACTGTGTAGTGGTAGAGATGGGCCAAGCCTGGTTTTAAACCAGTGGTTTTTAAAGCTTTGGCCCCAGGCACCACTGTACTTGAGTCAGTTACAGAATACCACCTACACCCCGTGGCCCAGTGATTTTTATCAGAAACTAACAAACATTACATGTGTGACCATCACCTGAATAGTGAATTGACCAAAACCATTCAACAGATACAGTATTGTAAAAAAACCTGGCCAGAATGTTACTAACCAAACTACAACAACATAGTGTTATGATGCATACAAGGAAGAACCTTGTGATGATGGGTAACTTGGCTCAGCAGACCATCTGGCTCACTGTTGCCATACTAGGGGTTGTCTATGGACCACACTTTGAGAACCACCCTTTTCAACAAAAGGCTAGGTGTGGGTAGTGAAGACATGTGCACTTCAGTTCACCTGCTGCTGAACTGTACTGCCTTATGCAGGGCTTAAAGGCAGTTGTAGCTAGCCAGTGTTGCACCATATTGTGGCAGCTGTACACAGGTGATACAGACTGTTGGGTGTGGGAACCTGTCTCTGTGTGTTAAATAGGTGGTTAAGCGGATTTGGGGTGTAAAGGGGTCTCCACTGTATGTATGTCAATATTTGTTAGGGTAGAAAGCTTTATGTTTGGGTTAAAATGTAGGAATTAATGTTCATGTGGTTTCTGTTAAATGTTCAGACTCTTCAGATAAAAATTAGGTTCTTCATTGAACATTCTTAATAAAAGTTACTTCTGACATGAGAACATGCACTAACAGGACAGTGACATGGTATTCTTAGTAGTTATCTTGAGGGGCACTCTGTAACTGCTCTGAATGAATGAAGGAATGAAAGAATGAATGAATATTCTAGTGGGAGTGGTGTTATAGTGTAGTAGATGACATTTTGGACTGTCATTTAAAGGTTTAGGTTTTAATAAGGCTTTCAGACATGGTTAAGGGACCAGACCTACCCTCATTAATATCATTAAGATAAATTAGTGTACTGGCCCTCCACCAAACCTTAACACAGCTAGCCTAACCCAGAGAGGTATTAAATTAGTCCTCCATGCCTAACCTCCTAGTGGTGAGTCAGCATTGACTTCAAACTGGACTGGGCAGCTGTATGGGCAGAGGACTACAGCTCTGGGTTTGGTATACCTTGCTATCAGCTGTTGGCTGTTCACACTGTAATCCACACCTAAGATGTTTCAAGATTTCATTGAGGGTATACTGATAAGGGTTGCAATTTAAATTTACCAAGGAGCATGCTGATGGAGAATTGAAGCCAGCATCTTGTAGGGTTGGCAGTCAATTGCTTGAGCTTAAGTGACACATTTTCTCTGCCTTGAGGACATGTTTGCTTGCTATTTGTAATTCTTCAAGTTTAAATTTGACTTCCTAATTTATTGCTGAGTTTAATAGCAGGTGCTTGGAATACATGCTTCATGATTAAAAGTGATGGAATTTAACAGATAAGTAATTTAAAGTAATAACCCAAATAACTGCCTTATGTGTTCGTAAAAACTTAAAATAATAGCTGGGTTATAAATTATCATTGATGCAATTTCAGCGCGTTTCAGCAGTTTCAGTACGTACTCCTACCCTGACTCATCTGATCCTCCGCCTTCCAATTATTCTCCCCTAAACGACACCCGCCTTGACAGCTGCCCTGCCTCCTCTCTTGATCTGGCCCTCTGGAAACCGGACTCAGAACTCTTTTGGACTACTCTCTGGAAAACCCCATCTGATTTGATTTGGCCTTCTGGAACCGGACTCGGACCTATGGTGCCCTGCGCTTGACCTTCGAGTGGCGCTTTAGAAGTTTGGAGCTTGCGATTACGAATAATTATGATTACGATTATCTGCATTTTCAGAAGACAGGTTCTTCGTAGGCGGAGCCAATAAAAAATCACGTGATTCGTACCTGTGTCCAGGTAGGTTGAGTGTTAAGCAGTAGCGTTGGGCAAAATATGCTTTTTGACGAGTCGGTAATAACATATTTTACTATTAATTCACCGAACATGGAAAAAATCCGCTTGTGAAGAAAATGGCGGCGTCTTTGAACCTGAATACTTGATCCACTTAAACTAGTACGATATGTGCAGGTGTAAGCTACTGAAAAGTGAAAGCATTTTGAACTAGCGCGGATTTAAGACTATAATGGCCTCCGATGATCTGAGCTGACCAACCATTCTTCGTTCATTCATTCACAGTTGGACATTTTAAAGTGTGGAGGGAAAATAGTTGTGCCGGGATCGCGTAACTTTGCGAAACAAGCAGATCAATGCAGGTTGTTTTTATCAGACCTTTGTGGATGTCTTGGAGGGGCTGAACTGTGGACTCTTGCACAGGTCAGGACGTTTAAGTATTACCAACTAGATTTTTACCAATGCAGTAAAGTTTTATTAGCTTTAGTGTTGTGTGCTCCTCTGAACTATGTAGACTTCGTTTTGTAAGCTGTGGCTCTAACTTCGTAGTAATGTTTACCACAACTTTTATGACATTGTACCTTCAAACAAAAATTTGATTGCTGTTGTGTAAGATAGTTTTAGAGAACTGTGGTTAGATATAGAGCATTTACTTCAACAGATCATATAGCCTTGACTCAGTTTATGGGACATATATTATAGAGGCATTCCCAGTAGTCTGTCATAAGCAGACTGCATCAGTGACACAGTGACTTATTTTATGGAAAGCGTTACAGCTGCATTTGTGTTAGCACTTTTGTACTAATAGCTTCAGGGCTCAGAGTTGCAGTAGTTCTTGAGCGTTTTGACATTCAGCCAGAGTGTTTAATGAGTAAGGTATATAAGGAAAGGTAATCATAGGCTTATTTATTAAACACGTTTATCAACATTATCCCTCAGACGTTGTTGGATATTTTTGCTCAGACACAACCATGACATTGGCAATTCAACAACTGGACATTTTCTTATGAGTTAAACAGCCCTGCAAGTTGTTTTTTTACGTGATACACTGAAATTTAATGTTGTTTGAACCCGAGATGCAGAGGCGTAAGGCAAATATATTTTGAAACATGTCACTGCCCCATTGCCAGGCCCTTAGCCAGAAATACAGAGTTGCCCTTCCAAAGGCATTCGAAGTCGTGAACGCTGGACGCTGTGAGCATATGAAGTCTGATGTCCTGCCCCCATATGAGTCCTACTGCAGTGCCCCTGTGCTGTTTACAGAGCCTAACATCAACCCTTCTCCTTACAGAACTGTCACTTGAACGCTCCCAGTGGCTTTAGAGAAGAAACTGAATGGTGCTGGATGAGAATCATGCACAATTTATGCCCATCCAAAATAATTTTCACCTGTCCAAAGGATGGGTGGACCGTGGCTGGCTTAGGGCCTGCGGGCCAGTGCCTCACTGTAGTAATGAACAAATAAAGAGTTAGGAGCTTCTGTTTGATAATACATGCATGTAGCATTGTAGAGCTGTGTCATGAGTCCAACTTGAATGCACAGTGCTCTGAATAAATTTGCATGTATATTGCCTTATTACTGAACTGAAGTTTGGCTACTGTGTTTTTATGTAGTGCAAGACATGCTGAATTCCTGGACAGACTGTTCAACAGAAATAATGATTTTTATTATTAAAAAATTTCTGTGTAACTGTGCATGCATTAAAGTTTTCTTAATGGCGTTAGTAATAAAGTAATTGCAAGTCTGGAAATTCAGCGTTACTTTCTCTATGTATACCGGTATTTGGATTCAGTGAAGCAGAGTATTTGGTGCACTTTTCATGCATTACATTAGAATGACTTAATAGACTTTAGATTTGTGTCATTTGTAGGAAATGATTAGATTAGATTTGATTAAGTATGAAATTCGATGTTAGTAGTTAGAATTGATTATGGTATGTATTAGACTTTAGACTGATGTTATTCATTACAGATTGGATTAGATTAGTACCCAAAATTCCTGGCAGTGTAGTGCAGGTAATGCAAAACTACTGGTAGAGAGATTCTCCGTGCTTCAGATGCTTTGCTTGCTATATACAGGGTGCATTAGTTCATACGACTGCCAACTTTTGTAACTTATGTACAGCGCCCTTTTCTTCGGCCTCGGCTGTGTTACGGCGCTATATAAATCGTCTTATTATTATTATTATTATTACTTGAACTTCGTAGCCAGGGGATGCTGTGCACTGCCCACCAGTACTCGCACCTGCGTGCCATCATCTTTTCTGCACCAGCATCTCTCTGGGCATTCATTACAACCACCTAGTACTGTTGTATGCTACTGTCAGTTAAAGAGCCTGTGGTATGGCCAAAAATGCGATGTTGGCAGAAGTCTGTTTCTTTCATGTGGCCCGAATAGTTTGAGCTAATTTGTTGTATCGTGGCCTAAGTGACAGGATAACATGTGGATATATTATGTATGCTTTTGTTTGCAAAGTCTGTGTTGCCAAACAGAGGCACAGGAAGTCAGTGGCTTTAATCCAGTTCAAGAAGAGGAAGCCAGCGTAGTTGATATATGTGACATCTTCACCGTATTATAAAAGCATGATAATATTCTACTGTTCTAGCAGGAAAGTTTTCAGTTTTTAGCATGTGTTAGACAGAAAAAGAAGTCTCAGAAGTTTCACCACGGCCCTAGTACCATTGGTATTTCTTTGTCATGGTTGTTGGCATAGTAATGATCGGTCCAGGGTATGAAACCATGTAGGCAAATCACTGTTTACATGTGTAACTCATGCCTGACTTTACCTGTCATGTCAATCTGTTTGTATTATGGGCCCCTGGTCCTGAATGTTATTGAAACCAGGCCATGTTCTCGCCAGCATTTGGGCTGATGTCAGGTATGAAGATGACGACATATGAAATTTTCCTGGACCTAGTTATGGGCAGCTGCACCCTGAATGGCCGCTAAGCTGCACCTAGGGCCCTGGGCTGCTGTTGCTGCTGCTTTGGACGACTCTGGTTGGATGGTGTTTTGTTAGCTCAGATGTCAGCGTGATCCGTCAACAGAAGTCCCAATGTCAGTTGAATGCCAAGATATTTGCTCATCACGTGAATTGGTTCTACTGTGCAGCCAGTTCAAATCCAACAGACTGTGAATAAGGTTAAATTTACTGTAGAACAATGACTCAGAAATGATCTCTATAAGTTCAGTTCAGTTCTGCTGTTGTCTGCTCACAGGTTAGTTGATTTAAGTGCAGTGGCTCATCTGGTATCTGATATGGTGGTCAAGTGGTGGCAGTGCAGACTTTTATTGCTGTGTATGGTGATGAAATCCTGGTACTAATATCAGATTTGTTGAGATATGGAAATCGTAATTAAGGTAACTGCTAAGAATTATTAAGCCTTCGTGTGTTACAGGGGCAACATTGTGACATGGCAAAAGTTTCGATGCAGGACCTAGGAAACAAATTTGCGATATTATAGGTGTGCTTATTCTGGTGGTTGGAAGTTAGGGAAACAAATAATCCTAAATAAATCAGTTAATATTTGATTAGAGCAATAAATAACTTGAATTTTTTCCCTTTGGTTAGTTTGGCTCACGTGGGATACTTGCAGAGATATATGACCTGATAGTTGGTAATCTGTTTCATCTGATGACTGTTTTACGGCTGTGATGGTGAATGAAGAAGAACTTTAGTGTGTGATTTTTAGTTATTCGAAGCACAATGAATAATTAATTTGAAGGATTTTACTAAAATGTTCTCCCTCTGACAGTGGCTGATATATTTTTGTAGTTTTAAAAGAATCGGCTCAGATTTTTATTGAACTGAATCGTCACGCTCTAGCAGACAGCGCTCAGAGCACTAAGTTAGTGATGCCCTGATGTGAACGAGATGATATCACATGAATTTATGACTTTTCTTCTGCTCTATGGCTTTTTAACAATGCCACTACGATGGTTACTGGATGACGTAACTTTGCCTGGAGATGCCTGGCTTGAGATCTATTGTCCCGGCTGCTCCTACATATTAATCAGTAATCATTGGAGGTTTGGGTACCACCCAGTTATGCTTTAAGAGGAGCTGGATTGTTTTCTGAAACCTTTTGTTTCTTCAGTTACGTTAAGTCACTGACAGACATGCGTGAAGTAGAGTTGTTTCCTATGCTGCAAATATAGGAATTGTTTGTTTGAACTGATTCAGACATTAATGAGGTTTTTCGTATATAGTTGTTTTCTTTCTTTCTATGAGTTTTCTTTGATAGTGACATCAAAAAATTCGTAAATTGCAAGCAGCTTCCAGATAAATTCGGCAGAAGTCATTGAAATCAGACATCTTTATCAATGTCTAGATCAGCGTTTCCCAAACTGTGGGTCGCGACCCACTGGTGGTCGCGAGCCGATTTTTGGTGGGTCGCGAAAAGTTTTTGAAATGTGATTTTTTTTTAGCTATAAATCGAGAACCTACTGGTATTAGTTTCGTCCAGTTGTAACGATAAACCGGCACGAAATCACTGACATTACCCCACTAATGTACGCACACGTACGCGCAGATTTACACACCCCGCTGCAGAATCACCGCTAGCATCAGCTAATTATACAGCTTAGTGCGGCTGTGCTGTACACACAAGTAGGCCTGATAAGACCTGCGGTCAGTGTGTAGCCTTGGGCAGACTAAAGTCAAGGCCTTTGCAATAGCGCTTATTTGAAATGCTGTGCGAGGAGATAGGGAGTGTCCATAAATCACTTCTTCTGCACACGCACCTCTTACTATCTCTCCACAGGTCTTCCGTTCAAACTGAAAACACTGCTTTTTCACAAATCCTATCCTGATTCATCCTCTGGCCTTTCCCTCCCTCGCCGTTTCAATCCCAAACACCACCCTCCTTAGCGGTATGACTGTCAGTCTGATTGATCCCTTTGGATCTTGACCTGGAACCGATTTCACCCACCCACCCCGCCTACCGATTGTGATTTGATTGAGCGCCTGTGATTAAGCTGGTTCCCGCGACTTCGCTTTTGTGGGCACTGTAGAAATTTAGAGATTGCGATTATGTTGGCTGTCGAAGGGGAAAGTGCTAACAAGACTTGTGGAACTCCGCGAAGTAGTTGCCATGTTTCTGGACGAAAAGCGATTTAGCAAAATCGTTGTGCGAAAAGGAATTTGTTCTGAAGCTTAGGTATTTGGGATACATAGGCCTATTTTCGAAACTTAATGAACTGAATTTGTATTTTACACGGAACGGAAGGAGTCGATCTATTTGCAGTACACGACAAAATTCGAGGTATCATCAAAAAAACTTGGTTTGTGGGAAAAGAACATTGAATACTGCATGTAGGCCCTGTGGCTGTTTTCAGACATTTGAAACCTTTATAATCGAAAATGATGCAAAACTCGCTGATGGCATTTTCACCGAGATCTCCGCACATTTTTACGCGTTGAAAGGGTATTTTGATTGTTATATACTTCATTGAAGAAACGAAAAACTGTGAGCAGAAGAACTGGATTGCGAATCCGTTTCAGGCCGACAAGACTACTGGGATATCGACGAAGGCCGACGAAGAACTCATCTGTCCGATCGTTAAAACTGAATTTTAACCGCAGGAAATTGGTGGTGGGTCGCGATAGATTGTCGTTCTAAAAAGTTGGGTCGAGGTGCACAAAAGTTTGGGAAGCACTGGTCTAGGTGTCAGGTTTGCTTTGTTGGAATCCGTTTTGTGAGAAGCCACAGTTTAGACAAAACTAATTGTAAGTCAGTGAACCCTGATCTCAGAGATCCTGATGATAGCACTGGCCTGCCAATGCATGCTGCAACATGAGGCTGGGTGAAAGTGCAGCAGTAGCTGCTGTAGTCTTTCTACAGGCTGCTGTTTGCTGGTGTATCACTTCTTGAGCTAAGGTTGTTATTGGCCCTGTTAGTTTGCATTGTACTCTGCCTAACAAGTGTACCTGTCGTTGAATTCTTCTGGTAATTTTGTCTTTTTACTCTGACAACTTAGAGTTTTTAGGCATAGAGAGAGATTTACTTTTGAAAGGGAACACATGAAGTGTGGCTGCAGGTTGACTTGACTGTCTTGCTAGACATCTGCCTAATGAAGTACCAGTACTATATGTTCTGGTTTTTGTAGTTTTTATTGGCACTCCATCATGCATTCTCTGCTCTGTGTGTATGGCATTTCAGAATTACTGGTTAGATAAGAGTAGGATGAGATCAGACAAGGTAAAGTATTGGGACTTGAACTAAAAATATAATAAAGGTCTGCAACTTTGGTCATTCTACAGCAACCGGACTCAAGTTTAGTGATTTGAAATAAATACAACATGGTTGCATATACGCACTATTGGTTTACACATAGTTGCGCATGTACCAAGTGGTAGGGTGTCCTCGAAGGCTGTCAACGCTGTGTTATTTCACATGCAGGAGAGAAAACTGCAACTGGTGCAACGTCAAATATCTAGATCTAAATATATGAAGTAGGTTTAATTAAATCACTTGAACATGCCCTGTAAGGTTTATTTCCTTTACTTTTCATTGCTTTTTCGTAAAACATATCGCACTTAGTCATTTTAGTAAACAAATTTCGTCCAACCTGTCTTGGAGGTGGTGCTAAACCACTGTTGCAGTGTTGCCCAAAATCGCTGTTGCTATGTCACATTCATTATCACAGAAAAGTTCTGTAAATCATTAGTATGAACACTACTTACAGTATTTCTGGTCCTGCTACCCGTAAATGCTTGAAATCCTTCAAAATTAATCTATTAACTATTCCTGCTATGTCAGATCAGCAAAAATAATCACTTGCAATTTCTTATTTGTTTCCTTGGAGAGGGATATGTTGTTCAGACAACAGTTACTGGTCAATCAGTGAACCATACAGAATGATAAATTTCTTTAGTTTCAAGAGTCAATACAATTAGCAGGCTGTTCTATACTTTCATGGGCTGAAAGATATCAAAGTGTAGAGGTTGGGTGACTGACTCTTCTCCGGCCGATGACCTCTCTAATGCAACTTCTGTACAAACATTGATGATTAACTTTGAATTATAGGCCATCGTAAATAGAATAACTCGCATACCGCTCTTGAGTGACTTAAATTCTCTGTTGTCAAATTACACTTATTGGCGTTCGTTTTACCAGATTTTATGTCAAAGATTTTGTTTTGCAGCCACCTTTGGTGTTATTTCAGCTGAATAAATATGAGTTTGAGCAATATATATATATATATATATATATGTCAGAATCCATAATTATTTTGTTTATTTCACTGTTTACTCAGTTCACTTCAGGGAACTTTAACTGTTTGAACAATACATGCGTTAATTATTAGGTGTATTAAATTTAGTGAATCGTAACAGTGAGCGACTAATGAGTGACCAGCTGATTATATTCTATACATTGGTATGCGCTCAGAATGAACTCAGGTAACTGGGCTGCATTTTGCTACATTTTCTACACCCTACTTGCAATCTACCGGTAGTTGTTGGCCTTTCTTGTGGATGAAATGCATGTGCTCCAGTGCTTAAGTCCTTTTGCTGCATTCCCATGCAATCCTTAACAAAGTGTGAATTTGATCTACACCAATAACAACATGTTGCATTTACTTCCCTAGTTAAACAATCTCGTTTATCTTTTGGTCTAACAGACCTATTTTTTCATGGTTCATTCCTGTATTCTTTTACATTGATCTTACTCAACACAGGCTGATACTGCCAATCACAGTGTGACCTTTTAATTACATCTAGGCCAAAAGGATGCTTTAAAATTGTCTCTAACCCAGCCTTTTTAATCACATCTAAGCAGAAAGGATGCTTTACTTAATTGTCTGGGAACCAGCACTAGTATTATAAGTATAGTACTGAGGAATTTGGGTTAGACATTCTTTAACTACTTGATTATATATATATATAATTATATATATATATAATTATATATATATAATTATATATATATATATATATATATATAGTTTTATTTTATTTTATGGCAGTGTAAAATGAATTACATTATACAGCTGGATACATGGAGTGCCCATCCAGGGCTAGTTTTGTAGAATTTTCGCTTATAACAAGGTCTTGTAGGCACTAAACACAGTATATATCCCCTGTTGTGTATAGTAATGCATAAATTTGGTTTTCTCTGTTCTGTGTGGTCCCTTTTCACTATAGTCCTAAGACCCCTACTGGCTGCTATACACTATTTAAAGCTCAAAGCTATTGGTTCCGTTTCCGGGTATGGCTGAGGGCCAAATGAAACATTAAGATTTATGTGGTAACTGAAGTCAAGGGTATTGTTGTCCTTGTTAGCAGTAGGTTGGTAGGTTGAAAGGTCGCAGAAGGCAAGGTCAGGTCAGGTGAGAAGTAGAGGTCAGTCCCAATTATTCTAACTCAGAGAAGCAGCCATGATTATGAAGTGTTAACTTTGGCACATGAGTGTTTAAGGACAACCCTTTCACTGGGTGCCTGATTAACAGTCAGTAGACTTAGTCATGGGCTCCTATATAGTAGGGTTATTATGCAGGGGTCCTTGACTTTGTATAGTTTACTAGGAGGCTCCAATGGAACAGAGATCTTGAAATATGTTTCTGTTGTGCTAGGATTTGAAATCCTAACCTCATGGTTGACAGTCTAGCATGATAACCACAAGACTATTGTGCTGCAACTCAATATTCTACCATTAAAATAGGCTCTTTATGAAACCTGCTTAGAGTTACTGTCAGCTCAAGAATTGCAGGAGAACTGTTTTGACATGACAAGGTTTGGATTCTACTTTTATATGCCAGTTAGAGTCTGAAGCATCTGGAATGTTAAGCACAGTTAAATGTTAAATTATGTTAAAAACACAGTTAACAATTAATGGCCATTACTTGTTGTATTTGCGGATTAAATCAGCAAACAAACATACAGGGGGAAACACAGTGTAAATAAATGCTAGAATTTATGGTAATGTAAATATGAAAACTTAAGCATTTGACTGGTATATGTGCTCCTAATTTCTTTGCCTAAATTATGTTGTGCTGACGTGGCATTTATGTTTTTGAATGAAGGGATTTCTGATAGGATGCTGTACTGTTCAATGTTGCATTTTACAACAACAGTGCATTCAGTAATTAGAAAATTGGCACAATGTCAGTAGGAAGAAGCCAGTGCAATATTATAAACAGAACTTTTTAAAAGTCTAAATATAGAGAACTTTATAACTTTAGCTCTAAAAGAGAGCATAAACTTTAACATAAATCTACAGAAGTGGAAAGCTCAGCTGAGATGTCTTGTGCTGTTGTGTCACGTAAAGATTGCCGGAGGTAATTTTCCATTAACACGAACCTACACACCGCAGGTACCCTGGATATATCTTGTTCATCAGTGGCTGAAGTTTTTGCCTAGGTTCATAAATTCATAGTTTCTTTTTTTGCATGTATTCGGCTTATGGCTTTGTTGTGTCAGACGGGTGCGAACAGAAATCTTTCCATGCATCATGAAATACTGAGTGTTTTTGCTTTTGTAGCGTAATAGTAGATATAGGCCTTAAACATGTTTGGTTAATGTGAGGTTGAATCATATCTGCACTAAGTAGTTTTAATTTGTGCTGGTTGATGAGTCAGTGTAATTTTAACTGTGCAATTAAGAGTTAATGGCCCTTAGTGGTAGTATATATTGATCAAATCAGACGCAGCAGAACCTTGTGATACAGTGCAAATCAACAGTGGAATTTGTTGCAACATCCGCAGTAATGTCAACTAGATATCTGATCAAGTGTTAGGAAGTCATAATGAGAAAGGCATCACGGTGCTCTTGAAAGTAATATCTGCAAACAGCGGAGACTGGTTAGTGTGGCTAGACTGCTAACCAAGAAATAGGCAATAAAGGAAATACTATGAAATACGGTCACTGTGGCCTGCAACAGACAGTTCTGTCTGTGGCCATCTTAGCGATCAGACTGATATGTCCAGCTGAGCTGCACAGACTACAGCTACTGCACTTGCTTACCAGAGAAAATGTGTCTGTATGAGCAGTCTAGCCACATCATTTTTCATAGTGCGCTTGTAAAGTGTGAATAATTGATACACCTGTAGCAAATAATACATACAAATTATAATTATGTGTTCTGCTGAATAATGAGATGGTTTTAATAATATTTGAATTTGCAAAAAAATTGGTTTAATCAGATCATTAGACATAACAGTGCTTTAAACAAAGCATAATGTAATGTCCCGCTTAGTGATAATTGCTGCAATCATTTAGTGGGTGCCTATAGAAATCTTACAAGAGGGCAAATCATGTAGTGCAAGAGCATTCACATAATTATTTGGCACGATGTGTTTTGGAAGGAAGCAATAAGATATTGATTTTAAGATTTTAACATTAATAATAATAGTAATTTATGTGGCTGTGGTGTGCCAAATCGCTCCTGTAATATCCTTCTGTAGCACATTTGGCACACTGATTCATCATCTTGACCATGATATCTTTGGTAGACTACCAATAAGGCCAAGGGCACATGCAGTGTGTCATGCTATCAGGGTCTGGGCTCTTTCATAAATGTCAAGTAAAATGTAGTAGCTTCTATCGTGCTGGTGTCTGTTGTACAAGGCATCAACCAATGGCTGACCAAATCCAAGCTTTAATCAGGTCAACATCGAGAAGATCAGTCTGATAAGAGAGACGCAGCTTAGATAATCAGGTGACCTGGGTGATAAGGACTGATTTTTAGGTATTGTAGTTGGTCAGAGTTTCAGAGTTTACTGTTTTATAAACTATGAGCCAAATTTTAAACAATTCCTGTGCTAAACAGAAAGCCAGTGCAAAGACGTAAGCACAGAGGTTATATGTTCATATTTTGACATACTAGTTATGGCTCTAGCATAAAAGTTCTTTAGTTTCAGCATGTTTGGCTTACTGATACCAGTAAAAATCAATTTACCGGTAATATGGTAATCAAGGCAACAGGAGATAAATATGTGTGCCAGAGACATGGTACATAAAACTTTATTCTTTACAGATATGAAGGAACCATTTATGTAGTCAGTGAGAGACATAGTAGAAGTGAAAACAACATCAATGTTACAAGCAGTATCAGTCAACTCAACTATCTCGATTGAAGCCATCCAGATTTCTTCAGTTGCTGTAGTAGAAATTCAGTTTTCAATGGGTCAAGGAGGAGTTTATTGGCCGCCATCCAAGACTGCCTCAAAAGCAGTGGAACACAAATTTGTACTGACGAGCCACAAGACCAACTGTCAAATGACACGTGGATTTAGGTATAATCGGCATAGAAATGATATCCTAGTGAACAATGGGCAAGCAGTGCTCCTATTGGTGCACTGTATAGTGTAAAAAAAAGGACCAAGCGAGGGACACTGTGGAACACCGTTTGTCTACATAGAATAAGATGAATAATTTTTTAGCCATCCCTTGAACTAGCTGGGGTAGCCATGAATATGAAGTATTAGCGACTTCATTTTCTTAGCCTCAGCATATGAGGGTGGGTGGCAGTCCTCTTTCTTACCATTTCATCTTCTAACTGACAGTGTGCGGTCAGTGTACTCATTATAGCTGATTTGGCCGGGATATGCAGGTGGAGCTGATATCTCGACACAAATTTCTGCCCTGGCGTGAATTTGAAAAACTGCTGCCCTCTTGGTTGACAGACAGACAGTCCAGTAAGTTAACCACTGGACTTGTCATGTAGATATGCTGATTGAGTGCATGGACCAAGATATGTACTAAACCAATTCAGTGCAGGACCAGAAACCCCAAACCAGTGTTGGAGATGACACAGCAGAAAAGAATTATGTACGTTATAACAAAACAACCTTTAAAGTGTAATTCAACAGGGCAGTTTTTGTTACTATTTGTATTTGAATTTGTGTTTGACACATGCAAAGAATTTGCTGTTTGCATTTGGCAACAATCATCATCCTCATCAGCATGTCAACCATTTGGCAGGCGGGTGTCAGTAAATGATTGCTATTTTTTTATCATTTGTCAAGTGCATTGCTCCTCTCAATGTTGGTCCAAGTCTTGTAATGTCCTAATTTAGACTGTCGGTCCAATTCCGTCTTAGTCTTTCTCTGTTTCTCTTTTCTTTGAATCTTGCTTGTAGAGTGCAGTGTGTGGGCTTTGAACAGCGGACATTCTTTCCACATGGCCAAACCATCAGCGTCTTTGCTGAACGACTTTGGCTAACAGGGTTGTTTGGATATCTTAAGAACTGTCTTATTTCATCAGTTATAATTCTCTGTAGTTAAATTTTCTGCAGTTTCGTTGGCAGCTCATTTCTGCTTTGAGGATTCTTTTGTCATCATGTTTTCACATTGTCTAGCATTCTGATCCATATGGGAAAAAGTTTATATCATTGTTAGGGCATAACTGAAATCTGGATCGGCAAACCGATTTTGCGATTTTGGACTATCCGGAATTATCTGGATCTGGAATGTCTAACCCACCAATTAATAATGTTCAGTTGTTTTTAGATGGTTTCTCATACTGAAGGACTAATTAACAATGTATAGGCTACTGCTAATAATAATAATTGTGATTATTACTACTTACTAGGGCTGTTAATGACCCAGAGTAGTCATTCTCTCTGTCTCTTGCCTTCTGTCCCACAGGGATAATCATACAGATCATATCATCTTTAACGACCCTATAGACGCACACTATATATTTATATATGTATATAAAGGTATGTATGGAGCACGCGTATAGGTATATGTATGTATATATGTATAGGCAGAGGGATGTGGACTATTTGGAATCTGATCTGGAATCCACAAATAATGGCCTATACTATCCAGTATCCGGAATCGGGAAAAAACCAAATCGGTTATGCCCTAATCATTGTCTCATTATTTCATAGGATCTTGTTTTCCTTCTTATAGTCCTGCTTCTCCATATCCTGTTCATTTTTCTAAGTGCATGTTTGGTGCATGATGCATCAAATTGGCCTTTGTATGTCTTTCCCATAGTTGCCAAATTCAGTTATTAGACCCCGAAGATAGATGAATTGATCTACTTGTTTAATATATTACTCAGCGGTAGTATATTATCTGTAGACTGTATGATGCCCAGGCTGTGACCTCATTTTTATCTGATGACATCCAGAGAGTGAAGCTGGATGGAAAATGGAAAGCTACCAGCAAGGATGATTCTCTGGAATGAACTGTTCCTGGACAATAGCAGTAAATCTCAGGTCATCAACCCTTAACGGCATTTACGAGTGGTTCGGGGATTGGTTTAATGAAATTTTGAGCATTAGTCGTCCAGTTGCAATATTTAGTTTTTGTGAGATGATCTTCAGGCCATCCACAAACTTTGTTCATTAAGGACTGTTAATAAACTTTCCATTTGTTAACTTTTAAGGGCAATTTTCAAATGTTAATGCATAACAGAGGCTGAGAAGTTGTTCTTTGTCTTAATTTTTGCTAAATGGTTTTCTTTACTTTTTCTGTAGTCCATGGACTTGTGTCCACATAATTGCAGAAGAAAAAAGGTGTTCCTTGAGCTAGCCCTTAGGCAGCCATGGACATGGAGTGTTGGCCACTCCATTTTTGGAGTGTTGGCCACTCCATTTTTCTTAACCTTGGCTTATAAGGGCGAGTCGCTGGCCCTCTCCCTTGCCATCTGATCTTCCCACGGACAGCATAGGGTCAGCATGCTATTTATAACTGAGTGAGTTTAGAAAGTGCATATTAGTGATGTGAAATGATTTTTTACTGGTAAAAAAATGGTAAAAAATGATTAGAATGATAAATGCGTCAAGTTTTATTTCTTTTCACTTATTAAATATCAGAATGAATATTATTAAGTTCTGTTAGTAACAAAATTGACATCGTTTTCAGTGTCGGCTTCAATCACAACATTGTAGCAACCCATCATAAGCTTGGTATTGCGCAGATGGACCTAAATACGCACTTTTGCTTTGTAAAATTCTTTCTTTCTTTCTTTCTGTCCATGGTCTCATTACCCGTTGGTGTTGATCGTTTGTGTAATCGTTTTCTCCACTCATTTTGATCCTGTGCCACGAGACACAGTCTTCGCACGTGATTAGTTTGCACTGGTCAATTAGATTAGGTCCGGTTTGCACCAATCTCTGACATCATCTGTTTGATCTACGTCTATAATTGCAGTGTCGTAAATCATTCAGAACACGACCTGTTTAGTCAGTCTGGTATTGTCCATACTACAGTTGTATAAAAAGAAAGTGAGCTAAATTCCATTATTTTGTTGTGTGATATTTCTGGTGGACTGAGCTCTTTATTTTGACATTTTCTGCTGCCATCTTGTGCACAGGATCCTTCTGTAGCTCCTTATCTCAAATGTTAGCAATCTGTTCATGTCCTGTTCACAGACATAGTAAAATGTTGAATACACGTAGTGATGATCTTCACCTTGGTGTGCACACTAATCCAAAAGTTCCCCAAACCTGCCATTGCTCCAGCTGCCTTTGCAGTTCTTCTCCTTATCTCCTTGCCACAGTCGAAATATCAGTGATAGCGAAATATCAGTGATTTGGTTTTATTGCAGCTTTCCACATTTTCCTGGGTGGTTTTATTTGTCCTTGGATCATGTCTGTGTTGTCCGCAAATGTAAGGTTGTGATGCTGTTGCCATGTACTGCAATTCCTGTTCTATTGCCTTGGATTTTGTCCTTCGCTCTTTCCAGATTTATGTAATGTGTGTTGTTGGTGAGACGCATGGTCCTTCTGTCTTGTGCCTCTTGAGATGTTGAACCACTGACCCAGGTCTGCCTAATCTGACCACTGGCTTCTTCCTACTCCAAATTATTTTAGCACCACCCATATCACATCGTGTCCGATAGAGTCAAACACTTTCTGAAAGTCTATGCAGTGGTTGTACACGAGCTTTGCCATTCTCTTCATTTGAACAGAAAGGATAAACTTCGTAATAATAATAGCTAATGATTACACTTTAACATGATACAGGCCAACATTTGCATTTCAACCCATGACTAACAATGTAGGATGATTGGTGTATTGTGCTGAAATAATACTTGGTTAGTTCTTCCAAAATTTCAACTAGTTTTCGTCCACCATTTTCTGTAGCAGAAATCCACCTATGAAATCACTCAACAAGTGGCAAGTACCAATTATATCAACTGTATTACTGTAATAGACAGCTACACTTGAGCTTATCTGTCTTCTTTTTATCTAAATTCTAATTAATGGAACTGATAAGTTGTACGTTTATGTGAATGAGACCTGATATATTATACCAATTATCAGAGAAAGTCTTCATCTGAGCTGAATCACTTGCAACAATCATTGCAATTTGTGACAGCTGATGAAAACTGACATTGTAATTAATAAAAATGTATGTTTTTATAACGAACTATCTATTTAGCAATTTAATCGGACTACTAGGGTGTTTCAGTATTTACCTGTGTACAACTGATAAATGGGTAAACACACCATTGGGGAATAAAACCAAGATTATTACATCACTTAAATAATTTTTTACCATATATTTTACCACTTCGACCAGTGAGGAGCATTTGACATCATTTTGCATCATCCATTGTGGCCTGCTGTTAGATGCCATGTGATTCAATAATAACAGATCTGAGCCTCCTGAGCAGGTATTGTAGCTATGATTTTAAATTTAGTTCAAATTCACCGAAAATTAGGCCATTTACCAACCGTTGTCCATTCCTTATTTAGCAGTGACAACCTTGTTGTTTGGTATCGTTTAAAAGCTCTGTCTATACAATGGTGTTGAGATATAATGGCGGTATTCTATTCATATCAGCCAATAGCATGGCTTGAAAAATGGTCACACGTGTTTTACAATTTATATGGTGGGCCAACTTTAGATGCATATTTGTCGGATAAACAGTTCCCATGCATGCATGTAGTGTTTTTCCATAAATTCAGTTAGGACTGAGACAGAATGATAATTTTGGTGTCCGTGTAAAGAGGGTGTGTTTCTTTTTAAAATGGTGTATTATAATCCCAAAGTCAAAAATTCGATTTAGATTTGATTTCGTGCAGATGGGTCACATTTAAAGTAGGGAAAGTAGGAGTCCAGGACCTTTTGGACTTACTGGTACTGACTCATGGCTCACAAGAAGAAGATGAACACCTTCTGTTGTGTCTTACTTGAGGAGCATTTATGTCATTTGGTCATGAAGAGGTTTTTGGGTAGTCTTCACTAGCCTGGCATGAGAGTATATTGTAGTTGTTCCTTGAGCTTTTACAATATCAGGTCTCAGTAAGTAAGCCAGGGTCCTCATTAGGCTCACAACTGAACTGTCAACATCCAATATATGTATATCTAATAGGCAATTGTTCATTGGTTTTCAGAATTGTTGTTAAGTAATTTACAGTGTGATTAAGCTTGTGATTAAATGACTTATCAGTTATATTGCATTAGCATCACTGTCAAATTCATATATATATATATATATATATATATACATATATATATATATATACATATATATACATATATATATAATATTATATATAAATGTCTGTATATATACAGACATTTATATTTATACAGATATTTACATATATATATATATATAAATGTATGTATACATTTATATATATATATATATATGTAAATATCTGTATAAATATAGATGTCTGTATATATATACACAGACATTTATATATATATATACATACAATGCACTCCATATTTTATTTTGTAGAGGTTAGTACACTTCTGAGTCACCGCTCTCTTGAAAGGAGAGTAAACATTACCTAGAAAAATACATTCAGTATTGTTTAGAATTGTAAACATAAGTTGACTAATTAAATTTGTATGGACGACAAAATATATCCATAGTGTATACCAGACATATTTGAGTGACATTTATAATGCAGGATTTGAAGAGAATGATATTGAGGAAGTGATTTGGTGTGAGTCATTGTTTGGATAGGTATTGCTGTGTGCTCTTTGCTGGGTCATGAAAAGACAACAAAATAACTGATCTTTGTTGGTGGAGGGGTAGGTGAGGGAGGGAGGCTAGGGACACATGGGAGTTTTGTGACCATGGCTATTTGTCAGCCTCTGATGAGATGGAGCAATGGATGGTAGACAGATTCCAGACTCCGGGTAGGTTCAAAGCCAGCCACTGTTCCCTGCAGATACGATAATTATGGTCTCCTGTGTATCCATGATTCAGCCTCATTGATCACTGGAATTTGTGGGTGGATGCATGGCCGACTTTTTTTCAAAAACAAGCCTCGCCTCTACATAGATTGCACAATGCAGACATCAGTGCACTTGGCTTAATAATTGTCTCACTTCCTTGTGGCTTGTTGAGAACTGACTTCAGTTCTACCGTATGTTTGCTTGGCTTACAGGATATAGGCCTGCCTTCTGAATGCGATTAAACCTTTTGTTTAACTGATGAAATGAAACCTATGAAAAAACCTGTCTTCTGTTTGGCGTTTGGAAAACAGAAATCTCATAAAATTCCTGCTACAATAGATACTTGCCTTGTCTTGGCTCGTAGAATGCTGTTACAACTTGTGTTTTGCTTTTAGTAAGTGGTAGGATTTCTGGAACATGACTTTCAGAAAATAAATCACACCAGGGTGCATGGGATTGAATTATTAAAGATATGTTAACACTTCCTGCCTGCTGGGTATAGGATTTTGCATTGTTGGTTAATATATAGATGTTTCCATGTTTGTTATTTTATTTGGTAACGTCTTTGTGTGAATGCATCATTCTCTTTCTATCCAGATTTTAGACCTTCCTTATAATGATAATAATCTGAGAACTTATGTAGCACCACAGTGATAATAGTGTCAGTCAATGGTTGCTGATGGACAATCCAGATGTAAATGGTGGTATTCTTGAATCCTTAGGCATGTAAGAATGCCTTCAGAATTTCATTATAGACTGATATGATGTAGTGTTTAATTGGTCTCTGACTGCCTGTGCCTAGTTTATGAGTGTGCCTGAAATTCAAGTTTTCAATGGTCAGAAAAGCTTAACATTTGCAAGCACGTTCGAAACAAAGAAGGTGACAGACCGATTAGCTCATTTCTGATGATTTTTCCAGCTCTTTTAAATTTAGGTAGTCAAAAAAACTACCCTCTTACCCCAATTAACAGATGTTGTCTAGTTTCTGGCAACCATCTTCATAGGTTATTTATTGGAACAGGCTTTCAGATGAGAGGTTGCATGGTGCCCTGTCTTGCTCTGTGTGACACGTGTGCCATGGTGGCTTACCTCTGCAGCCTGCATTTGAATTCTAGACCCATAATGTGAAATTGACATATCTTATATCGTTGAACTGTGTGTCCCTTTGGAGGCCACTATCTACAATAGGCCACTATCTACAATGTGAGTGGTTCCTTATACGATTTAATTTCAGTGCAAATAGAAGCATACAGTTTGTCATGTTGATACTAGTGATAGTATACTATTTTTAATTAATACTGCAATTCTAGTCATGTATACTTCTGTTGTGGATGTTAACTGACAAGTGATGAACACATAAAAATAGAATTCTAGTGCTATTGCTAATTTAGGTTAAGTATAGTAATTGCAAATGATCACTGTGATATGATTTTGTTGATATTTTAAATTAGTATGAAAACACCGTTAGCGTTTGGTAATTTCAACGTCAGTCACTGATTAAAACAATAATTTAAACAATGTATTTTAAACATTTCATAAAGTAATATCGTGCCCTGGAAAATTGGTCAATTTGTTGAGGGCTGGTGGCCAATCATCTCCCTCACCTCATAGTTCGAGAATTCGTGACTTTCGGTTTTAAAATTCGTAAAAATTCGCGAATTTTTGGTCTTTTTTAAAATTCGTAAAAATTCGTAAAAATTCGCTGGGCCATTCTTGTGCCTTTTTCACATTGATAGTGTGTTTGCAAAAACAGCGTAAGCAACAACAACACATGTGATGACGTCATGGTTTGTTGTGTTAAGCTTCTGCTTAGAATTTAATGTAAAATTCAAAATAAAAGTTTATTCCGTAACGAGTTAATTTAGTTAATATCTAACTTTTTAACGATGAAACAACATCGACCGGAGTGGAAGTATGTACCGTAGTAATTTTGCAGGAGAAGGAAAGGGTAATCCAAAAATACAGTGTTGTTTTAGTGACGAGGAATTTGTTGGTTGTTCTGCCGGATTTCGGGAGCATTATGGCGAAAATACAGGAACCAGAGTCGAGTTGTAGCAGTGGGCTTTCCTGACTTAGAATCAGAGGACGATGAAGTAGGAGACACAGCTCGGTGAACGTTGCCAACCCTTTTTAACCATGTTTAGTTGCGAGCTGTGTTAGTGGCTGACTGGTGACACTGGAGCTGCATGGGGCACTGGTGGTTTTTCGTTCTACTAACTGACACTCACAGTCACACACCCCAACTATGATAGAAATCGAAGGTCAATACTCCAAGTAGAACAGTAACTGAGTATCAGTACTATTGTGTTGCTAGTCAGCTATCTTTTACGGCTGATTGATTGTCTATGACATTGACATTTACTTGCTTAAAAAGTTCAAAAATAAACAAATAATAAAATTTGTTGCCATGGCAAAGAATTCTATTATTTTATTATTTTACGAATTTTTACGAATTTTAAAACTGCAGTTTTAAAATTCGTTAAAATTCGTGAATTTTGAAAATTCTTAAAATTCGTAAAATGCGAATTCTCGAACTATGCCTCACCTCATTCTCTCATCATCCCACTGACAGTGTATGGTCAGTGTACTCATTATAGCTGAGTTGGCTAGGGGGCACAGGTGGGGCAGAAATCTCGAACCAAATTTCTGCCCTGGTGGGGATTTGAACTCCTGACTTCTCGATTGATAATCCAGCACACTAACCACTACACTATTGAGCAGCTTCTACACTACAGAACTGCGTAGTAAATCTAACCAGTGTACTTTATTGCAGTGCTTCTCAATCTTTCTGATGCTGCATACCATCAATTGTTTTAGCAGCCTTACTGCGGACTGATGCTTTTCAACATCAGCTTACATTACATAACATGTTATTCAAATTTAAATTTCATAAAAAGTTATTGTCACTGTTTATTACAACTGTACTTTTGTTACTGTTGCTTGTTTCAAACTGTTTACTGTGTATGAACACTATGTCATGTTATAATTTTTCATGTTTTACACTGTATACAAGTTGATATTTTATTGGAGTACCATCAAAATTGTGATTCCAGTTATCATTCCACGGTTATCATTCCACAGGTCCGGTAATCAATCACTCTCAGACTGGCACTGGGGCGAGGACCACAGTTTGAGTAGCACTGCTTTAATGGCTTCTGCTTCCTGCAAATAAAAGCAGATGTAAAAAGTATTATAACAATAACGTCCTTTCTACTCATCTGGGTCTACTCAACAAACCCAGTGATACCTCTCGGAAATTCTTGTTTCCAAGCTGGTGCATCAGCTGGATGTGTGATGAGAAATGAGGTGCAGGATGGTAGGAAATGGATGGGTAATAATTTTCACCTTCTTCTGGTCACTTTGGGGGATAATTGCTTATTATTCTTTCATGTGTGAAGCCATGAATACCAGAATTTATTTAATAGTAATTGTGTGAATATGCTACATTTTACCTGGAATTACTTTATCAGCATTTCTGGTCTTTGAAGTAACGGTCATAATGATTATGAATTGGTCTTAGTTACAATAATTTTAAATTGTGTTATTGTTGTTGTGACAGACATGTTACATATATATATATATATGTTTACTTGTAATATATATGTATATGTATTGCATTGGAAGGCTTAAGATATATACTTACATACCTTGTGCTTCTTTTCAATGTAATATTTAGTTTGGTTTATCAAAATATATTTATAGATTTTTTGTGATCATTTATGTTCAAAATGATTCTACCATTTCAGATGTTTGTATATGTGAATATATGTGTATAATTATGTTTGTATATGAGGAAGATTTTTGCACAGGACTAAAGGCTGTTTTTATTTGCTTACTGATGTTTACATCACATGCATATATGTTGAATTGAAACAGATCTTGGTTTTTATTTTCTAGGACCTAACTGATGTGACTTGTGATGTGGAGAGTAGCATCCGGTCTCCCCATCGATCTCAAAGGTAATTTACGATAAATTACTGTTATATTATAGTAGTGATCACAATTAAAGGTGATTTAATTATGGTAACAATGACTGGTTAAATTATATATTGGTCTTTTTTGCTGTTTGGACCTCAGTGTCATCAGAAGATGTGTTTGTCATTGCAGAAGTTGAAAGATGATGCTGAGAGATTTGTGCAGTGTTGCCTTTAGAATTTGAAAACAATTGCTTGCAGTGTTGAATGTGGCTTGCGTGACTCTGACTGCAGAACCCCTTACTGCTTGCAGAAATTTAAGTTTATTAATGCCCAGATTCGGTTGGTCTCGGTTGCGTTGTTAAGCCAACAACGTCCACAGTAGCAAAGTCCACAGTGGAAGATTTCTATAATGCACATCATATTTATACCAACGGAGTATTGCTATTTGTTAATAACATAAAATGTCTCTTTCATATATCTTCTGAAGACCATAACCGTAAAAGGAAATGACTGTTTCTTTCCCAATGAGGAAATAGAAGGGACTTGTCAGAATGCAATATGACATTCTTGCCTAATTTGCAGTGTTAGCCTAGTGGTATCGATATCCTGATCTACTTAACTAAATGTAATTTTTCTGCTCGAGGTCACATTAAATTAACAATGCCCTGGGCAGGAAAGGATAGGCTATGCAACTGTTGATGGTGACAACGAACTATCATTTTTGGCTAAGTTACAATTGTGCCCTAATTAAGCAGAGTTCGGGTCATAAAACAGATGTGAATTTTAAATAGATGTGGGTCTTGCCCTTGGGATAATGTGTCAGTGTCTGGGTTCATGATGGTTGTGCAGGATATTTGTTCCCAGTTCACTGGATTTTCTGGTTTTCTCATGAACTCTCTATTTAGATAATAATAATAATGATGATGATAATATTAATTATAGTAATAAATAGTAATGATAATTTAATTAAATTATCAGAATAATAAAATTAGGGAAGTCATATTTCTGGACTGGCTATTATTATTATTGTTGTTTTTATTAAATTGTATGCTGTAACACCCTGTTTGAAAGCAAGAGTCCATTAGACCTGTAAAAAAAAATTTAATCTATGAATTTTCCATAGAAACAAAAAGTTGAACACATATATGCATTGCACAATTGTTTGGCATTAGGCCATAATCTTCTCCATGGTCGCATGTACTTGCTGTACACATCTTTTCCTGTGGCATATAATTTTGTGAGTAGCAATGAATTGGCTTATATGATAAGCACATTATCAAAGTCCGACTCACACCTCAACATGGTGAGGGGGTGAACAGTCAAGTAGGGGATTGCCTGCTGGGGCTATGCCAACAGTGGAGAAGGTCTTGACCGAAGTACCACCTAGGGCGCTACACGTGTTGGACAGGCTCAGCAGGAACCCTGAAAAGATTGGCTAACGTGAGCGGCAGGTCTCGGGCAGCAGCGAGACTTCAGTGGACTTGACGGATGATCCAGAGGAAGGACAACGGCAGGTTCATATCGAATGGAGGGCATATCTGGTATAACCGGAACAAGGCTTCCTTACTGCGAGATGGAAAGGAATTGGGGAACCTACCATCTCAACATCTCCAAACAGCATCAAAAAGAATGGACGGGATTGGCATTGGGAGAATTGTTAAGACTGACGGAGGACAGGAGGCGTTGGAGGAACATTGTGCATGATGCGGCCGAACCTCGAGCCGAGGATGGCTGAGAGCAGAGCAGAACATTATCAACTAAAGGTCTAACTGAAGTCGTGGATTGATTCACAATTCCTTCCTCAGCATTGAAAGAATTACCACAAGACTCAATTCTGGGGCCATTATTATTTCTAATATTTATAAATGACCTGGCCACTACCTCCAAAATATTTCTCTTTATGGTTATTATCATCAGGGAACTGCTGTACATAATCGTTACACTAAATTACTGCACTCTTGTTGCACATACCATGATGAAACTATTCTCAATAAAATGTTCTGGCCAATCGGTATGGAACAATCTTTCAAAAGATGTTACACATCTACCCACCCTTAATCTGTTTAAGAAAAACTTGACTGTTTGATCTCTGCGTTAAACTATCAGTCATGTGTAGTTCGTTTCAGTTGTGTGTTATGCACTCATACAGTACATTTCATTTTTAAGTCCTGTAGCTTACCTTCAGACATCTTTTCTCTGATAAACTGCTACCAACTTGGAAATTTTGAAGTTGTACACAAAGAAATTCCTAAGAATAACTTAAAACTAAGCAGGCAGCCAAAAGCCAAGTTTTAGACCTTAGGATCAATAGACCATGAATTTATTGACAGAGCATCAACAACATACTATCACAATAACAGCAGTCAGTCCAGACTCGAAAACTTCCAGTAAATGATGCAAAAGTCAAACGGACAATTCAAAAGGATCACATGGACCCACTGAGGCTGGATTGACCTTTCTTTATCTGGATGATGTTTTGGCAGTAGTAACAGTGCAAAAATGAAATGTACTGTATGAGTGTATAACACAACTGAAACGAACTAAACATGATTGAACATGTTCGATATCAATAATTTAAGGAGACAGCGATATTGAACTTTGCACGTAACTGTATACACAAAACAATTATAGAAAAAAAAACCGTTAGAGATCCCATTCTGATTTTTTTCTGAGGATGTTCAAGACACTTCAATGTATAAGTGTGAATTTTTTCAGATTTTAAAAAGTTGTGAAAAGGTCAAAGTCAAGGTTAAAGTGCTCATTTGTGGAATATGGTTTCGATGTTAAACTTTTAAATAGTCATGAATATTTTGCCCAAATAGTTCATCGAAAGAGCTGAATAATGACACTAAGAACACCTTCCTAGCTCTCATATAAGCTGAGATACAGACGTCCAAAGGTACGAGGTCGAGTGGGTCGGGTCAAAGTTCGCTGACCCGTATCTCGGAAAGTAGTTGACCCCAAAATTTTTTTTGCAGTTTTATACATATCTTATGTGGCCCAACAAGTGGGCAAAATTTCAAGTAAATCCGAGTCGGTCGTGTCAATCACTTTGGTTGAACTGACATGGAATCACCCAACTGGCTTACCCACTTACTTAGAATGCAAGCTTTAGTGCAATTGGTCATGGCAGACTTGCTAAAACAACTATCTGAAAATCTTGGAGCTCTTCAAACATGCATTCTCGTTTTCCTGTTCACCTTGTCTTTTCTACACTTATGTGGTTGGCAGAATTTTAGAATCAATTCCTGTGTTTGCACCAATACTTTAGTATGTCAGGTTGAAGTGTCACATCAATTTTCTTAAGAGTGCCACTCTACTGATATCTTCAGGCACTCAAGTAATCATTCAAATGATATCGCACATGCCTTTACCTTTTATTAGATTTTTTTTATCATCCAGCCAAAAAAAACTTCATTCAATGAGAAACTTCAAACTTTTTTCTTGATTAATCTTTTTTCTTGATTAATCTTTTTTATCTGAAGAAATGTTGTAGTTGAAGTTTACAGCAGGCTTATCTCCACATGCTTTTCTGACTTGACACCTATTCTATTAAACAAGTACTTCATTTTTTGCTGACTGTTTGACATTTTCTCTTTTACGTCCTACTTCTATTCAGACTCGTTTATTGAGTAATACTTCTGTTATTTTAGAGGTACTAATACAAGAGTTTATTCGAATCCTCGTGAGACATCTAAAACTTTGTTTTGATCATTGTCAGTTTACATCTTTTGATTCAGATTTTTATTTTGATGTTTCTATTGAATGAAGTTTTCATTTTTGGCTGGATTATCAATAAAATCTTATGTAGGAAAAGGTCAGTTGTGAATGAAAAGATTGCTTGCGTAGGGGCAGGAGCTCTTTCTGAGGGGCACAACGCTGTAGGGTAAAAATTGGTAATTAACTTTAAATGGTAGCATATTTGAAACAATGCCACATAGGTAGTAGACCAATAGTATATATATAATATCCTAAATAAAACTGTTTCTAAGTGACGAAACGTTCCGGGACAAATGTTGGTATTCATTAAGCGGTTATATGAATTGTTTTCTACGAAACTTCATCAGTGCAGAGTGATTGATTGTTGCTTCAAAGTCAATATTCTCAGCTTTTGATCGATATTAATGCCAGTCCAGACAGGCATTCATTTGTCATGGTGGATCGCAAGTAATTTTTAACTGTTTTCAATCTGCTAAAAGTTCTTTCTGCAGTAGCTGAAGTAACAGGTAGAGTGATATATATTTTATAAGGTAGACCTAGTGACAGATTAGGGAGTTTTGGTGCCATCTGTTTATCTATAAAAAACAGCAACACCTCTCTGATTTGCAGACCACTGCAAGAGATGGACATATAGTTGCATCTTTGATGTATCATATTCAGTAACTGCTTCCTCAGTGTTCATTTTATTTTTTAAATTTCGCTGAGGTTTCAGAATGAGTCTTAATTCTTTTCTGGGATATTTGGCTTGGTTGACAAGAGCCATGCTCGCATACAATTCGTATAAGTTTTGTGGTTAAAAATCGTATTAGTGTAGAATCCAGGATCAGAAGGGAACTCCCACTCTGCAAGTAGCAGTTTCAGGGACTCTCTTCGTTCTCTGTTGCTCGTCTTCGCATTACAAAATTTCGTTTGAAGCTGAAGGTCTTGAGTGCAAGTGAACAGCTTCTTCATAGGTTGTAATTAAAACAGCTGCCAGTGTTTCCCTGCAGTGCTAGCATATGTCAACTTAAGGAAGTCACCTGAAAAGCTGGCATTTCGCTTGCTGTAGATAGTGTTGTTAGTTTCAGGCATTGTTTAGCATTTGCTCCAAGACTAGTTCGATTTATAAGTGGATGCCCAGTTTTTCCGCCTGTATGCATTTAGTAGTTTCAGCCATCAGGATATGATTTTAATTATATCCAATTTATCACAATTGTTTATTTTGAAAGCTAACTTTATTTCTGGAATGTGAATTGATTTTATTTTTAAAATTTAAAAATATCTGGCTGAGAAACAAACACTCATCCTAGAACTTTTACCATCTACCGATGTTAATTAGTGACATACTTCGGATGCATTTTTGGGAGAATCAGTGGATATCTTTAAAGGCTAAATTACATAATAGTAAATATTTAATATTTATTTTGCCATAGATCTAGGAAGTAACCAAAAAGAAGAAAAAAATTATGCATTATGGACAAAGGGCCATGCTTTCATATAATCCTATAAGTCTTGAAAACATGACCTGTATTTGACATAATTATTATGATCTTGAGGCATATTTTGTTTCGGCAGATCTGCTCAGTACTGGTAATTCCACTTCTGCATCTTTTTGTTCTTTTCTAAATTCCTCATTGTGTCTTTCTGTTGTTACATTCATCTCTTAGGTCCTTCCTGTCTTTGCCTGTGCCTCTTGTCAGCATCTAGCTTTCAGTCATGCTTTACTCCTTATTTTTATGACCAATGCTCTTTGTTTAATTCAATTAATCTCCATTTTCTTCTACATCGGGGTGTGTCCCCTTCTTGGTAGTCCTCATTCGGGTGCTCCATTTTTATCTTGTCTTTTTCTTTGCATCTTTTTTCACTGTTATTGTACTCCAACTTAGCCTAGTTTTAGATCCATCTCTCTGCCTCGCTCTGTCTGTTTGTCTGTCTCTCTCGTTTTTATTCTTGTTTGTCTGTCCATATGTCTGACTATTCATCCTTGATTTGCCCCACCCTCCCTCCTTCTAGGGGTGCAAGTCCCTTTTCTTTGTTTTGCAAATATTGACTCGTTCTAGACTGCTAGTTGTCTTTGGATTGGGTGTGAAATGTTTAAATCACTTCTGTTGACTGAAGTTCCATGTTATGTGATATTCTTCCTTCATTTTGAAATAAGGAAAAATAAGCCACCTAGTGACAACAGCTGGAGACATTCCTCAAGGAAACTTGAACCTTCTGTGGTAGTAGGTAGATATCAATCCCAGGACGTTTTTGCAGAGTGAAATGTAGATTGTAGAGGGACTGGAGATTCCATTATTGACTGAATAGAAATTGAGCCAAACATTGGAATGTTTTAGCTTGGTTTACTGCAGCAGGCATCCATATTGCTACTGGACACTCTGTAGAAATGCAAGAGGTATATATTGATCATAATCACTGGAAGCCTAGTGCACTCCACTACCATCCAGGCTTGGCTAATGAAGAATTTGAGATTGGCATAGGTTGTGGGTTAGTAAGATCTACTGCTTGGTGTTGATCACAAGCTGGATACGTGCCTCCAAACAAGATCGATCAGAAGAGTGGTGAGTCCTTTATTTATTGAAACCTTTTATAGTGATAGTTATAACGATAATAAACATAATAGGAATAAGAAATCAGTTGTTCGTGAAGCAAAACATCTCCATGAGAAACTTCATCGTTCGAACACCCTCCCCTCCTTGAGAGTCATCCTGCTCTGTCTGCAGCCCGGCTTGTCTCCCTTGGTCTGGCCTTGTTCATGTGACTAGTCCATTTCTATAGTTGTCTTTTCTCCCAGGCCACTGGCACCCCTCCAACTATCATCCCAAATATCAGAGGACCTCCCAGGTCTTTGGGAGACAGCAACCTTGTCATCATCATCAATGTCATAACCATTATCAATTATCATCATTGCTATTCTGTGATGTGGGCTACAAAATTTTGGATTGAATGGTGAAAATGGTACCCATTACCCATGGGTTGACTGAAAGCATCTGGATCTGGTAACAAATTCTTGTATGTAATGGCAGCGAACTTTAGCTGACCTGTTGCTTGTACCTTTAAAGGTGCATGACACGTTTGATGTGCACGTATCTCTTGTTTAGATCAGTCAGATAGCCACATGTGCAGCGCTTTTGTGAGGAACTTAAAAGGTGCTATATTAAGTATCTTCATGCATACATACATATATACATATGTATGTACATACACACTTTCTCTACTGAAGAGAGAGAGAGAGAGACCAAGAGAGAAAGTGAAAGAGTAAGTCTAAGATGAAACAGCTGCCACATAATGGCTTAAAACTGTCCATGGCTGATTTAGCTGCATGAAAGCAAAAGCACTGCTTAGGTCTTGCAACAAACAGTTGCTCAGGATTTCCATGCGGCAGCCCATGCACTAGCAAAGATATGTGCAGACACAAAGCACATTTGTGGATGCACTTAGAGTACACACATGACTATACACATGTTCATGGAAGCTCACATTATGTCATATTCTTCCATATATGAAGAATAAGTCATAACATTGTGCAAAGTCTCTGCAGCTGGGTATCTAGTGCTGACTCAGCTATTTTGAAAGGTTAAATCCAGGAAACTAAGACCTAGTCTTCTGTAAGGGTTCCTTTTCAATGATAAATCTTTGATTGCAACCTCTGGCATATGGAAGAAGACAACAACGGCCATACTTTAAAGGCAAATTACCTGCAACATGAGACTTACCGGTAACTGAATGATAGAAGTCTAATTCCTTGCTATGTACACAAAACTTTGCTGGCAGTGAGGAAATGCTGACTCTAAGAAAATCTGTAGCAAAAATGAAGGGCATATCTGTTCCTTATAACTGACAAAAGAAATGGCCTGGCTCAACAGTTATGTAGTTTGCAATGCTTTGCCCATTTCAACATCGGCTGAGAACAGGAAGGGAGAAAACTACAGAATTAGTGTCATTAGCCTGACATTGCTATAGATCTGTCTGGTGATGTATTTTCATAGAAGACTTTGTTTCATTATGTTCTTTCTCTGTCTGAATAATTAACGTTTCACTGTTGTTTTCTGCTCTGTGGCTGTCGTTTGTAGTCACAAATTAGCCATTTAAGCATTGCTGCTGCTGCTGAGTGTTCTTGGTATTCATCTGCTGATTCTGTTTCATCTGTCAGTAATATGTTTAACACTTTAACGACAAGCTGCATTTTTTTCAGTCGCTTTTAGTACATTCGTCGTTGAAGTGTTAAAATGCTGCTCTGTGTTTCAGAATGTACAGTGCAATGTATTCTGTAGCCAGAACTTGAAGTACAGTTGACATTGTTTAATGCATATAACCTAGGGATTGCCTCGAACCTATGCACTTAACGGACTTTGGGGGACCCTTCCTAGCGGGATCTTATCCCTTCTGGGTTCCCTTTTGCGTCCAAATGAATCCCTCTGTTAAATGAATCCCACCATTGGACCATAAGTCACTGTATATCTCCTATGTACAACTAAGAAAAGCCAAAAGCTTTAGTATGGGACATGACTTTAGCCAAGTGGCTTACTATGTCACATGCGAACTGAAGTGATGATTGTTTGATCAGTATGGTTCTGTTCTGCTTATTTTTGTTCTACTTTGGTTTAAAACGTGACTGAGGTCAGATGTAAACAAAATAATCGATATGTACAATTGTTGTTTTGGAACAATAAAACGCTATGTTATGTTATGTTATGTTACTTAAGCACATAAGAGAAGTTCACAGCTGGTATTTAATAACAGATAGAACCTACATACTATAATGCATTCTGTAACCACTGAGTTGAAGTAACCACTGAGTTGAAGTAAATTTACGGTCAAAGTCTTACAGAAGCACCCTGCCTTTAAAGGTTTGAAACTTAAACGTCAAGCAAGCTACAGGAACCTGTAGTTTAAATGACAGACACTAAACGACATGTTTATGAAACGGTTTACATGTACAACCTTGGGAATGTCCACTGGTAACCATGTTACATCACCTGCTGATACATACCACAATGCAGCTAATACAGACTCCTGTGCAGCTAAGACAGACCACTGGACAGCCAGGGTCGTTTGCTGTCCACAGCCCAACTGTCTAGGCAGCCAGAATCTTCTAAGCTGCCTATGTAATTAAAGGACATTGATATACACAGAGCAGTGCATACGGGGCCGTAGTCAGCTATGCAAATGACCGAACTATGCACATATGCAATGTGCCCATACCCGGACTTGTCTTCCATTGAATTGCCTTACAGTTAGTATATTAAGTGGCATCGACTGTATTACTTGTAATGTTCATGGACACGCTATGGATTTGCAGTTGCCAGCTGTACAGATGTATGGATAAAGACTAATTTGAAAGCTTTTGATTTACAATTTCATCTTTACATTTCTTCAAGTTAAGAGTTTCCATGCCTAATGTATAATATTGACTAACCTACTGCATTTTATAGTACTGTTATCGTAATATATGATATTTCAATGTCACTCCATAAGCTGAATTTCCAAGCAAATTGAGCTGTGTATTGCTCTGTGTATATCAATGCCCTTTACTTACACAGGCAGCGTAGAAAATTGCCAATCTAAAGAGTTAATCTTAAGAGGATGCGGCTCGAACATTCCACATTACAACCACGTCTCATTCTTTCCCTGTCATTACCAATATATATCTATTATCTATCTATTCTGGTAAACATTACTCTAGATGGAGATCAAGACCTTTCTTAGGGACTTTGCTGTAGCTGATTGAACTATCCTGTGGTCATCATGGGGTGAGGCTTACAAGTGAAACATGACTGGAGAAATATAATTTATGTTACTGCACAACATAAACTGATGCAGTTGTTGCTCTTCTGGGTATTGCAGGTGATTTGGTCTGTGTAGTGGATCAAGTGGATTTTCACGAGTGACACTACTTGTTTTATAGTTATAAAATTATATAGTGTTTTTTCAGAGTCAGACTGGTCGTCTGTATGTCACAATTGTAGGGCAATAATGGCAAAACATGTTGTTTTGTACAACTGCCATTGTCTTGTGAAAGCCAGAGCTGTTGACTTTAACCTCAGTGACCTTACCTTTCTAGATGGATGTTAGAAAAGCTGAACAAATGTACAAATTGAGCAAATGTTCTTATACAATTGGAAAAGATCTGACCATTTCTATTTTGCTTCGAATTTCATGTCACGTTTGGTAAGAGTTGGTCCTTCAGATATGTGAAAGTGTCCACAAGCTCTCTTATCACCTCTGGACTGTTTGAAGGTGCAGACATAGGACACATGGTGTTGTATAGTCTGGATAAATAGAGGTCCGTGGTGCTTTATTTTGAAATGAGTGCCTTACTGCTCTGGCTTGGTTTCAGGGTCTCGGCCAGTGGTGGCTATTCAATCACGAACTGTTTATCTGTCATGCACTCTCTGCGTGTGCTTAGAAATTAAGAAATTAACTTAGTATGAGGGCTTCTGTTGAATGTTGAATTCCATCCAGTTCAAAGGCCTTGACTTGAGTTTCTATGTCAATAAGGCTGAGGCAAGGACCCCGGGTATAAAGGCTGAGACCTGTTGCAGATACTTGCCACAGTGTGTAATCTGGACTTTGATTTCAAGTGTCGTGTGAGAGATGTTGTGTGTTTTCAGGTCCTTGGGTGCTCAAAAAGCGAATGCTTTCTCAGAATATAGCCTTTCATGTGTCCACCGACCCCCTTGCAATCTACCGTTTGTTGCTTTTGCAAACATAGAGTGATGGACTGACTATTTAGGACAAACATTCTGACAGCCTGACTAACAGAGAAAATTCCAGATTAATCAAGTGAAGAGCACAGGATTCTGGAATGATTGTAGTCATGCCCTTCTATATGCGCTCCTTCTGTAGATAAGCACGTGCATATATAAAAGGGTGTATGCATGTATATATATGATATATATGTGCAGTGGATGGAAATGGACTGTAATCCATATTACTTGGTATGGGCTTGCGAAAATGTGCGTGTGTTATTCTGAACCGTGTAGGTGAAGCGGTTCTGGCTACACAGCAGTTGCTGTCAATAATTATTTGCATTTGTTGACACGCAGATTACTTATGGAGTTTTTTGGGCTCTTAAATTTGTTTGAAGAGCTGTAGACTGACACTTGACTTTTTAAACGTAATGTTATATTAGTCACACGTTTGCTTCATTGGTACGAATTTTCAATGGATGTTTGAACAGTGATATGGTGTGTGTAGTTATACTGAATTTGCACATCTGGTAAAATAGCATTTTTTCCTTTTTATCCTGTGTTGCTATTCAGTTATCTTGATGACAATATTGTGAGTATATTCATGATGATGTCTACTTAATGACAGTAATGATATTGTGCAAATATAAAAGAAAGTTAATGGCCTGTAATGAATTCTGATAGTCATGTTCATACACATATTACATAGTGTATACTGTTTTATAATCAACTTTAAGTGAATTAGCAAGTAGGCAGCCTTTGCACGTGACAAGCTAAGCACAGGACTCCAGCTTATTCATGAGTTCTGTGCAAAATGCTTTTGCCATGCTGTTGCTAAAGTTCAAAACACCATCATATAACTCTGTTCTTATGTTTGTGCATTCACCTTTTGATTAAAGTGGGTGGATAAAACAGATTAGGATATGGAAACTGTAAAGAATGGGTTCTGGTATACATGTTTAAGTGTCTTGCTCTTTGTATCTTTGCTGTTATTTGGAGATGTTTCATGATGCCATTACTCACGATGTAGTGTCTGGCAACTGGCAGATTCATGTAGCTGGTTCCATTCTGGTAACTGGATATGGATACAGGATACTACCTTTGTTTCTGTTTCCAAAAATCTATTGTCTTTAAGTTCAGATTTATACTTATTAGCTGGGCTCTTGTCTTGTGCTAATGCGTCGATGTGTATCCTGGTTTGACATGCTTCATCCAGGATGTCCAGAGCCACCACAGGATGTGCATGATACCAGCTGAGTAATGCAGCCTCAGCTGAGCATTGTCGTTTTAGTTGCACAGAACACTCGCTATATTCTAGTTTTTGTTATTCATGATGTTGTGCACAGTGAGTACCATGTAAATATGCAGCCGTTCTTCTTATTCTGGTTTTATTTCACATCCTGTGGATTTGATTCTAGTCTTTTAATGCTGTAGTCAATTTAATTCTTAAGTTGCACAAAATTCAACATGCCTTTACACTGTGAACTTTCAACACGACCCTTACGAAATGAGCTGCATGTGATGCTATGGCGACATGGACTGATTTACTGATTTAATGACTTTCACTGCTGAAGCCTCTTTGTGTAAATCATGAGTCTCTTGTTTCTGTTTGCTGTATTTTGTTTCGTGATATAGTAACTATGTACATATCAGTGGCGACATTACAGTGCCCAGGGGCAGATGTCATTTCCAACTCTTGGCCTTATAAATATGTGATTTTGGAATGTTGTAAGTGCATTTTTCTAAGTTATCAGTCCTGCTTCAGTGAACAATGCCTTAGTCTGGCCTGATTTATCGAGTCCTGTTCTGCTGGACCTAAGTTTTGTTGTGCTGTCTTTAGCAGGCCCTGCTTTAGAGAGTCCTGCTCTATATAGACTATTGGAGTCATGGTTGTGGCTATCTGATAATCACCGATAATGCTCTCTTTGATTGCTACATGGCTGTCCTTTTGGCATAGACAGTAACACTTGAATTTGTCTATAACTGGTTAAAGTTGTGGCTGAATTTTTTTAATGCTTTGGCCTCAGTGAGTTAGGGGTCTGCTACCTTTTGCATCATGTGAATCAGAAATTTATTGTTGGATGTTATGAGGTGGCAGATTGAATGTTGTCACATAAGGCAAAATGAATAGATATCATACAATACAAGTGTATTTGATATTGCCCTCCTTCCAAAGTTCAGAAGTGCACACGACCATACGACAGAGCATTGATGACACAGATCAGTTGTGAGTGAAGGACTTGCTTAAGGTCCCTACACAGTAACTGCCTCAGGCAAGGCTTGAACCCACTCTCAGCATTGCAGGTCGAGCCCTCTAACCAGTTTGTCACCAAGACATTAAAGACATACATATGTGCTGGGACTTGTTATAAACACCTTTGAAGAGCCTCTAAAAAAGCCATTTCTGAATGAGTATACCTACAGTAGCAGGGATTTAGGAAGGTGCATGCATGCTTTTGTGTGTTTACCTGTCGTATTCTGTAAAAAGCAACAGGTTTGTTGTTTCTAGTTACTTAACTGATTGATGGTGATGTCATCATCAGTGGTGATGTCATTGTCAATGATGATGTCATCATCAGTGGTGATGTCGTCATCAATGGTGATGTCATTGTAAATGGTGATATCATCATCAATGGTGATGTCATCATCAGTGCCACTGTCACTGTCATCAGTATTTACACATGTTTTGTTGTTGCTATTGACATGGCCAGCATTAAATACAGGCTGTATAATTACATGTAATTAATTGCTGCTTTTGTCTTTGACAACCGGGGTTAAGTGTCTGCGTTTGCCATAAATTGTATGGTATGTCTCATGTGTAAACATTGATTACCATAAGTGGTAGTTTCTGGAGTTGTGTGGTTGATGAATTGATTTCACTTTTAACCGGATTTGCTGATATACAACAGGTGAGGTCATCACTTAATAATAGACTGCGTAGTATGTCTTTATTTAGCACTGTGCAAAATAGGGTTGTGTTTGACATTTGCAACTGTGTGAGTGTGTATTCCTTGTTGCGCATTAACCTGTCAATTATGCTCACTTATGTGGTTACTCTGCCTTTTTTTGCTATGACTGACTGTAGAAAGCGAGCAGGCATTTTTCTGTATATTTAAATTCTTTCAAGCTGTGTTGGTTATTTGAATGTGCAACATTGTGAGTGTTAACCACTGACCCTTCAAGCATATTGATAACCGTTCTCATGTCTATCTTGGTGATTAAAGCAGGTAAGACCCATGTTACTTTAAACATGTGCTGAGAACTTGAATGGGGCTTTGGCAATTTTTGCCACCTGGAAATCGTGAATTCAGTTTTTCAGCAACAAGGCAGGGATTAAGTTTGATCAATTAGACAACTGTATTTTAAGTTGATGATCAACAATTTATCCTAGCAACAGAGATGCTGACTGTGCTTGCTGCATTTATTATCACCGAAAGATGTCTGGATGCTGGTGGCCATAAGGATGCAATGCAGACTTCCTGTTGTTAACATTATCAGACTTCTGTATGCAGTATGAAGCTCGGCTGTGACCTGTCGGAATTTTGTATGCAGTATGAATCGACAGACCCATTGCAAGCTAAACTAATGCCCCTACAATCATGTGTATGGACCTTGACAGCCGGGGTTGAAGTTTTAGTCTCTGTTGAGACTAGAAACGCAGCTGGCCTGCCTAGCTGGAACCCGCTACCTATGGTCTGCCAGTGATGATCCACATGATAAATGTTCAGGCACTGGTTAATGCACATTAGTCTGCTTATGTAATGTGCCTGTCAGTACATGGGTGTAAGTGGTGCATTAGAAATGCTTCATTGGCAGTAGCTTCATTGTCTAAAATATGCAGTGTTAGTAGCTGTATCTTTATAATATTTTTCAGACATTTAGTAGGCATTCGGTGTGCTTCCATTCAGGTTAATGGACATAAGAAGTATTGTGTTTGCATTAGTGTCGTTTGTGATGACATTTTAGTGTCCTGAGATGAAATTTGAAGAGAGAATGTAATGGGCATGCAAGAAATATTATTTTGTTGTCTTAGTACAATTTGTATATACAGTTTTGGTTATTTTAGTGCAGTGAAGTGAAATTTAAAGGGAGTGTTGGGCAGTTTGTTGGGAAAACTTTAAAAATGACATCTGTTGATTTTAGGGGTGAGCTTTCTGTGAAAGAATGTCATACCATTTTACCTGGTGTGACAGTTTTAAGCATTCGCCGGTGAGAAGAGTTTTCTCCTTCAGAGCATTGAGCATGACTCTTGTTGGCACCAACAACAGCTAACTTAAAACTCATCTGTTTCAAAACAGTGTTCCCAAACCTAACATATTTTACTTGACAGAAATCTGATTGCTATGCTGGAGATTTCATTGAATCGGGTTTGTTTTAAAGTTGCTTGTCTTAACCAGAGCTGCTTGAATTGTTTGAATTTGTTGCAAGTCCCGAGTAGCAACCTCTGTGGATACTGAGATAGCCATTCCTAGCATGGACGATTTAACCCGTTGTGAAATAACAAAATGATTGTAATATTTTATGTTTAGATATTTTATTCCTTGTGTGACACTGACTTGTTAAATGATTTTATGTACTGGATATCTGAGAAGTTTGAGTTACACTTAGGGGGTTTTAAATAAAAGGTGTAGTTTGATGCATTGATCATTTAAATGAGTTACAGGTGCAACCTATTCTAGCATGATTTGCGACGCTATCCAACCTGGCAGCTTGATTTGTGGATGCTGTTGATTGAAACTGTTGCTGTTTAATGAATGCATCTAATTAATCCAATCTAATTATCTCTACGGCGGTGTTATCTTAGTGCATAAGACATTGATCAGTGGTCACTTCGAGTAAAATCATGATCAGGGTTGTGATCCATTAAAGAAGCCAGACCAAAATCCAACAGGTCGGAGAAGGCAGAGGCCAAGCAACTGAGGGTAGGCAAACTGAAACAGACGAGTTTTAAGTTTTGATTCTGAGTGACGTTATAACGGAAAGTAAAAACTGGGCAGTGAATTCCAAAGCTTTTCAACCAACCATGAAGAACGCAAGGCACAGCAGAAGTCAAGGTATGTATTGATCAAGTGCAATATTTGATGGCAGTAGAAGTGAGCAAGAGACAGCTCTAGGGAGATGGTTGGCTAATATGAATGCAATGATGTAGTTTCAGCTGAATTCTTTGCTTGATGGGCAACCAGTTTAATGAGTTCAGTATTGGTGTAATATGTTGATACTTGCGGTTTTTGTTATGCCAAAGAATTTTGAACCATTGTAGTTTGTGCAAACCTCTAGAATAGCAGTACCAATGAGAATTGAGTTGCAGTGGTCAAGACTGCAAGAAACCAGAGCAGTTGCAAGTGAGACTAAGACAGTTTGAGGCTTGTAAGGTCTGATTCTATGGATCTCTTCATGCATGAGACACGATCTGCCTTTATTAGACTATGTTCCAAAAAGATCACATCCATGAAAAATGCTTCTATTAGAAATGATTACTGGCTGGATTCCAACATAGGGTCTGGGTCTCGTACTCAGTAGCTTGTGCATACAGCTGAACCCTGTGTTGTTTGCTAGGTGGCAGCACCATTTTCTATGATTCATTCTTCTGGCAAACTAAGACAGAAGGGTAAGGGACGTCTGCATGCATTTGCTGATCATTCAACCGCTTTGCATGTCCATAGGTACTAGGCAGATTACTATGATAATCTCAAAACCCGTTGCTACTTCCCCTGCCTGTTCCTTTAGATGACATGTGTGTTTTTTGTTAATGATAAATGTCTGTTGGGGAAACTGTCAGTCTTGGATGAATGTTGCTTGGATGTTGACATGAATTTTATTAATACTGGATGAATTTTACTAATTAATACTGGTTCATTAACAACATCTACAATGAAACTGTTTAATATGTAGAAGTGAAACTCTTCATTATCAGAAAATGAAATTGGACACTATGTTGAAGTGAAACTAGACATTGTTTGGAAGAGCTGTAAAATGTCCAGATTTACCAGGTGTGCGTAAAAACATGCACAGACTTAAACTCGGGTAATAGACTTTTCCCTGTAATAGACTTGTCCCCTATCCAAGGTCAAAAAGTTAAGAGGTAAAATTATATACTATGTGACTTTCTTGTTATTTCGCTATTTTTTACGTGACATAATCTGTGGTGCGTTAATGTTTAACGGTACTGAAGCGTGAAGTCCAGGTTTAACAGCTCCAATATAAAGGCTGGATGAAAAATTTTACTAAAAGGGTTGGCCCACTCACAGATTTGCCAATGTCTGATATATTTTTGTAGTTAACAGCTAGAATGTTGTCTCAGATTGTCAGTGAACCCACTCACCATGCTTTAGCAAATAGCGCTCAAAGCACTAAGCTAGTGATGCCCAGGTGGTATCATGTGGACTTGTGACTTTTGCTTTAGGGAAACAATACCACTACAATAGTTACTGGACAACATAACTTAACTGTAGATGGCTGGAGATCTGTCATCCCATGCAAAATGTTGGAGATAATTTTGAAGTCTTCCCCCAAATTGCAACTCCTTCAGCCTTGCCCATCCCAACATAACAGTGTGTGAATTCAACTACTCTTACTTTACTGATGACTGTTGGAGATTTACATACCACCCAGATTGTGAAGTGAGCATTGAAAGTAACAATGGTGCATTCAAAACCATTTTTTACACACCGACCAAACCAATAATGACTAAGACAGTCACATGAATGTAGTTGTAAATGTGACCTAATAAAAACCAAAGGAACGCTGTATCAGTAACAAATATGTATTCATAACACATTTATTAGTAATCTATATTTATTTATTGGCAATTTGTTGAAAGGCAAAGTGATGGTACACTTGTGCATCACGTGTCACCTGTCATATCTAAATAAATACAAGCACGCCCATGTATGCAAACAATTTAATGATAATGTGCTTGTTCAAAATGTCTAAACAAGCTTCCTGTTTGCACTGTAACTCTATCTTCAGTGGCTGTTGAGATGTAATATTTGAAGGGGTGAAATGTACCAAAAAAACCAAAAATACCTGGCCATGGCCAAAACAGGGATTAAAAGTATATGGCATGCAAAGGGTTAATATAGTCTTACATTTACTGTTATCAAAACACTCATTTACTTGATTAGTTACTTTCTGCAATTTAAAAAAACAGTAATTACCGTAGAAGAAAATGAATTGCAGAATGACCAGATAACTTAATCTAAAATTTAAAATATTCCTTTGTCAAGTTTGTTGAAATGAGGTCTTGTGAGCCTAGTATGCAGTGCAGTTCTTATTGCTTACAGGTATGTATGGTTTTCAATCTAATGGCTGTGATGGAGATGATTTTGTCAGCATAGATCTATGTAGTTGCTTTGTAACAAAATGACTATTGACCTAGGTTTTTGATAAAACTTAGGTTTGCACTTAAGATTATTTTATTGATTGAATGTGCACCACTGCATGCCTATTAGTCAGGATGGAGTGATCAGCTGGATTTGGAATGGACCAGTGCACTCAGTCACCTGTTTTTGCATTGCACTTTTTCTATAGAAGATCTATCTCGTACATGTATTATGCAATCGTACCCTAACTTTGATGTGAACAAAAACAGCGAGCATGTCCACCGGTTTCAGGTTCTTCTCTCTCCCTGTTTAAAGTCTGTAATATTTTGAACCTTTCTCTACATTTTATGTTTCTTCTGGATGCTTCTTCCTATGTCTAACACATATGTTCTTTAATATGACTGGTCTTCCATAGTTTGATTTAAACTACCCCATGTTTAGTTGCTTTTTGTTAATAGGTCTCCTGTTTTGGGCAGTATGTTTCTAAAATTGTTATATGGATAAATAATGATTAAATTTATGCATTTTCTTACTTCTGCAACAGCTTCAGTGAGAGCTATTTGGCCGTGAAAGGAGCCGCACTGATTCTGCCACAGTCAGAATGCACAAGGACTGTGACCCATGACTCACCAAGGGGTAAGTCTAAAGATTAGGCCATGGGGTAAGTCTTAAGATTACTCCATAGGTTGAATCTAAAGATTAGGTTATGAGGCAAGTGTGAGATTAAGTCAAAAGGTAAGTCTTAAGGTTTGTCAAGGTGTAAATTGAAAGATTAAGCAAATGGTAAGTCTAAAATTTAAGAATATCACATATATAGTACTTGTAAGTGACTAACTTGGGATGTACATAAATGTGGTAAGTCATAGGTAATATTACTTCTGTGATAAGACTGGTGAATATGACTGATCAAAAACATGCTGCTGTTTTATTTGCTCTTTCTGTGCTGCATTTCCAGTTCATTTTACCAACTGCTTCTAAGTTCCATCCATCTCTGCTCCGAATCCTTTATGCGCAGAATACTGCTGTTAAAGTAAGCCCAGCCAGTGATTGATTGTGAGAGAGCAGAATTCGAGATGTGATTAGATTGGATTAGTAAAAACTTATAATCTACTCTAAACGTTACTTAGCTGTGAGTGGTTCATTTGCTAAGACGCTGTTGTTTATGTTGACAGGAGACATTCACTGTCATCTACAGTCCATGTTTTATCTACTTCGATCTCAGGATACGATCAAAGTGGTAAGATAACAGTGGTCTTGTTAGTACAGGTAGTTAAGTGCGCAGAGCAACTGAGGTAATGATGGCTGTGAAGTGGTAAATGTTATAGTGGATTATCACCAGTTAGTGTGAGAGAAGGGGGTGTCTTGGATGTTAGAAAATTGTATTGAAGACAATTGAGGCTGAGGAGAACTACATAAATGATGATGATGATGAATGCGACAATTTCTTAAGCGCCGTGACACGACACATGCCGTTACAAGGGCGCTTTGACAAGTTCAACACAGCTACCCACGTACATAAGCAGCCAACACCCAGCGCATGTTAATGTAGAATAAATATAGAACAGTAACTGATGAGCATGTCATTTGAGGAGGACTGTGTAGTTAATAGTCACGGATGAGGACAATATTTGATGAGGATATGTAGTAAACGTGGAAGTATGCCATATAAATGAGTGAATGCATCACTGTTTTGTGAAGATTTTCAAATGATGAGTTATTCTTTTTGTCGTTAGGCTGTGAAGCTGGAGAGTCGCAACAGTCAGTCGGCCCATCACCGCTACATGGCTCTTGTCTCAACTATTGGCACTCAGGACCTCGAAGAGAGCGTCATACTCGGCATAGACATCGTGGACCAGAAGGCAACCATTGGGCTGGTGTTTCCCATCTGGAGTGACCTCCGCATCCACCTTGATGGAGACGGGTAATTCACATTATACGTTAGTCACATTATACGTTAGTCTGGGCATATTTCTGTCTCCTTTAGAACTAGATCATGCTCTCCTATGAACAGTGCACTCTGAAGACTATTCGAAGAATGCATGATGCCTTTCGATGGTTGGGTCACTTAGCTGTGTCCCCTACCTCTGGATCTGCTGTCCCAGCCAGGGATGCTACTTTCACCTTCAATCAACACTTGAAACTGTGCTGGGGCTGGGAACACCTCGGAGTTGATACCTTGAAGGTGCACTGTGTAAACATTCCAAATAATTAATGAACTAGTGAATGAACAAGGTATACTTTGATGTCATTTCTATGGTTATGCTCGTGATTGATTGTAGTAGTCATGTTCCTTTGCCCGTACCTCTACCAGGTAGCATCACGCTTTCTCTGTGAGGACCTCTAACCTGGAGTAGCCTTCCCCCAGCACACCCAAGAACCTTCTCTTCCACGTTCTTTTCTCGCCTTAAGACTGCTCTATTCAGCCGTGCTGGAGTCAGGAGCAACCCTGAGTAGTTCTCCTTGAAGAGGAGCTATATAAATGTCCATTATAAATGAATGAATGTTTGATCACAGTGGTTGTGGTGGCAACAGTGGTAATGACAGTGATAGTGGAGCTGGTAGCATATATCTCAGCGTCTTGTGATGCTTATACCATCGCAGTGCTGCTTTTACAACAACCATATGATTGTGATATGTGAAATTCATTAAATGATTGTAAATCCGGTGAATGAGTGTACATGTTGCACTTCTATCTTATTCAAAATGTTGTCAACAAATGCATATAAAAAAAGAAACCATATGTACAGGTGTGGGTAATAGCAATAACATTCTGTAACTGTTATGCAATTTTCCATGATTGTTTTAGTGGATACAGCGTTAAATCTAATGAGAAGAAGCACATCTTCAAACCTGTCTCAGTGCAAGCAATGTGGTTAGTGAAACACAAGTCTTAACATTTGCGTTGCTTTTGTAAACATTTTTATAAAGAGGTAGAAAGTGTAGGTTAACTTTTACGTAGAAAATCCTAAAAAATGTGTTCCAGTGTTTATTGATATGTTCGCTGTACTACAAACAGGACCACCGCAATCCATCAACTGGATATCCTTAACTTCATTGTGCTTGCATTCACCAACTGTTGCAAGGTCTGTCCTTGACCAGTGACAGATCATTTTAACCTGCTGTGTTTGTGACAGATATAGAAACGTTTTTGCTTCGAAACTGTAGTGTTAAAGGAGCTGTGATGCAAGTTATTTTAAAGTAAAAAACAACTTTAAAATGCAATCTTCTGTTACGCACAAGAATTTGCTCAGCCCAAATCCTAGGTTACAGAGTACAATGACTATTTTGACACTTTGGAGAATTGATATGTTAGGAATTACGATCATTATCCATCTGTATTCTGTAAGGTTCTTTGTGTTACAGAACTGACGATTTTTTCAGCTAGCCTTTTTCAGGTGACCTAGATTTAACATTTGGACATTTGTGATGGATCATAATGTGCAGTATTTATCATCTGTTGTAGGTCTTCACTTCAGTGTCTAAATAAGGTTCAGGAAGTAGCTTCAAGTCATAGGTACCTGCCAGATGGATTGACACATACTTGGATCAGCTTCTACCAGAGTCAGATCAACTCCGATCAAAGCTTCATGGCAGAATGGCATGCCATGGACGGCATAGACTCACGCCGCGAGGACCTAGTATCAGAGTCAGTATCACGGTGGAAATGTGTTGTCTAGGTTCCAACCTACGCTGAAGCACCTCCTTATAACACTGCATGTCAATGACCACATCAAGTAGCACATTATAATGAAGTTGTATTAAGCTGACTGAATTCTTGTCTCAATATATGACAATATTTCTTGTTTTGATGGTAGTTGTTATTGTTGGTGGTGGTGTGGTAAATTATAAGCTATCCATCATTGGCTGTTCTCAGTTGCAGTGGTATAGACCTTGGTACGTTTAAGTTTTGGTGCACCATCAGTTGATGCCTTGTACAGTGGGCACTGGCACTACAGAAGTTGCTCATTAAGAATCATAATATCACAAGGTATTACTTGTGTTGATATTTGTTACTGGTGTGAATGTTTTATGCATTATTAAAGTTATGTGTTACAGGTGTGTCCCAATCATTCCTACTGTTTCTGTGTCGTATTTTCCTTGTACTGACTTTTTGGAGTGTAACTCTTTTACTGATTCTTTTATTTCATTGCAAGAATTTGTAGTAAATTTGGACTAAGCTGTGTCATTGTTTTCCTTTTTATAATTTTCAGTGGAAAGGAAAATACAGAACTGGAGAAGGCAATTCGGATGAAGCTGAGGGAGATGGCCATGACCGTGGACTTCGAGGAAGTGACGAGCAAAGAAGTGAGTTATCCGTCCAACTGCTCTTGAGCAGCTGAGAAAAGGCAGACTGGCCAAAGTTGTAACTGAAGAAGTATAGTTAAATGTGATTTTGGTTAAATAATGTCCGCTTAAAAGACTGACCTGTTGACCAAAGATTGTGATTGTATATTTCTTGAACTTCGTTTGAACAAAATTAATTGTCGGTTTGTTGAACAATATAAACTATTAAATTATTGATTAAAAGTGAGACTAAAGGTGGGGTAGGTTAATCAAGTAAACAGTTAACTTTTTAGCTGAAAAATTTGTTGGTTGTGGCTTTATTGTTTCAGCTGCGGACACGTCTTGAAGATGATTTGAATCAGAGTCTGGCTGAATTCCGACACTTCATAGACGAAGAGATTGTAATAATTTTTCGTCAGATGGAAGCCCCTTCTAAGATCTTTGATTACTTGTATCTTGGCTCAGAATGGAACGCATCAAATCTGGAAGAACTTAAGAATAATGGGTCTGTTTTTGCACTGGTTTTTAAAGTTTTTTGTACATTATATACTTGATCATTCCTTATAAAAATAAAATTGCTAATTTATTATTAAATATTTAATGTTTTGTTAAAAGTAGTTAATTAGGTTTAATGTTTTACATTGTTTTATGTATAGTATGTTCTTTCGCAACTCAGTTTAATATCTATTCTGATGGTCTGATGTATTCTTTTCATTTATACTTGTTATTGGTCCCAGCATATAGTATAGATAATTATTGACGTTTTGTAACATCGCGTGGGCCTCCAACTACTCCTCTCGACTGAATAGGCTGTCTATATTACAGAGACGAGTTGTACGCATCATTGCAGGGAGATCCTCTATATCCAACACTATAAATAAATACTCTGAATTGTGGATTCTTAATATACCCCAAATCAGTAAACTACAAATCTGAATTTATGTATCACTACGCCAAAATGCTCTTCCCTCTATCTTTCATAATTATTTCTCTCATATGTCTGATATTCATTCCTATTATACTAGATCCCTTGACAACTTTCGCGGAATCTATGCCTGAACCAACACACGTTCTTTTACCATTAAATGTATTGGTCCCTCTGTTTGGAACAATGTACCCAAATCACTTCGTAATCTACCGAACCTTGCTTTGTTTAAAAAGAGGTTCGAGCTTACCTTTTTGTTCACATTTGATGTTCTATTTAATCAAATGGTGACTATATTGTGGCTTTTATTAGTTAAGGTAGTTATAGTTAGCATTATCAGTTAAGTGAGCTAGTTAAGCATTATTAGTTAAGTTAGTCTCGCATTCTGATGTTTCATATTCCCTTCTGTTGTCTCATGTTTTCTTTGTTTCTTCAGTTGCTACATTTTACCTACTCTTTTCATTATCTAGATGATCAGATTGACTCCATTTATCCTGACATCGGTTTACATGCAAACTCAACCGTTATCTCAATGCTTCATATGGTACACGGGTATCCTAATTTAGCGGGACTTTCGTCCCTTCTGGGTATCCGTTTGCCTGCCTTAACAGTTTAAATGTTTACAATATGAGCTGGCTTATTATCACTATTTAACCAATTTGCAGTTTATTCTGTAATGCCATTGTTAATTGCATTATGGGAGCAATAAAAGATTTGATTGATTGATTGATAACTGCCTAATGTTCTGTGAAACTATGCTTGGATATTTCGTCCAGCTCTTATCTCATCTGCCTTCTTCAACAAAGTTTGCTTTACCACCAATGACTGACTGTTTTGTTATGATGCTTTTCAAATTATGCTCAGTCATTCTGAATGGCTTTCACTAGAATTTGTAGGAGTCATTTTCAGCAGTGCAGGGGTAGCCATAACCCAATTTTTTTTACTGATGTACTGATATCTTTAACAATGCAAATTAAATTTAGTATTCTTCGATGACTTTTCATGCTGCATGTATTCGTCAAACAGTAGGCCTAATTATTGTGTAATAGGGAATTAGGAGAAGAAATTGGTATCCCCAATTTTTAGGCTAAAGTTACGCCTCTGCTAGAGTTGTATTTCTAGTCTGTGCCCTGCTGAAATAAACAATCTCTGTACTGAAATCCTATGTTCTTGCTGATCCCTATTAGTTTAACTAAGGAATATGGATATGCCTATACAGATTAATGCTGGCCACTGGAGCGGTTTCATTTCACTGTGGCTACATTACCAATGTAATGGCTAATTATGTTAGCCTAATCATGATTTGATTAGGTTAGGAGTGGCCGTTGTTGCTGACTGTACTGTTGCTTCATTGATACACCAAGATTATATGGCAGTGCTTTCTGTTTTGTGTTTCTGTACAGTGTTGGTTACATCATAAATGTTGCCAGAGAAATCGATAACTTCTTCCCAGGTGCTTTTAAGTATCTGAACATTCCTGTGTTCGACACAGAAGATGCAGATTTGCTCAAATACTGGGATAAAACTTACAAGTTCATACGCAAAGCAAAGTTAGTCATCCTTATCTAGTGACTTTTGTACAGTCTAGTTGTAACTTTCAGATATTTGTATCTTGTTTGAAATTGACTGCTTGAGCCTTACCCATTATCTTCTTTTGTATGTAGTGCTAAATTTTACTTTTCTTAACTGAAATGAACAAAACTATTGATCACTGTGGCTACCATTTAGTTACAGGCAATACAAGCAGTCGTAATCTTAAGAAGTAATTTTATGTCCGATAGTTTTTAACATAAACTTCTGCAATTTATATGCATAATTTGATAACGGCGTGTGCTGCATTGATGCAGTTTTTGTATCGTCAGTTGTTTAGTCCATGTTCCTCATCAGTTGCAAGAAAGTGCTGAGAATTGATTGTTGTTGACGTTTCAGGGAAAGTTCCTCAAAGGTCTTAGTGCATTGCAAAATGGGTGTCAGTCGCTCGGCTTCTACAGTAAGTCTGTCATTCTTTTGTAATAGTAGTTCTTAATTTACTTACATCTGCAATCTTGTTTGTTAACTACAAGACTAGCTATAAAGCAAAGTCACTTAAGTTTTTTATTCTTGTTGACTGCTGCAAGGTAGAATTTCACAGATGCCATTAGTGAAAGTGGAAACTCATTCGTAAACACTAACTTAGTAGAAATTTAGGTTATTGCAAGACTGGGGATTTAATTTCTTGTTGTAAGTCAGCATACCAAATGTAACACAATTCACTGATGTAATCTGTTGTCGGTGCAAAGTCTGATTGTAGTTGTCGCTTTGCTTCTGAGTTCAGCAGATGCATTGTGACCTGTTTAGGTGGTGGCTTTTGCGATGAAGGAAAAGAACTGGTCGCAGGATGAAGCCCTGAACTTTGTGCTGAAGCAACGCAGCTGTGTTAAACCTAATCGCGGCTTCATGAAGCAGCTTGAGACTTACCAGGGAATTCTTGATGCCAGGTTCATATACTCAAAATACTGTTGTTACCACAGCTGTTGTACAGTGTCAGCCAAATGTTTTATATTAGATACTTTTAGTAACATTAATTTTGTTCCGTATTCCTACTTCGACTTATCTGGCTATAATCTTTCTTTGCCTGGAAAATAGGTCAGTTGGTGTTACATCCCACTGTGTCAAAATTTATGCAAAGAGTTTTCCAACTTTTGGCAGTAATTCTTTACATAAATACCTTAGATAGCTTTCTACTAAATAACTGTTAGTCTGGATAATTATACATGTGAGGATGCCTGATGGCATAGTTTGGACTAAGTTACCTGTTACTTAGAAGCAAGATCATATGGTGTTTTGCTTATTGTCAGAGTAGCTCTGTACAAGTGTTCAGATTCGATTTTGTTATTCTTGACATAAATACCTCCTTAGCATTGTTTAAACAACAGTCGTTTGAACCGTAGTCATCTATTTTCAGCAAGCAGCGTCATAGTAAACTCTGGAAGACCATGTTGCCTGGTATTCACACAAGTACTCCAATTCGCGACGGAGCCACTCCAGAGCCCGGGAACGAAGGCTTAGGCAGCGGAAGCTGTCCCCTTTCCTCTTCCGTAAACAACAGTTTGATGCCTGCACAATCAAATATGAATACGTGTATGTACATGGGTTGCTGATTATTATTAATATTATTACTCGCTAGTATTACAATTTTTATTGTTATTATTTTATATTATTGCATGTGTTGTGACCATTGCCATTGTTATTTTCCAATAGGTTTTTATTATTATTGTGTTATGCATGTTATGTATAGCCCAACTGTCTCGTTACTAAGCATCAGTTGATGGTGCTAATCATGACAGAAAACTTATTTAACCTGATTCGTATATTCGTTTAATGTATATACCGAATGACAAACCGCATCGGTTGACAGAAAGAACAGGGATGAAAATGATAACCACTGGTGATAAATGAAGATGGGTGGAGAGCACTTAGGCTCTGATGCACTCTGTTTTTGTCTGGCTTCTTAGTTGAATCTTGAATGCAAATTGATTTGATTCCTGATTCAAATTCACTTGAAACAACCTTAGGTCGATGCCTTGTGTGCATTGTGATAATTAATTAATTAATTAATGATATTACAGAAGTCATTAGATTAGATCGTATTAGATGCACTAGAGTGTAAACGTTGGATACGGAGTGTTTGGCATTTGCACTGCACTGTTTCTGAATACAGTATCTGTTTTCTGTCTGCTCTAATCTTTAACTTCTACGTGGATGGAGCCATTGAGAGTTAATACAGGTGTTGAGGGCTTTCATTAAGTGGTACCTAATGACCTGCTTCAGATTTTACAGATCTTGCCTTTAAGGACAAAACTGGTGTAACGATGCCATGTTTGCTTTAGGCTCAAGCCACAAGTTGCTTGTGGCTGCTGTACAAGTATCCCTGTATGTATCCACATTTAGACATTTTTTCATGTGCTCTTCAAGGTTCCAGGCCAGAACATTCTTTAGCAATGATTTTTTTTACACAAAACTTTCTGCTTGTTTTCAGCTTCATCCAGTGACACAGCAAGTGAAGTAGATGCTCAGGATGAGTCGTATTCTGAGTTGTACATGATCAACCCTGGCAGCTCAGCAGATGAGCCTCAACTTTGCTCCAACTTTGAGACTGGGTCACGCAGTGAGAGCCAGGAGGATCTTCTCAGTCTCAATCTAGACTGTCACTCGGATTCTGCTGATGAACCAGCAGCTAGCGTTCCCATCAAGCTTCTTAGGTACACAAAGGTGGACCGGGATGATGTTCGATCTGAGTTTGTGGTGCCAAATGAGGATGCTGATTGTGATGCTGATGAGGTGTCGTCGAAAGATGAACATCCCTGTGAACAAGGCTCCTATGATATTAGCATGCTAGCTGGATATCGATCAAACTCTGTTTTTGATAATGATGATGCAGATGACGATATATTCTTTAATGGCGAAAGTCCTCTCTTGCATCCAGACATGGTTCTTGAATACATGCAAGCAGAACAACTCAAGAAACGCCGAATAATGAAGATGCTGACTCGAGACGAGTCGTCAGTCTGCGTGGAAGGCAGCGATGGAGGAGATGTCAGAACTGGAGATCCTCTGGAGAAGAGAGCGAAGACAAGCAGGCGAGTGTCAGAAAGCAGCGACAGTGCGTCTGTTCCACCAGCACTGACCAAAGTGCGGCCTGACAATTCCTGGATACGCGAGTCATCAGAAGAAGGTTCCTTGTCGACTGAGGCAAGTCCAGAGGGAGCAGTAGTAGGACAGTCAGAAGCAGATATAACGACACATGGATGTGCACCTGTGAATCTCACCGAGTTACTGCCTTCTTCTAAGTCTTGTTGTACAGGGGAAGGTTGTTGTGCTTCTCCAGGTGATGTTCCAGAGTCTGGAAAGGACATTTCTGCACTTGATGGCCAAAAGTGCCAGATGCAAGATAATGAGAATAAGAAATTGCTGGCTGCTGTGGTCATTCTCCAACATGGCGAGTCCCAAGTGCCAAGTTTTAAGCCCTGTTGCACGACGAGTGTTGCCAGCCTTGTCAGTAAGAATGAAAACGAATTGGGTAAAAATTTGCCGCAGGGCGGTTGCACATGTGAGGTCCTGAAGGCTGAGGGCGTTGTGCTGAGGAACTGTGAATCTCTGGTGTCACTTGATGAAGTTCTAAGACAACAGATTGTATCCGGCTCCAGAGAAATGACATTGCAAAGGCCAAGATCCATCTACGAATCTGAAGATATTCAATTAATGCATGGAATTGTTCGGCAGACAAAGCACGAGATAGAGATGCGAGAAAGGTAGGATGCGATTGATTTTGTGTTTCTTTTTCTTGTTTTTGATTTTCACATATAGCGGTAAGCAGGTAGACATTAGACTTTTGCAGAACTTTCCAAGTCACAAATATTCAGATGTTGGCATGCCTGAGTGTGCAGGTAGACATCTGTCAGTGTCTAGTAAGAGTGATTCATGTAAAGACTCAGTGTGTCTTCAAAGCTTTCACGTACTGAACAAATCTTGTTAATAGTCGGAGACTATGGATTGGAAAGGTGCTCTGAAAAAGGATAATCCATGTCTCTGGCACAGGTCTTAGTTCTTTCTGTTGGCATATTATAAAGATATTGCTTATAATATCAGCATTAGTTAAGAAATGATACTTATTAAAATACCTAATAAATACTGACTTTTGTAAGTTTATGTGTGTGTAGGAGTAGCTCTTCGATTGACCTGTCACAAGGAAACGCGAGTGCTTCGGTCCACCGGTCTCACAGCTGGCGGATTGAACAGTCCAAATCCAAGGATAGAAACTCAAAACGTCGTCAGACTTGTCATGCTGTTCTGGTGCAAAGTCCGTCATCTGCTGACAGCTTGGCGACATCGACACCCCAGCAGAGGACTGAAGTCATGGAGTGCAATACTGACAACAGAGACATGCTGGAAAGCGACACGACAGTCCATTGTGTTGGCCTTGAAAAGCTGGAAGTGGCCAAGGGAATCGTTAAAAGGACAACTAAAGGTACCTACAGCTTGAATGCAATAACGTCTCCTGTAGAGAGTACTGTGTAAGTTTAACAATGCAATACAGTTCGGCCATGTGCGCATTGACTGAACATTGCATTGACATTGCTTCAGATCGTCTAATCTTTGATGTTATTACATAACTTGCAGATCTGCATTTCATTTCAGTAGGATTCAGAAGTGTTGGCATTAGATCTAACTTTGTGTGGGATGAGCTGCATTGGTTGCCAATGCTAAGGTGCACTGATTTTAAAGTCCTTAAGATGATACTGGCTGTGCTGAGACCTATCAGAGGGAGCGGAGCGATTAAGCTCATCCCTGGCCACAGACATCTTTGCACTGCAAGATGAACTGGTTGCTTGTCTGTCCTGTGCTTCCACAGTACATACATGTACTGTATTGAACCTCCATTCTAGAAGAGGTTACCACACAGTTCCACAGGTCCAAATATTTGTGTTATTTGGAAATATATGTAGTTTACTTCCTTGACCTGAAAAAATAAAAATAAAAAATTTGAACTCCATTGTTTCAAAGAATTCGTTAGGTTTTAATTTGTTTTCTTTGCAGTTATTTTAGTTTCTGATATCTAAATGTGTTTACGTTTTGATGTTGTCATTCTGTCTGCTTAGGATTTGAAGAAGGCATGCCAGTTGCTCTGGTTATTTCTTCTTGTGATGAGCCTTCAGACCAATGTTTGGCTTCCTCATCTGTCCAGGATGAAATTCCAGTCGAGGTCGGACTGGTTAGACGCCAAACTAAGCACATAGAAACAACGTACGGCAGCCAAAGTCCGTCGCTGTCTAGACGTCATCTGGATACTGATCTGGATACACGGGAACTTGAAGAATCGGCTGCATGTCAGACTGTCAAACCAGGAAGTTGTCCTACCAAAAGGGAAGCAACAACAACAACTTCATTGGCACCTGTCTCATGTAGATGTCCTGGAGATGCATTTCTCAGTTCAGGAAAAGCGCCGGTGAGACGTGATGAACAGCGCCTTCACCTATCACTTTCCCAGAAGGGCGTCTCGCCAGCTGTTCAGTCGTTCGAAAGCCCAGATCGGCCACGACCTGACTTATTCTCAGCTCCACTGGATCTAACCAAGAAGGAGATGAGCACTCGAAAAACTTCCTTTCCTCAGAAGGAAGAGACAAAAGGAATTGAAAGCATGGATGCAAGGCATTCACAAGTGCCTTCTAAAGGTATGCAACCTAATCAGGAATTTTCCAGTAGTTCGGGCATTTTGAGAAGGAATCTGTCACAGGGTAACATCCGTTTCGATCAGCTGGGGTGTGGTGGAATTTCTGTGTGTGCTGAGAGGCATTTTGGTGGTTTTAGTCGTGCATGTTCATTTCGTGAAACAACTTCAGCTGTGAAATTAGACGATGCTGCTTTATCGAGGTTCAATAGATCTGGATCACTACGCATTGAACGACAGAAGCGCATGAACGAACACTTACCTATAAATTCACCTCGACCATTTACCAAACCTCTACTGTCATCATCAAATAGTAATTTCAGTCAAGTAGTTCAGCCTGGATCTGTTAAATGGCCCTTGTCTATCAGCAAAAGTGTTGCACTTGATGCCCCCATGATTAACTGTGCGACTACTGATCCAGCGTCCATTGCTAAGAGTGGCAAAGCTGGAAAGGATTTAAGTTGGGCTCCTGAAAACAGAGCTTCTGTAGGTCCTGTTATTGGGTATAATAAAACCACAAATCCAGGTACTCTACCACAGTTGTCTAAGGCTGATTCTGATATCAGAGTGTCATTGCCCACCACAAATTTACCAGTTGAAATGCGGTGCAAAGTAAAGTCTGCTCCAGAGTCCGCATTGCAGCCTAGCACACCAAACAGCATCCCAAACGCAGTTGGTTGCAAGCTGGACACAGTGCACAAGGAGGAAAATATTGTGAGCACAAAATGTATGAAAGGTGTAGTTGCTGACTGTAAGTCTTTAGTGGAACCAGATAGGGCTGCAGCCGTTGCTAGTGGTACACTTCTGATGAAATCCTTCATGATGATGCAGGCAAGAGACCAAAAAGTTAAAATGCCAAATGAAACATCATTGGGTGACATAGGAAGACCTCGTGTGATAGAGCCAGACGCAAAGATAAACTCTATGACACCAAGTCCCGCTTTGCACAAGGCTTCATTACAGCAAACTTCCGAGGTTTTTCTTTCACAGGCAAAAAACTGTGTATCGGAGATTGTCTATAGTAAGCCGTTGTCGGCTGTTGACATCAAAACTGGATTAGATGTGATTCTTTGTCCAGAATCTCAACAGACCCAGTCTAGAATTGATTGCATTGCCTTGTCCAATGAGAAGTTGATCAGTAATTCTTGTACAACAAACAGCATCTCTGTGATATCTGTTCAGTCCACACACAGTTCTAAATCCAGCATTAGGTTTTCCGATTCTCAAGCCAACAGTGGTAAATCCAAGGGAAAGACAGTCAACAGACCAACCGCTCTTCTTGACAGCAAGCAGCCATTAACTGGTGAGGGAAGCACTGCTGCTGAAACTAGTGTTATTATGAGAACTAATGATTCGGAGGCAAGCAAAAAGGACTGCTTTTCATCTGATTGCAGCAGTGCCAGCTCTCAAGTGGTCACTGGATGTGAGTTGATAAAACCAGAAAAGTCTTTGTCAACTTCTGTGGATCTTCCGGAAGAGAAGCCTAGTCATAATGATGTTAAGATGCTGCACACAAAATCAACCGCTGCAAAAACCCCTGCTGCTCGAAGATTAGGCGGAAACTTCAGTGACACTCCGCAGATTACAAATCGTCCGAGTGCAGCAGAGGAGCCATTCAACCATTGCACTGTCAGTTTGCCACAAGACCTTGTCTCAAACGACCAAAATACGCTGCCTTCCAGTGATTCCGTCCACAAGCAAGGAGAATTAGACCATTGCCACAGAGAATTAGTGAAACATCAAAGAGATTTAGAAAAAGAACAAAGAGAATTAGACAACTGCCGAAGAGATTCAGGGAAGCATGGTGAAGATTTTGAGAAACAAACGAATCTACAGAAAGATGTTCAGCTGATGAACTCTGCCAGTGATGTCAAGAATTCACACGCCAATATGACGGAAGAAAAAGATCAGAACAGTGAAGTGCGCCAGAAGAAAGCTAAAATCGGTTGTGACAAGCATGCTACTTGGTCTGAGTCTGTGTCCTCCCAACCAGCACGAAGTCAATCACTGCACGATGAGACATGTCTTTCTACCATCCAGACAACTGGTTTGCATGGCACAAAAAGGTTATATGGTAAAAGTCACCCGTTGTCAAGGCTGTCTACAGATTTAACCGTGAACAATAATTGGACGCCGTTGTCATAGCTGGCCTCGTTCCAACAGGGAGTTGCGTTGCAGTGGTGTCATGTCTGCAGTTGTCGATTCAGCCAGTTCCAGTTCAGACACTGTTGTTTTAAGCATCTTCCCAAGGCTTGTCGGTCATGTTTCTATGACAACGTCAGTTCATACACTACAAGTCAGCTTCTCGATCTTTCTTCTCAGTTTACTCTGTATTTTATTTCCGGATTGTGTTGTGTCCGGGACCCTCAATCTCAGCAACTGCGCGGCGGCTGTCGGTTTTCAACATATTTTACTAACTGTGACAGGTTAATTAGCATCAGAATCAGTTACAGGAAAGGAAAGTATTTTCATTTTTGTTGTATTTTCTTTGAGGTTTAATTGCTTCCAGATGCTATCCGTGTCTAGGCAAGTGTGTTCCCAGTCTTGGTTACATGTAGTTAGTTGTTGTTAAAATTTCTTGTTTGCTTTCCAGTTTAATTTTCTTAGCAGAATTTAATGTAGTTTATTCACCATGAAGTTGACACTTTAACGATGAGTTGCATTGGTTTCCCAGTCACTTTTAGTACGCTATCGTCGTTAAAGAGTTAAAACATGTAATAATCTAGAAATCGAATAAATCAGAAATGTACTGAATTTTGGCTGTTGAGTTTTTGCTTTTCCAAATCTTTGGCATGAATTTTTATTTTCTGTCTTATATTCACAACAGTCTCAATGACATGTCAGGCCATTTAGCTGTAATTCTGTTTTCTGTTGTTAAGAAAAGTTTCTGAAATATGATTTTAACTTAATGACTCTGCATTGTGACTTATATGTGTGCATGTATGCAGTTCATTGCATGTGCGCAGATGAGTATTTTTAACATGTCATTCTGGAATCAAGACTTTTATTGCAAGTGATGAATTAAGGAGGTACAGCTTAATGATCTTTCAAAGATGTGAATAGGGCATCGGCATAAAAGGCCCAAGGTAGCAAAAGACAGTTGCTTAAAATTTCCTATATAGGTTTTATTTTGGGTGGCATATTGAAGTAGGCGGCGGCCAACTCTGTTGTGATGCTGTTACCATAGTAGAATTTGTGGTGTACAGTTGCAAATTAATTTAAAACTATAGGAAGTGGTTTGTTCATTTGCTGCCATGTCTTTGCTTTTGCCATCCTGTGGTTGTTTCTTATTCCACAACTACAGGGCCATGTCTTTTGCTATCGTAACATACTTGGTAACTCAGTGGTTGCCTTCTTTTCCAGTTAAAAGAACTAAACTAAACTGAATGAGGGCTCTGAATGATTCAGTTTCGAGGTATTGTGATGTAACAAATTTTGGTAATTCGTGGAGTTAACATGGAAGTACATAATTTCTTTGATAAGTGATTTGTATTGAGACATCTGTCTATCAAAATAGTTGTAGCAGAATGTTTCTTCAACAGAAATGTTTTAACTGGTTTGGATAAATTCTGCTTACATGACCTTTTCAACCAAAATTCAGTGACTCGTAGTTTTGCATGTGATGCAATTCACTTGTCGTAGACAATTATTTGTACCGGTTACTAATTTAGCTTATTAACATGCATTTGTTTTGTGAAGATCTCGTATGTGTATGTTCTGTTTTAAGTTCTTTTCTTTGGCTTGTCAAGTCTATCGGCAGAAATTTTATCTGTGGCCCAGACATGATTTTTGTATGAACAGAGGACAAGTCACTTGAGTGGGAAAAGTCTGTTGTTCTGTTTAAGAAATGTGGTTACCAAATCAGCTTGGAAAAGAGCTGTGCTTCAGTGCATTGGTAAATTTAAGGGTGGATTTGATCAAGTTTGTGGCACCAGACAACAGCTACTCTCTGCTGACCCACGCAACCTGTAAGGTCAGATCTGGGCTCTGAGGACTTCTGCTAGACGCGTAGAAAGAATGGCCGTACATCTTACCGTAGTCATACTCGACATTTCAAGATTATTTTACGATGCAAGTTTGTGATGGCATTCATTAAACAGTAGCCGCATTTGTTCTGTTTAGCTAATTATAAAATATCTTGTAACATTGAACGAAGGAAATGTATCATTTTATACACATTTCAGTATTGCGTGTTTAATTTTGGTGTGTACTGCTCGGGTCAGGAAAAGTTGGATCCTTTTGATGTTTGGTTTCAGCTGCTCTTGTGTGGGTCAATCATATTAATTTTTTTGTGTTGTCAATATTTAGTTTACCACCTAGTGTTCTTCTGTAGGCTAGTGGTGGTTATCCTTGCAGAACATTTTATTGATTTATGTTGCTAAGTTTGTGTACAAACCATTCCTTCTGTAGTGGCTGGATTTTATCAGTATTGACAAGTTTGAGTACTTTGCAACTAATTACATGGACTTGGTAATAAGGCTGTGTAAGAGTAAAGCAGTGGCGGCGACCTTGTTTGACAGGTGGGGGGGGACATTTTAGAACTGACCTGGTCAAAAAAATTTTCACGCGTTAACTGTTGACCTTTTTTTGGTGTTTCTTCAAAATGTGGGGGTCCGATGTATGTTGTGTGTCCCCCCACTCTTAAAGGTGGGGGTCTTGTCCCCCTTGATCCCCCCGGGATCGCCGCCCATGGAGTAAAGGTATTGTGTATGAGGTATAAAATACAATACAGTTGAAATTTTATAATATTCCCTTATAGTAGCTCACAGTGGCAGATTTGTTGTAAATTGTTGGCTCTTGGCAAAACCCAACTTTACTGAGAACCAACAATTTACCACAAAAAACCTAACTTTGGTGATAAACGAGATGAAACTGTTGGAGTAAACGAGGCTCCTCTTCAGTTTCAAATATGAAGCAGAAATGTTGTATGGCCAAATAAACTGAAATTGTAGCTTTTCAACAGAAATGTAAATTGATTTTGGAACTTCCCTGGACACAAAATTTGGCTTTTGATGGCTTTTTGTATAATGATTATCATAACTGTCTCAGCTGTCTTCTAGTTTCCAATGACCCATTAAGTTTTCAGCCCATGTTGTGGATTATTTTATGACTACACAATTTTAAAGCTAAGGTGATTGTGAAGTTGTCGCATCCCTGCCAGTTGTTTAGACGATTGAAAAATGGTGGAGATGGCAGACGGCAAATGGATTTTCCTGCAGATGGATGTAACTGGAAAATGTGAATGAATTTTGTTGCAGATAAGGATTGTAATTTTATTATGTAGTCCCTGTTTCATCGTGGTATCCAATGTCGAAGGCCACTTTAAGCAGTTAAACTGCCTTTAAGAATGTAAATTTCTGTCGTGGGCTGTTGTTACTAATTGTGGTAGGCGAGAGTCAAGAATGAGTTTGGCAAAGCCATTTAAGAGGTTTTACATTGTCACCAACTGAGCACAAAACAGCATATTGCTAGAACATCCTAGAAAATTTTCAGTATTTTAGTTTCTCTGCTGTCAATATTTTAGATGTGCTTTTTGTGGTTTGCATATTGTGTAAAGTTTTTGATATTCTGTGGAATTTATTGTAGTCGATCCGATTGTGTAAATTGTGAAAACTTGAGAACGTGTGAAAGGCTTTGCAATGGTTGTGGCCCTAAAAACGATTTTCATTTTTGTGCTGGCAAATTTTCCAAGCTTCCTGTAACTTGGTGTAATATACTACTGTTCATTGTGTCCTGTGAAGAGTAAATATTTTTCCTTCTGTTACGTGTATGTAATTCACTAGACATTGTTTTTCTGTGATTAGCGGACGGGTGTCGTGCATGCCATTCCGTCTGGGAGTGCGTGTATTGTGAAAAATGCCTTTTGTGCAGTATACCAACTGTTGGGGCATCTAAGCAAGAATTTTGTTAGAATCACCGATTTTAGCAAATTCATTTAACTCATTTAGTCTGTTGCATTTCTTAAGCTGAGGCACGCTGCTTAGAGAGTAGCTGTTTGCTCAATAAACGTTGTCTCTAGTGGACCTAGTGAGGGTTGAAAATATGTAGTCTTGGTTTCTGTCAGATGTAACGGTGTTAATGCTCGTTATTGTATTTGTGGTGCCTTTTGATACAGTGGCGATTAAGATATCTTCACAATCTGGGAATGTGTATGATAAAATAAACTGAATTTTATGGTATTTGTTGCTTTTAACTATGGATTTAGTCTTTTTATAGCCTGACATTCTCCTTTGTGGACCACAACCTAAATTGTTGCACCGCCCACAAATATTCATATTCGTGTTAGTGACCCACTGAAAATAAATTAGTACCAAACAGTTCATACCAATGGTTTGGGCCAATGAACAGATATTTTTGAGAAATTAAATTTCTTTCTGGCAGCTGAACCTGATTGTCATGGCCGTAGCCAGGATTTTGTTTCGGAGGTTGTTTACTCGTCCCTGAGCAAGCCGACAAGCAACGGAGTCAACCGACTAAGGGGCCATCCATATATTACGTACGCAAAAATCCGGGAAAATTGGACCCCCTCCCCCCTGTTCGCAAGCGTACTTTCTTCCACACCCCCCCGCGTACGTACACTTGACGCACCCCCCCCGAAGACCAGCTGCAGAAAGTGTCTCGAAAGTCTGCACTTTAGGCCAGATTGAAGGATGAGTGAGGGCCAATATAGACAAATTATAGGTGTCTCGTTCACAGCACAGAATAACTGCACATGGCTTTTATATAATGTAATAAAATGCCATCGGACGACTATAGGACAATACAGAGTTATAAATAGGCTAATGTGGACGTCATAATTAGAAATTTATTTTGCGTACGTACACTTTTGTTCCCCCTCCCCCCCGTTCGCACCCGTACGCAAAATCGCCAAAATCCGACCCCCTCCCCCTCAGTGCGTACGTAATATGTGGACGGCCCCTAAGGGGTTTGGAGGAGCATCATGAGCTCTCGTGGATAAATGCATTATTTCATTTTTACAATATTTAATTTCGGGTGGTGTTTAAATACCGAAACAACCCCTAGCTACGGCCTTGCTGATTGTTTACACCTCAGTTTTTTATGCCCTGCCAGCTGCAGTCGAGTTTTCATCCAGAATTGCTCTCCACAGCCCACCTCTGGAGTCTGAAGGCTATTGTTGACACTGGTTTGGCCTGTCATTCTAGGTTAGCCTGCTCACGTATGGTCCAAAACCCCTTTCTAAATGCAAGGAGGCTGTATAGAATTGGAAACATACAATCCAGTAACAAACGCCCACACGCTGTCTGTGTTGCCAAAGTTGGCCACTGTGTGCCACCGTACCTTGAGCTTAGCACCTGTCCAGCAGAGGCATTGTTTACAGTGATTGTTTATAGTTCAGAGGTCACATTCGAACGGCTTTGGGTGAAAAGGGTAGACTCGAAGCACATGGCATGCGATCAGTAGTTTTCTGGCTACGAAATGTCAAAGAGAAGGATCGGCGTTATCGGTTTCGGACAACTCGGTAAGACTAATCATCATTAGAAGTTGATAAGTAGGCTATACATTCAAAACATAATTATGATGAACAAAACCAGCTCGAGTCATCTGAAGCTTAGTGCTGATTCGTCATTTCATCTTCCAGCACATTGTTTTTAATAAATGTGACTCTAAGATCTTGGCATTATACCACAGTATAAATTATTTATACTGTGATTATACATTACAGTCTTGAAAATACCGCGCGTACGCAGCTTAATCATTTAGAAGCTAGAGAGGAAAGCAGGGAACCAGTCTAAATCTGCGGGTTTGGCGCTCGCTCACTCGTCTGAAAATTATCCTATTAAAAGGAGGTTAAGCGTTATTCTTCAATTATATTTATATCCTTGTTACCGAAGACATTGTTTTATTTTCTGTGAGAAGTATAAGAACTGCATTTGAAGGTGGAATGTCTTAATTATTAGAAACTGGGGTGGCGTGAAAAGTTGCATAGAAAAGTTGCCAGCTAGCATCGTAATCGTAATCTCCAAACTTCTAAAGCGCCACTCGAAGGCCAAGCGCAGGGCACCAGCTCACGAGCGCTACGTCAAATCAGAGGGGTACCGACTTTGAAGTGGATTTGCTCTGGGGTTTTGCCCAATGGAGTGATATGATAGGTTTGGGCGTTCTAGTGACAGCCCAGGCTAGTGAGTTTTGGATAAGTTGCAGTCTTGCAGACGCTTGATTTTGGTGGATTCAAGGTTGAGGAAGAGGGAATTGCAGTAATTGAGCTTTGAATGAACAATGGAAGTAGCATGATGCCCATTCAAATAGTGCCCAGTGGTGGTATGGTGAATAATCCGAGTTAACAAACAAGGTTGGTTGAGTCTATCAGGTGGCCATAGAAAACTTATATATTTGGGGCATTCCATGTCAAATCAACACACTTTAGAAAAAAAATGGACGTCATCGTCTCCAATTTTGTTGAAATTTGGTATGGTGATAAACCACCATGAAAAACTTTCAAAACCAAAATTTTTGATTTTTTGGTCAACCGGTGTCCGAGATATGGGTCAGTGAACATTGACCGAAACGGACCAATTTCCGCTGACCGCCGATGTTCAAACTGCTGTATCTCAGCTTCTATTGCACCTAGAGACACAGTTAAAATACCAAATTGAAGGTTTTAAATAGCTCTATCTGGGCAAAACCTCAGAAAAGTTCATATTTAGTAAAAAAAAAATGTTGAGCAACTGTAATATAGTGATGCTGGCCTAGGTCAGTTTGTCCAAACCGAATTTTGTCAAATTTTTCCCATGCAAAGCTTTCATTGTTCTTAACAATTGATGAAAATTTCAGAGTGGGCACTCTCATAGTTTTTTTACAGTGATTTTTAAAGGTACATTTGTGGACGTGATTCGCGATCATCATATCCCGCCGGATAAATCTTTAATACCACTGTCAAAAGCCTACAGATTATCATTTTATTAAATTTAAGTGACAAAGTAGTATATACACAACATGCTTATTTTACAACAAATTTATGTCACGTTAATGTAATGTCAGTGTTTTGTTGATGTTTTATTAGCTAGTAGGAGGAACTGTCAAACGACTGGCAGCTTTGGCCAGACTACAGAGACCATACAGTGACCAAGCGTACCAAGTAGTTCTGAACTTCTGCTAGTTGTTTCGCTGTGGAAGTTTCTATTAAGTCTTCACTGAAGCTGCAATAGTTTCCTTGGATGTCAGCAAGTGTTCAACTATATTCTCCCAGTGATGGGTGTTGGTTGAACAGTCATTAATATGTCCTGGCATAACATTTCTAAGATGTTTGTTAGATGCGGATATCGATATGATCAAGCTGGTCCATGTGGGTGTAAAAAATTGATTTCCACCTCATTTGTGTCCAGAAATATTTGCAGAACGCAGCCATGCCATCAATGTCCATCATACTTTGCAGTGATGTAGCCCTTGATATCTGAGAGTTTAATCGTGGTCTTGTTGTCTATCTCTATAGACTGCAAGACACATTCAAATCTAGTATCCAGGCTGCTGGAGAAGTTTTCAGTTCAACTGACTCGGCTGATTCTGGGCAGATGCAGTGAAGCTTTTGTGTGCCTACCACTGTGCAAGCAGATTCAAATCTGCTCTTCAACAGGATTGCCTCCTGTTCATAATCCTCAACAGTAGAATAGTGGAAGGTGACTGATAGAATTTCACTCTGCACGAAAGTAAACAATTGATGGGAGTCATGATTTGGTCAGTGTATGGTCTCTGTAGGCTGGCCCGAGCTGCCAGTTGTTTGACAGTTCCTCCTACTCCATCACAAGGCCTCTTGCCATGAAACGTGGCAAAAAAATACCACTCTGCAGGCATGCTAAAGTCAGCTTGATAGCAACATTGGTTCGCAAACTAAGCCTAATTTTTGTTCAACATGCTGGGTGAGAATATATCAGAAATACTTGGAAACCCTTAAATATTAAAGAGTCTCCACTTAGCTGTCCATTTTAGGTAGTTTCTCACAAATCCAGTTATAATAATATCAAAAAAGTTCTATAAAATTGTAATTTATGTCATGTGTACATTCAGATAACAGGAAAGACTATGAAGGCTAGAACTGAAACAAGATTTCAATTAAATAAGTAAATCAGCAGGCATATAAGTAAGCCTAATTTTTGTTCAGCATGCTGTGTAAGATAATGTTAGTACATTGTACAAAGATCATTGGTGTCAACAGCGGAGGTTCAGCAATTAAACATTCATGGCATATCAACAGTCGTGCTTATGGTCACAAATCGTGACCACAACTGTATCTTTAAAAAATCACTGTAAAAAAACTATGAGAGTGCCCACTCTGAAATTTTCATCAATTGTTAAGAACAATGAAAGCTTTGCATGGGAAAAATTTGATAAAATTCGGTTTGGACAAACTGACTTGGGCCAGCATCACTATATTACAGTTGCTCAAAAATTTTTTTACTAAATATGAACTTTTCTGAGTTTTTGCCCAGATAGAGCTATCTAATACCTTCAATTTGGTATTTTAACTGTGTCTCTAGGTGCAATAGAAGCTGAGATACAGCAGTTTGAACATCGGCGGTCAGCGAAAATCGGTCCATTTTGGTCAATGTTCACTGACCCATATCTCGGACACCGGTTGACCAAAAAAATCAAAAATTTTGGTTTTGAAAGATTTTCAGGGTGGTTTATCACCATACCAAATTTCAACAAAATCGGAGATGATGATGCACGATGACTGTGTTGTTGTGGAATGCCCCATTTGCATTTACATTTAACTGATCTTGAGAAAATTATGTTAGCATAATTGTCATCTTGGCACTTTATAAATACTAAACAAACGTAGGCCTACTCAGATTGTTACCAAAGACAAAAATTCGGTTCAGATATCTTCCATGCATCTTCTAAACAGATTCTACAGCTCATAACCTTATCGAGTCTCTACTGACTGGTGCATTTTTAACAGCCTCAACACTGCAATGGTCTTCAAAAAAGAGAAGCTGGCCATTCTTGCGACCGCTTCTCTGCAAGCATGGCCATATGGATTCAATGAATGGATTAAATGGGTTGGTGCGCATGGGCTGAACCATTCAAAATCTTCTGAAAACGAGGCTGAGCCCACTAATCAACTACAACTTTATATTGGCAACAAGTTGGCTTGTGAGCGTGCCGAACCCATTTGGGCGTGCATTCAGAGTCCATTAACAGTTGTGTGGGTGAAGAGTGGGAAATATTTAATTTTTTTTAACATCTTACATCTGGGCTGCCCATGTCAAACCCATTTGGGGTTAAGGTCTGAAGCCCATTAACAGACACGATATCCGAATTTGGTGTGGGTGACAGATCACCTCATCGGCATGGGCTGCCCGTGTCAAACCTTGCAGCATTGGATTTTGTATGCTCTTGCTTTGAGTTGTGGCACCACATTGAGTCGAAGCAGTTCCTCGCAAGACTTCAATGAATGGCAGCCAGGTCTATGAATGAAGACATTACGGTACTTAGCTGCTGGCCAATTAGTCATTGCCACTTCAAGGACTGTCTTGGATTTTGCAACTGCAGTTTGACACTGTCCAGAGTGTAAACAACCTAGTTTACTACAAGTCTGCACCACAAGTGCTTATACTGATTCGCTCTAAATTCCTTCTCTTGAAGCATCTAAGTTGCCCTCTTGACATTTACACAGAACACATACTCCTAACTTACTCCCACACCTGCAACTAGTCCAAAAATTTCAAGCCATGTGACGTCTAACAACAACTTGGCATGGTAATTCAGCAGTGCTGATGGTAAAAGGCCTTGTGTGCGGGATATCATTCATTTAATCTAACAATGAAAAATTGACTAATATAGTGGCCTGCTGTGTAATTTTATGAGCAGTTTGAACAAGGTGAGTCTTGAGTTAAGAACGAAATGATATATTAGCAACTAGGGCAAAACCAATTTTGTTGTTTTTTGCCGATTCCGAATACTGGATAGCATAGGCCATTATTTGTAGATTCCGATTCTGATTATTAATAACGTATGTTCTTAAATCTATGCACTAAGGCCTAATTCGAAGTAAGTCAGCATTGGCTAATGGCATGGTGTCAGCTATCGATGCAGTAGGACAGAGGAACAGCCAACAGCCATTCCCTATACCGTAATGTATTTCTTCACTGATTGACAGGCCTAACGGTCGCCAGCCCCGTCCATCTGTGGCAGATAAAGGGTAGATTGAAAAAACAACTTACTAATTGGTGGGTTAGACCAGAGGTGGGCAAACTACGGCCCGCGGGCCGGATCCGGCCCGCCAACACTTTTCATCCGGCCCCCACAATCCTTCAGAAATTTTTTTAAAAAATCAGACCGCGAGAAGTTTTCTTCGTTTTAATCAAGTGGCGCTGCTGTCTTGCTTACTATTCCGGTCTTGTCTTTCATAATAACTCTATGCATTAACTCTGCCGATCTGCCCCACTTCCCTGCAGAGGTTTCTGCATATGATCTGTATACCCAGACGTGATTCCGTTCAAGCAAAGCTAATGTTGCTTTCAAAGCAGATGAGAGAACAAAACTACGGGAAATATAGCCTTCAGCTTTGAAGTTTGATAGAAGAGTTCTCCAGACGATTTGTGGATTTTATATCAATTGACAAGGAATTTGCTGTGCTTATAATACCGTTCACATTTGACATTGACAATTTAGTTCCTACGGAACTTCAGCTGGAGTTAACCGACCCACAACGTGACATTGTTCTCAAAGAACAGCTCAAAGAATTAGGCCTGATAACATTCTTTTCTTCGCTCAGGAAGGAAAAATTCTCAAATCTACAAACTTTTGTTTTAAAAATATTTGTGTTATTCGCATATACTTCATACTTACACCTGTCAACAAAGATTTTCAACTATGAAGATAAACAAATCCAGGTGCAGGTCTCAGTTAAGTGATCTAAACTTGAACTCGAACTGTGAGTGGCAACCAGCGCAATCACTCCGGATTATGGAAAACTTGTTAACTAAATGCATGTTCACATGTCAGTCGCACACATTACTAGCAGCCAAAGTGTATTTAATATACTATAAATAGTAAACTTCTTTTCGTGTTAGTCGTTATCAAAAGTTAAAAATTTGTTGTCCGGCCCTCCGAATTTTTTTGGCGTTTATTGTGGCCCCATGTGCAAAAAAGTTTGCCCACCTCTGGGTTAGACATTCTGGATCCAAATAATTCCGGATAGTCCAAAATTCAGCAAAATTGGTTTACCGATCCGGATTTCGGTTATGCCTTATAAGCAACTGAGCAGAACAAACGTGTACAATGACAGCATTCCAAAATTTAGGTCCATCAACTGAAAAAGCTCTTTGCCAAGAACAGTTGTAGCATTAGGTATGACCAGGGAAAGACTGAGGCATCATGGTTATTTGAATAATGTTATGCTGGCCTAAATGATGTTAAAGTCATCAAGAACAAAAAGTTTGTCAGTAAGTGAACAGTGAGCTGTTCCTGTGGACTGTCCTGTGGAATAAGGACTAAGTTTAGTACTGTGGCTTGCCAGACTTTGATGTTTTATAAACTTTGAGCTCCAATTTGAAACAAGTCCTTTGCTGAACAGGAAGCCAACACAAAAGATTTGAGCACAGAGGTTATATGTTCATATTTTGATGTAATTTAGTTGTTGCTCTAACTAAGGGGTTTGGCCTTTTTGGAGTTCCAGCATGTTAGACTGTCATACCAAGAAGAAGACAGTAACAGTAATCGAGGGAACATGAGACAAGCGCCTTTGCAAGATATATCTCCTAATCACGTTTGTCATGAATGTACATATATGATGACTTAAAAATTAAATACCATTTACACAGTAGAATAAAAAAAATACTTCCAACTCAACAAAATAAATCATCCAGATTTCTTTAGTTGCTGTGGAGGAACCAATAGTAGAAATTCAGATTTGAAGGGTTGTAGTGTAGTCATTTTAAATTAGAGATTGATTAATACATAATATAATATTGATCAATTTATGCCTATGATTTTTAGGTGAATTTCTGGTTGAAAATATTCTGGCATCAGACGATCTTGAGTTGGCTTTTGTCTGGAATCGAAATTCAGAGATAGTTCTCGCTAAGTTAGGAGAATGCTACACACTGCACAATCTTAATGAATTTCATACCAGGTAAGATTAATAGTGCTAAGTAATGAAAATATCAATTTTTGAAAGCATTTTTTGTTTTTTTACAGGAATCTGAATAAATTATTTTGGAATTATGAGCTACTACTTGTACCTGAAAGTGGGTGTGTGTGCAGGAGACAAGGTCCTATGTCTTACTCAGTATACCAAGGACAAGGTCAGCTCTTGGTGGGTGTGCATTGCCACTGTTGGCCCCAGACTCTGGGACTCAAAGCACAAACACTTACAAAATGTTGTTATATGGGACTGTTTATTGCAGAGACCTGTGCTTGAAAGCCAGCATGAAGAGCATGCTCTTTGTTCTTTATGTGTTAGTTGTGGTCAGGTGTCTTTTATGATTTTTGTAGTGGTTCTTACTTGGCCTCAAGTCTTTTCTTGCAAACTTGTGTTAACTCTTCAGGGTTTATGTTGGCATTTAGATCTCGATTAAAAACTTATTTTTTGGACTCGTTTCCGCTGTAGACTGTTCCAGGTGTTCCTGTGTCTTCTCCGTTTGGCGTATGACCAGACTTAACCTGGAACTTGACATGCGCACAATCTTTGCTTAACACTTTTATGACGAGCTGTATTGGTTTCCCAGTCACTTTTAGTACACACTCGTCGTTAAAGCAATCATCAACTGGTACCTTGAGCATTATTACAGTGCTGCTATAGAATGTCTTGGATTATGATTTTGTTTAGATATTAGGATAGTTAGTATTACAACTGCTTAACTTACAGAGAACAGTTCTGAAATACTATAGTTACTGCATTTGACATAGGTTCAGCTGACGGAGTGCAGTGATGTGAAGTATTCTGTCTAAGTAAGGTTTATTGATTCAGTGTGTAACCAAGTTATCTGCCGCTATAACAGGAATCCAGATCTTATTGTTGAAGTCGCACATCCAGACATCACAAAAGAATTTGGAGCAAAGATTTTACAGGTTTCTGATTATATGGTAATGTATTTCAGGTATTTAGTTGTTTTTTTTATTAATTAAGGTAAATTAAACAGGGTCACTCCAATAATCAAAGTTGTTCTCTGCACCAGCCTAATGATGCTAAAGTAGAGACATTTAGTAATAAGTAAAGTAAGTAAATATATTCTTTATTTATACCAACTGCTTATACCACACTTTGGTTTACATATAGTTTATACAAAGTAAAGCATTCTTGTCAAAAATGTTTTCCTCATTAAATTGTCCGCTCTAGGTATTAATCGGTCATGCAGTCTTGGCCTCATGGAATAGTGCTGTGGCCTCAGCGGTGGGAGATGATGGTTCAGCACATGGCCCTCGTCATGCAGTACCGCTGCGAAGAGGCCCCCATCTGCAAGGCTACATAATTGCTCAAAGGTGGGGCTATCCGCAGGGAGATAATGCAGACGCACCAGACAGTCTAACACGGACTGCAGTCTGTCCCGCTCCTGTTGACCCGCGAAGCCCCACCATGCCGGGGACGCGTATAAGGTTGAAAATACACCAATACATGTAACTTCAACTCTGGTTATTTTATGAAGAGCAAATTATATGAATAAAATTAATTTGGTTACTAGTATGCAACTTGTGAAGTTGAGCCTTAACAGAAAATTGTAAATATTGACTATGAATAGAGAGGAGAGCTATATGTCCTACTAAATTTTATGGAGTTTTAATTTAAAAGCTGTTGAAACCATGATTACTAGTTAACATGAAATGGCTTGGTATAATAGGACAAGACCATTTACCTTTTTGTAGTTTGAAAAGCATACTGCTGTGGTTAAATATTAGCTTTAAAAGCACATGCCATGTAGATGGCTACAGCTTCCAACAATGCAAAATTTGCAATACCAGAACTTTGTGTTAAACTCTTGATGATTCAGATGATGAGTGCTGTTCTAAAATAAGACACATGGGCGCACAAGAGAAGAACAGTCCATTATTAAAGATAACTGCAACAGACAGTAAAGTGTATGAATATTAGCAACTAATTATTTAGCTTTGGCATATGGGGGTAGCTGGCCAGTGCTCTCCACCGTTGCACTATCTTTCCAGTGACAATTCACAGTCAGTGTACTGGAACATTACATGACACATATATGTGATTTTGGAGATTTTTCTGCAGTGCTTATTTCTGCATAATACAAATAAGTTTGAACTAATATTTTCAAGCATTAGCATCTTTTTATGAACTGTAGATTGGATCACCAACAGCATTAGCAGATGTAGCACTGTTTTCTAATCTGAGAAAGGCTGCCAACGGACATGGTCTTTATGTACCAAGCGGTGCATTATGGGGTGGTGAAGATTTACAGAAAATGGCCGACGCTGGAACCCTGCAGGTATCGTAAGAATCCGAGTTGCTAATTCTCAAATTGAATTTACACAAAATAAATTGACATAAAAACCCAGAAAATTTTGATGGGGCAATCCAAAACACTCATTTCAATTCGTTCTTCAGATGTGCTTTGACATAGGCTTTGACCATAAACAATTGTTAACACACTTGACCAGCAGATAAACACAAGAGTGTGTGTTACGCAATAACCTGCACGACGAGCGATGTGATGCATGGAGAACAATATGTGACCAGCTGTATGAACACTCCTCGGTGTAAAATTCCCCTTGGTAGCTCGCCAAGTCAATGCATGATAGTCAGATGGTCTGATAATCCAGCAATAACTTGGAGCCGTCAAGTGGCGTACTGACTCAGTATACCCTATTCCGACCCCAGGACTGTTGCTTTGTGGAGCTCCTTTAGCCATTGGGGTATTCATCTGTAACCTTGGGCATGAAGCCTCGCTGTACCTAAGGAATTGGGACCCCTGGAGAATTCAATACTGACAAGCAGTGCAGTATTGATCCCCGGGATTTGGATGCACCTGCCAGGAGTTACAACACATCATGGGCTAGAGGGCTAATGAATGGTATCAGGCCAATAGCCAAGCTGGAAGCTTGAGGGTTATCTATTTGTGAGGCTCACTTGTTGACAGCACATCTATTACAAACTTGTATCTCTTACCTTCAATACCCTTCAGACCTCTCAAGTCTCAACCCTCTTACCATTGCCAGCCTCCACTATCCAACCGCCCTGGTGTACTCGTTCTTGTAGCTTTGTCTATCTTGTCATACAGTCTTCTGTACTCTATGATTCTGCTCTTTGGAACGAGCTTTCACAAAATCTCCATCAGTTCACTCATGTTCCACACTTGCCTATCAATCTCAGTACTCTCTGCTTCGTGTTCTCTCCTAAAGCTTCCTGATGACAGCTTAAAATCAAACTTTTCAAGCTATCCTATGCTGGTTTTGCTGCTACAGCATCCTAATGACCACCATCACCAACGATTTCCACCATAGCGTCATGCTGTCTCCTTGACCTGACCTTTCCCCAAGTTTCTGGTCTTCCTAACATGACTTTTGTGTGACGCCAGTGGCGTCACTAGGGCTGGTGTCACCCGGTGCAGAAAGTCATGGTGTCACCCTAAAAAATGTGATGACCTTTTTTTAGGAATTCGTCTCCCAAAAAAAGTGATGACCTTTTTTTAGGGATTCGTCTCCCAAAAAATTTCATGACTTTTTCATCTTGCAAAAATTTCATCATTTTCTCATGTTGGGTGTCACCCCCTCTGAGGGTGTCACCCGGTGCGGTCCGCACCCCCCTCGTGACGCCACTGTGTGACGCTGAGAAATTTCGGAGAATTACATACACCGGGTCTTTGCTCAAGAAGATAGGCCTGTTTGATCTGATTTGCAGGCACTTAAGGTTACAATGACATTTCATCCAAAAAGTCTCAAGCTTCTGGGAAGTTTGAAAGAGAAAAATGAACTAGTAACAGAAAGAACTATTCTCTATGAAGGTTGGCTGTTCAACTTCATCCTTTTCTTATTGCATGTACTTTTAGTCCTCAGCACTGTACTAGGTGCGGAAAATAAGCAGTAATTGTACAATGATATAGATATTACTACTAATAAGAATAACAGTAAATAAATACTGAGACTGGGTCAGCTTTATATATGCTGTGAATCAAATTTTTTCATAATGAGACAGTTTTATCTTGGGTTAAAAAATGAATTACTCCTCAATCTCAATTTTCAGATTTTTTATATTTTCTTCTTGCCACTCACTATCTTGGTACATATATGTACACTTTGAATAAAACATTTGTTGTAGCAGTAGTGTATTATAGTTTATCTCTATTAGTAATTTTTCCTTAGTATTTAAGTTGTAGGCAGGCTGTCTGTGAATTGTGGTCAATTGCACTCTACATTCCCTTTTTGCCAGATTATACTCAAGTACGAATGGTTATTGGTTAGCATATAATTATGTATTTATGTATGTGCATGCTATAAATAGACCCTGTTAGTATCCTCTTCACAGTACATACTACATGTTGCTAGAACATTTCTAATATGGTCAAAAATTTCTTTCTGTCTAATAGAATCTCCAATGACTTAATATTATTTTATGAAGATAAATCTAGTGCACAGATTGATTGTAGTGGTGGATTTCTGTTGTGTGATGCAGGTTGTGTGCATAACTTGTGTTCTTTGGCACCAAATAACGTGAACACAATGGCTGCTGCAGCAATTGCTGGCCATAATCTTGGATTTTTGGGGACGCAGGGTTGTTTGATAAGTGACCCAGAGTAAGTAGTATTGGAAAATCTCGTCAAACTTTGAAATGGTGAAAGATTGCAAATATTTTTAACTTTGGCCCAAAGCCAGCAAATGTGTGGTTTTAAAGCCAGTAAGTGACGACAGGAAGCTTTTTTGATTGTCTGCAAAAATTTGTCATTTTTTTAAATAAATTATAAAATTTATTCTCTAATTTTCGATGTCTGTTAATTTCATAGTTTCATTCGTCAACAGATACGTTTTTATTTCTCATTTATGCTGAAAATTATGCCCTTTGGCCTTAATAATTATGTATTGTGTTCACTGTAAAAAATTCAAGGGAATACTGGTACAAGTCCTCATTCCCATACTTCGTTACCATCTGAACATCAGCTCTCTGTTCTGTAGCCCCTACTCTGACGAATTACCTCACTGAAAACAAAATTCACATATACAGCAATTAACAAAACATGGCTGTGTCCATCAGACCTCCTTTAAACTATAATTCCTCAATTTTACTGCTACAAGAACCACAGCCAAGTGGTAGTGGAGGTGGATTAAGTTTACTTTACAAATTCTAGTTGCCTTTGTCTAGTTTAGATCTGTTGTCCAAATACCTCAAACCTACTCTTTTGAACCTATTGTATAACAAAGCATTGATGAACCAGAAATGTTGATCATAGATTTTCCATAGATTACACTTGGCCTTAGTGAAATATGATACTTCAGTGAAACTCGCAAAGGTGACCTTCAAGTATTTTAGCTGATGAGAGTACTTAATTGACCTGCAACTACAGTACCCTACCTTTCTGCTGTTAATTTCATACTTTTCATTTCATGGTTAACTTGTATACTGTTGTACTTTATTAAAGACTTGATGCTTTTTTAAATAAAAGTTTTTATATTGACTTGTTTTTATGGCTTTCTATCGCATGACTGTGAGCTCAATATTTTGTGGTTAAGGGTCGGTGATTGGCATGTGGTGCAAGTTGATGCCTGGGGACAGGGAGACATTGCTGCCGGTAAGGCTTTCCATGTCCAGACTATTCGACGCAACCCAGCTCGTGTAGGCTCCGTCACTGGTTCAGCCACTCGTCTGGCCTTCCTTGCCTGTCTTAAACGTAAGTTGTTTCAACTGATTTTACTTCCCTGTAACTATCTGCAGATAATGACATTGGGTAAAAATCTTTAAATGTAGTTTGCCTCTTTTATTTTACATGATAACATGCTGTGTCACATCCAGGGGCGTCTACACCATAGAAACCTTGGAGCAAATGCTCCATCCACGAAATATGGGGGGAAGATCTGTCAATGTGTGTACCACCATTTTAGGGGGGAAGGAAGGGGAGGGCAGAAGAAGAGGGGGAAGGGGAAGTTGCTCCAATGACTTAGGGGGGGGGGGGTAGACGCCCCTGGTCACATCATGCTTGTAAACTGGTGTTGGCAAACAAGGTTCGAATGATTGTCTGAGTATACTTTATAGTTTCCTATGATATGGTGGTAGATCTTGTCCATTAATTTGTTTGAGAAGTAAGAAATATGGAGGTATTAAAGAGCACAACTTTTCTAATTTAAGCTAAAGTTGAGCAACATTACTTTTCTGACACCATCTAAAGTTATTAATGTTCTGTGAAAAGTTACTATACTGTACAGTTTTCCCAGTGCTGTACTGAATGTTGTGTCTCATGGTACCGGTACATACTATTTCATCTGGTTATAAATAACATGAGGTTTGCGAGATAGCTGTAAATGTCTTTTTCTTGCGGATTGTGACTCATGGATTATGTGTATTTGAATGTGCATTTGCACTTTGTATCTCCAGACCAACTACACCAAAATAGACTTCTCAAACTGATAAACTCATATGTACATAAATGTATTTTTTTAAATTTTAGGTGCATGTGGAAGGGGTTGTGGCATTCACCTGTGCTGATTAAGCTAACGGAAACAACCAGGTTGCAGCGCCATACAAAACTGCATTTACAACTCGAGAAATCAGAAGCAAAAAGTTGAAAATCTAGAGCATGACGAATAAAAGTTTAATGGCTTAGTTTAGTAATACGTGTAAAATTAATATTGAGAAGGCTACTTAATTATCAGCTGAATGTTCATATATACACACTCAGCCACAGCAAAACTTTGGTATTTCGAACTTCCGGTTATGTAGAATAGCGGTCAACGGCCTTGCCACAATCCATGCAAAAACATACAAATATAGCTCTGTTTTATCGAACATGCTTAATTGCTTATATTGGTCTTGCTTTTGTCGAATGCTATGTTTGGTCCTTATCAAACAATGAGCATGCAGATATATATCAAAGTTCAGGGTCACTCTGCGTCTCGATGCTATTGGCCTAGTTGTAGCTGACTGATGAATAATTTAAGAGATTCGAATACTGCAAACCAGTGAATTCCTCTTTCGCTATAAGCATGATGTTACCTCACACTTTTGCTGATTACCGGTATGTTAACACCAGCTCTGCCACTCATTCCTACAGTACTAGAACAGACTCTAATTAAAGACCGATCTTTGCCCAAACTACTACCTGCAAATTCTCTGCTCTATTAAGATAACTGGTCCCACCGTCTGTAATAATCTCCCTTCACGTTATTCAGAACGTGACTTGCCTCCTTGTCTAAGAAACGTGCGTACACACTTTGAATATAAAACTACTTTTTATATCCTTTGTTTATTTAAAAAAAAATAGCATTAGATAAAATAGATAATGTTATAATTTCAGTTGTAATTCAAATCACTCCCACTTCCAAATATTATATTATCAACTTCCACCTGTAACAGCATTGGTAGTTTGGTACATAGCGCGTCCCTGCTAGCTGGACTTCGGTCCCTTTATGTCCTGTTGTAACCCGATGTAATACTAACATGAAATCCGATCACGTGTTCTTGTTTTTTCTGTTTTTCGTGGGAGCAATAAAAAACCTGTGTTGTGTTATATGTTTGTACACCGTAATGCGGCTTAGAGCTGGTATAATGAAACTTGTTCTTTATACCTGAATGTATTAATTTAGCAAAAAGGGTTGGATAGCTGACCATTTCAGCATCACATATGGCTCCATGTAGGCCTACATAGTGTACGAGGTTTTGTGACTTGATACACATTAGCCCAATGATGTTAAGCTGGCTGGGCTCTGTTCTGGCCATCAGATCTCAACTAAAACATGTTTCCTTGGACTTAAAACTTTCTCCGTACGTATGCCGTTTCTTCTCGGACTCTCTTCTTGGCTTTGGACCTAACGTTCGTGCCCTAGAATTAGGATTACACACAACCGTTTGTTGGCCTAGTACAGTGCTGGGCACTAAACTATTTTTTTTTTAGTTAAACAAACTATTTTCCAACTAAAAAAATAGTTTAACTAAAGTTGGCAACTGATTTTGGAAATTAGTTAACTAAACTAAAAAAAGTAGTTAAACTTTTTCCCAACTTTTTACGACAAACATTTTCACAATAAAAGACGTTAAGTGAACTGTAATAATGCAAAGCATCAATGACAATTTCACCTTCAAACTATGCAATGTGTACTGTAAGTAGTGTATGAATTTGAAAACACAGGCTTAATGCTAAAACCATGCAGTGTTAAAATGTTTTTTTGCTGACAATGTTCAATGTTCACTGTGGAATAATAGGTGCATATTGCTGATTTTTTTAGTTAAACTTTTTAGTTAGCAACTAAAATTTTTTAGTTAAACTATGGTTTTAACTAAACTATTTTTTTTAGTTAAACTTCTTCCTTAACTAAACAATTTTAGTTAAACTAAAAGTTAGCAACTTTTTAGTTAACTATTGCCCATCACTTGCCTAATATATCGACAATCAACCAGTCTTGTCCTCGAGACCAAGATCTTAATTGGTCTCGAGTGCACTTGAGTTCGTTTTTAAAAGTCTTGGTATAGAGACCAAAAGTCTTGGTCTTGATCTAGGTCTTGAGGTTCAAAGTCTTGGTCTTGCAAGACCAAGACTTGGCTGTCAGTATGAACAATCATTTAGCAAAACTCGAGAAGTCAAATAATTTATGTATCAAGCCTGCTTGCGTCATATGACAAATATATCTAAGGACGGATACAAGTTCTGTTGGTCAGGAAAACCCATCGGCAGTAGCAACAGTTATGCTGTATCAGACGGTCTCAAAAACCATGGGAGGATTTCAAAAGGAGTCACTATCTGTAGGCTACATTTACATCCAGTGCTTGAAAAGCTACTGTGTGTGCCAGCGACTTCAGCGCCTCTAACGTATTTTTTCACATGGAATTTTATGAGGCCCACAAGGCACGTCTTGGTCAGAAATTCTGAGAGAATTGGTTTTTATAAAATACAAAAGGAATTTGGAATTAGGGGCGCCCGCAGACTGAAAAAATTGGACGCACAACAAAATTTTCAATTTAGATAACAATTTAGAGAATTGGTTTTTATAAAATACAAAAGGAATTTGGAATTAGGGGCGCCCGCAGACTGAAAAAATTGGACGCACAAAAAAATTTTCAATTTAGATAACATCTAAATGCATTAACATACCGTATTGCCGTTTAACAAGATACTGTTTTCTGTGAGCATTTACTTCCGCTCTTGATTAAAAGTAATTTAAGAATGTTCTGTTTTGCATGTTATGTAGGTGATTCAATTTCTTTCAAAAATATCGATGCGAAGCCTATTCCTTGTGTGGATTTGATTTGGTGGGTGGACGGACGTGCGTCACGCTGCGGGCGCCTCTGTAAAATTGGAATAACAATTTGCATGAAGGACTTTGTAAATACCAGTCTTGTTGTCAAGACCTTAAACCTCAAGACCTTGAACCTCGAGTCTCAAGACCAAGAACCTCAAGACCAAGACCAAGACTTTGAACCTCAAGACCAAGACTTGAACGGTTGAACCTCAAGACCAAGACCAAGACCCAAAAAAATCCCATTCAGGCCAAGACTTCTTTTCCTTACACAAAAATTGAGGAGTCGATATTTTAATGAAAACGACTGCAGAGAATTCCGAATTCGTATTTACAAAAGTCCTTCATGCAAACTGTTATTCCAAATGCCTTTTGTATTTTATTTTACAAAAACTTCGCTCAGAATTTTCTGACCAAGACGTGTCTTGTGAGCCTCATAAAAATTCCGCCACTTTCCATAGCTACGTGCTGAAGTCGCTGGCACACACAGTAACGTTTCAAGCACTGGATGTAAATGTACAAATCGTGAGCCTTTTTGATATCCTCCCATGGTTCATCAGACCGTCTGGCTTCAGAAACAAGTCTCGACAGGGCTTCCATATACAGCATAACTTAGTTGCTGCTGCCAATGGGTTTTTCTGACCAACAAGACTTGCATCCGTCCGTAGGTATTTGTTGTAGGTTATGATGCAAACAGGTTTGATAAGTTTTAAAATTCTTGAGTTTTGTTAAATGACTGTTCATATTGACAGCCGGTCTTGGTCTTGGTCTTGCGAGACCAAGACCAAGACTTTGAACCTCAAGACCAAGACCTTGAACCTCAAGACCAAGACCAAGACTTTTGGTCTCAAGACCAAGACCAAGACTTTTAAAAACGAACTCGAGTTCACTCGAAACCAAGACCTCGGTCTCGAGGACAACAAGTCTGCCTAAATATAATTATATATATATATATATATATATATATATATATATATATATATATATATATATATATATATATATATAATTCACCAAAACATTGGTAGCACAAAACCAAAATATGAAAAACGAAAAATAAGACAAAGTATTTGCCTTTCTTTTCAGAATCTGGATAGTACGCTATCCCAAGCTGCTGTAATACAGTAATAGGGCAAGCAAATAAAACGGTCTTTTGTCGAATAGTGGATAAGCTGGTTTCTGCGACTTCGCTTTTTCAGGAGCTGTGGAAATCTCGAGATTACGATTAGACCAAAGATTTAGAGTACTTATCGTAATAGTTGATCGCGTTTGATTTGCCCAAAGCACGATGTATCTTACATCGTGCCCAAAGGTAGGGAACCAGACGCGTGGCGTATGAATATCTGATCGATCGTAGTTAGCAGGAACTATTTTGAGTCGTCATTTTCTGTGTGGCTTCTATTGATACAAGTGTTTAAATTAGTAAATTACGACTGCGGTTTCACCCAACGAATCCTTTTCGAAATGGCTGACAGGGATGACAACGTCTACAAAGCCAAGTTGGCTGAACAGGCAGAACGATATGACGGTATTTTTACTTTTTTTTGCAATATATTTAACACGGGCGGCCGATAAGTGGAAGTGGCCAAGTCAGTGCAAGTTCCTGGTTACCCGAGATTAATGAAGTCCTTTGCATTTCCTCGTTCGTTCTACGAGTTTTATGAAACAGTTAATCTTTTACATAATTTGACGGACATTCTGTATTGCCTAAATATTTTTCTTTTAGGATATAATCTGGCACTATGATTTATTGACGGTTACACCTCTCGTAATGTAAATGAGGCGTTTTCTAGAAATGTGCGAATTCAGGTGGCAACATGACTGTCTTCTTTCGGTTTGGCGAAGCGCGAAATGCAACGGCTGCCTCACCCAACCACTCTCTGCCTTTGCATCATTCTTATTGTACACCATATGATGTATTTTGCGATTTGTTCCAAATCTATAAACAATGTTGTGATGAGCATAGTTATGTATCTCTGGAGACGAGGCGGCCGCCATCTTGTTTTTGTCGCAGACTAATCAATAACTAGCTGGTTCGTTAGCTGGAACTTTGTGTATTATGTAGCTTACCAGAATCTCTCTTAATCATTCAGAATTTTTTTGAGTGCTATTAAAGCACTTCCCATTTAAAGTGACATTGCAGAAGTATACAGAACTTTGTGTTAGTCACTTGTGTACCACTTCTCAGAATTGTAATCCATGTATCTTCTGAGTCATCTGATTGTTTTTATATTTCAACTCCACTCAACAGCTATTGGAAATTAAGAATCTTTCATAAGGATTTATAGATAGAGGTTTTATGCTTGAAAACTGGTTTCACACTGATTATGGTAATTTTTTTAATTGAAGATGTGTATGATGCTTGCACTGAATATAATGAAAATCCAAATATCTGAGATAACAATAACTGTCTTTTATAATTTCATTCATTCATTCAAAAATTTAATATAGCGCACCTTTAAGAAACCTACTCAGAAGCGCTCCCAGCCCAGCCACGGCAATAGAGATTAGACTTGAGCAGCTTGTAAAAAGCAGATGTGTTACCCCTGGGGAGAAGGCGAATCGCTAATGGAAGACCATTCCAAATGGAGGGCCCAGTTATAGAGAAAGCCCCGGCGTTGCCTAATTGTGGAGCGAACCCGAGGGACTAAAAGTTCTCCAGAAGAAGACCGAAGAGCACGCCGACCAACTGAATTAGAGACCGGGCGGCAGAGCTCGCACAGATAGGCCGGGGCACAGCCTAAGAGACCGTGCCAAACCAGTACAGAAACCCTATAGCAGATACGCTGCGGGACAGGGAGCCAATGCAGCACATCGCGCATGTATGCAGGGCATATTTAGGGATGCGTCCAATGAGCCGAGCAGCTGACTCATATCAATTTGCCTCTAGAAAGGAAGTACACTTTAGACCATTTTTAAGAGATGGCATGAAAGTATGATACAAGGAAAGGTATATTGCAGGAATGGTGGTCAGAGCATATTTTACTTAGGTGAACTGTAAAAAGTAACAAATGTTCAGCTTACCTGAAATGGTAAGGTATATGATAATGCAGTAGAGATAATTATGAAATCGTATTTGTTATGTTGTTAAACTGTATGCAGCTACTCAATAGGTAAAGTGCCATGAAACTTCTTGATTCTAGATACTCATATCAAGTTCCTTCCAGTGCATAATGACTCTTGCTAAAGTGTTTTGTTGCTGTAAATGTCTGTTGCAGAGATGGTCGAGTGTATGAAAAAGGTGACAGAACTTGGTGTGGAATTGTCGGTGGAAGAGAGGAACCTGCTGTCTGTCGCCTACAAGAATGTCATTGGCGCCAGAAGAGCGTCTTGGCGAATCGTTAGCAGCATTGAACAGAAGGAGGAAAGCAAAGGCAGCGACGACAAGCTGAAACTGACAAAAGAGTACCGTCAATTGGTGAGATGGAATAACGAGATGGAAAATTGCATGAACTGCACCTTTTTTAATTTTAAAATGTTTGCATATGGCAATGCAGTTGTTCTAATGTACAACAAACATGTTTATTCTTCAACGTATTTATGACAGAACAAGTATGACTGTGTCAGATGATTAGCACTTTAACGGCGAGAGTGTACTAAAAGCGACTGTGAAACTAATGCAGCTTGTCGTTAAAGTGTTAAACAGTAAGTGATGCTATGTAACATTTGGCACTAGTAAGGTGTTGGAGCAGTCCGAACAGCATGGTATCAGCTTAAACAGTTTGAGCTGTAGCAGCCATGATTAGGAAAGCCTTTTGTGAACATGTAATACTGTAAACTTTAGTCTTTAGGCATGTGTGATGTGTTATAATTTTATTATATACGTGGTGTGCTATATTCTTGATGAGTGACAGGTTGAAAAAGAACTCCGAGATATCTGTCATGATGTCCTTGCTGTTCTGGACAAGCATCTGATTCCAACTGCTGCAACTGGGGAGTCTCGAGTTTTCTACTACAAGATGTGAGTTTGGAATTTGTTCAGTAGCTTAAGCAGACAGTTATTCTTTCATCGAATTGATCTTTATTAGATTATATGTTTGATTTAACCCTTTGGACAATGGAGACCAAAAAATCAGCCTCGAATTTAGAAGGAAATTATACACGAAAACCATTCTCACAATCTAGCGTTATTTCCCAACAGGATTTTATAGCGGCCTGTACTCAGTTAGTGCTCACACAACACGCACTTGTATGTTTCAGTGCATATACAGGGTGGCGCAAAGAAAGTGGGACCGCCTAGTATAATATCAAGTAATAAATTTCTGTGTAAGTTTTTCTTCTAAGAAAACAAGGGTGATTCCATGTCAGTTCAACCAAAGTGATTGACACGACCGACTCGGATTTACTTGAAATTTTGCCCACTTGTTGGGCCACATAAGATATGTATAAACCTGCAAAGAAAATTTTTTCGGTCAACTACATTCCGAGATACGGGTCGGCGAAGTTTGACCCAACCCGCTCGACCTCGTACCTTTGGACGTCTGTATCTCAGCTTATATGAGAGCTAGGAAGGTGTTCTTGGTGTCATTATTCAGCTCTTTTGATGAACTATTTGGGCAAATTAATCATGACTGTTTAAAAGTTTAACATCAAACCCATATTCCACAAATTAGCACTTTAACCTTGACCTTGACTTTTTCGCAACTTTTTTAAAATCTGAAAAAATTCACACTTATACACTGAAGTGTCTTGAACATCCTCAGAAAAAATCAGGATGGGGTCTCTAACGGTTTTTTTTTCTATAATTTTTTTGTGTATACAGTTACGTGCAAACTTCAATATCGCTGTCTCCTTAAATTGATATCGAACATGTTCAACTTGCTACTTTTGTCTATAGTTCATTCTAGTAATTTTGAAGTGTCTTGAACATCCTCAGAAGACATCAGAATGGGATCTCTAATAGTTTTGTTACTACAAAACTTAGTCTAGATTGAGGTATATGCCAATTTGTAGGAAATCTGTTTTCTGCCAACACTGCTTGACACAACATATGAATTTCTAAGTCTTAAAACAATATAGTTTGAACTATACTCTTGAATAAGTAGAAGAATAGAAGGAAAGATATATGAACAAAAAAGAACATGAATTAAGAGCACATGTATTCATTCATTCAGAAAATTTATAACTAGTGCTCCTTCAAGATATGTACTCTTTGCTATATATATATATCCAATGCTCTTAATACATGTTCTTTTGTTCACACATAGTTTTAAGTTATTCTTAGGAATTTCTTGGTGTACAATTTAACAACTTTTATCACAGTTCTCAGGAGGGCAGCTTTCTAATTTAACCACAAAAAATTTCCAAGCTGGTAGCAGTTAATCAGAGAAAAGATGTCTGAAGGTAAGCTACAGGACTTCAGACATCTTTTCTCTGATAAACTGCTACCAACTTGGAAACTTTGAAGTTGTACACAAAGAAATATATGTTATGTTTTCAAGCAGTTTTGGCAGAAAACAGATTTACTACAGATTGGCATATACCTCCATCTAGACTAAGTTTTGTAGTAAACAAACTATTAGAGATCCCATTCTGATGTCTTTTGAATTTCAAGAACTAACTGAAAATTTTCATCAGAAATGTAGGCAAATGACACAAACACCACCACTTTCTTAATAACATTTGTCTTATCCATGCTTTTCCAAATCAATTTTAACAACTATTATCACAGTTCTCAGGAGGGCAGCTTTCTAATTTTACCATAACAAATTTCCAAGTTGGTAGCAGTTTATCAGAGAAAAGATGTCTGAAGGTAAGCTACAGGACTTCAGACATCTTTTCTCTGATAAACTGCTACCAACTTAGAAATTTTGAAGTTGTACACAAAGAAATTCCTAAGAATAACTTAAAACTATGTGTGAACAAAAGAACATGTATTAAGAGCATTGGATATATATATATAGCAAAGAGTACATATCTTGAAGGAGCACTAGTTATAAATTTTCTGAATGAATGAATACATGTGCTCTTAATTCATGTTCTTTTTTGTTCATATATCTTTCCTTCTATTCTTCTACTTATTCAAGAGTATAGTTCAAACTATATTGTTTTAAGACTTAGAAATTCATATGTTGTGTCAAGCAGTGTTGGCAGAAAACAGATTTCCTACAAATTGGCATATACCTCAATCTAGACTAAGTTTTGTAGTAACAAAACTATTAGAGATCCCATTCTGATGTCTTCTGAGGATGTTCAAGACACTTCAAAATTACTAGAATGAACTATAGACAAAAGTAGCAAGTTGAACATGTTCGATATCAATTTAAGGAGACAGCGATATTGAAGTTTGCACGTAACTGTATACACAAAAAAATTATAGAAAAAAAACCGTTAGAGACCCCATCCTGATTTTTTCTGAGGATGTTCAAGACACTTCAGTGTATAAGTGTGAATTTTTTCAGATTTTAAAAAAGTTGCGAAAAAGTCAAGGTCAAGGTTAAAGTGCTAATTTGTGGAATATGGGTTTGATGTTAAACTTTTAAACAGTCATGATTAATTTGCCCAAATAGTTCATCAAAAGAGCTGAATAATGACACCAAGAACACCTTCCTAGCTCTCATATAAGCTGAGATACAGACGTCCAAAGGTACGAGGTCGAGCGGGTCGGGTCAAACTTCGCCGACCCGTATCTCGGAATGTAGTTGACCGAAAAAATTTTCTTTGCAGGTTTATACATATCTTATGTGGCCCAACAAGTGGGCAAAATTTCAAGTAAATCCGAGTCGGTCGTGTCAATTTCAGTTGCAAATTTGGTTGATTTGACACGGAATCACCCACAAGTAAATTGTTGCCAAATGATAATTTATACAAAATCAGAAATCAAAGTCAATGTGTCCTCCTCGGTTCTCAACAGTTTTTTCTAAATGTCTGCGCCACTGGTCAATGCTTCTGTTTATAAACTGCTGAGAGAGTTTTTGCCACTCTTCAACAATGGCCAGTTTCAATTGATCTATTGTTTCAAATTTATGACAAAGGTAGACTTTTGTTGAAGAGCACCCCAAATAGCATAATCTACAGGGTTTTAGTTCCGGGCTATTTGGGGCCACATGTTTGGTTCGATGAAGGTGACATTCTCCCGAAGAAGGAAGTTGATCGTGTTTCTTGCCGTGTGCGAAGGAGCTCCGTAAAAATGGCATAAACTATAAAGATGGCGACTGGAAGTTCACGAAATAGTGACGTCACACGTTGAGTTAGTGAGTAAGGATATTTTTTCAGTTTAAAAACCGCCCAAAACATAATTTGATTTATATTGCACAAGATTTCATGAGGCGGTTCCACTTTTTCTGCACCACCCTGTATATGTATATATACAATAGATACATATATGTATCGTTGTGACTGTTCAGTGTTCACCTCTGTTCATAGACCTCTTTGCATGCATAACAGCGAAAATGACAGTAATAATTCATCGTGTGTTTTAGCATAGTGTCTCTTTTTTACAATGCAGAAACATAAAGTAGTAAACGTATAATCTAGCAGAAACGATGAGAGACATAAGACATTTGTTCTGTATTGTTTCTTCTTTTATCTGCCTTTGCACCTATTTGGTACAAATGAGTACACTGACCACACACTGTCAGTGGGAAGATAAGACAGCGAGGGTGAGGACTGGCCACCTGCCCTCATGTGCCCAGGCTATGAAATTAAAGTTGCTAGCACTTCATATCCATGTTACCTCTCAGGTAACATGGATATGAACTGTTCTTGTTTGTGCGTATTGAATTATTAAGGTTGAGTATATGCACACCTGTTCAATTTCCCAAACAGATAATGTCAGTTATTATACATATAAGTAGTGTAATTGAAGTAAAGAGAGCTGTATTAGATTTGTTAAACTTTTAAAGTTCTTGGTATTGGTATTAAATTTCTGCCTACTTATGTTATTTTCATTATCATCACAACCACTCATGATGTTACTGGAAATCTTGCTTTCAGGAAAGGAGACTATCACAGATACTTGGCTGAGTTTGCAACTGGTAATGACAGGAAGGAGGCTGCCGAAAATAGTTTGGTTGCATACAAAGCTGCCAGCGACATCGCCAACACAGAGCTGCCGCCCACCCATCCAATTCGTCTTGGCCTGGCCCTGAACTTTTCCGTCTTTTACTACGAGATCCTGAACTCTCCAGAACGAGCATGTCGCCTTGCAAAGACAGCGTTTGATGATGCCATTGCTGAGTTGGATACCTTGAGCGAAGAGAGCTACAAAGATTCAACCCTCATAATGCAGCTCTTGAGGGATAATCTGACTCTGTGGACCAGTGACATCGGCCCCGATGGTAGGCAATGGATGAAGATTACTTAATGCATCTTTTTAACTCATTTAGTACAGAATATTAAATTATATTTCTATCTTTTTTATCTCGTTTTGTACTAAAGTGTCATCTGAGAAAATTGACTACTTTTCAGTTGTTCAGAGTTATTATGAAATTAACTTGAGACTTGCAGCTAAAAAATTTGAGACCTTTTGGTAACTGAATCTTTAGGTTTAGTCTGATTATCATCTGCATAAGCTGAAATGTAGATGTAAAAGCTGATGTGAAACTAAAAAGTACAGCAATGATTGACCAATACGTCTTATATGCTTTTGGGTTATTTGTGCTGTAGATGCGGCCGAGGTTGGTGGAGAGGATGGTCACAAAGGTGAACAGCTTCAAGATGTAGAAGATGAGAAGGCGTAACTGTCAGATCACTAAGTAAATTCCATGACGATGCACTTGGTACAGTAGAAGATTGTCAAATATGATTGCTGCAATTTAGATGTGCTATTCACCAGATTTTTGTTTTGATGACATTTCACTGAAGTGTTGTCAGCTAACCACCTGTCAGGAGAGTATAGATGGTTCGTGTGATTCTCGCAGTATGATCGGTTGTTTTGTAAATTCTCTTTGAAATTTTCTTGTCTACAGAAATATGGACTTCTGTGCATCAGTTTGAAAGAAAAACTTGTGCTAAAAGTTACTTCAGTATAGGAGTTTTTTCTGGAAATTATAGAATAACATGCGTATTTACTTCTTATAACAAGCAAGGCTGTTTTATCAAGACTGGAGCATGGTGGCAATATTTGTCTTCTTCAGTACATTTTGATTGTTTAGTTACCAGTGGCAAGGCGATGCCTTTTGGTTGAATATTATAAGTAACAGAATAAAACTTAGTGGCTAATTAGTCCCTGCCTTGAACAGTGTGTATGGTCACAGTGTATGCTTTCTAAAGCATCTTGGGTAAAAATTTGGTAACTGATATTGTTGTTCAGGTGTACTTACAGCGAAATGCAAATTGCTCAGTTATAAAGATACATTTACACATCTAAGGTTGTGCAATTTTGATTACAATTTGTGCAGGAAACAAAAATAACTGCTTAAAAAGAAAACTAGTTGTCTTGGATGTGTGCATGTATGTATGTATGTAGTTAGACATGTGCTACAGCGCCGCAAAAGCGCTGCCTGCATTTTGCAGAGCCACTGAATTTTTTTGTTTTAGTTGTGGGATAACTGCTACTGACATTCAGTCATCACGTGCACATGCCTACTGGTTTTTCAGTAGATCTAATGACAAAAGTATGAGTTATGGCATGTTAAATGAGCCAGTTTAATTGGTTAATTTTTTATTTACATGTACTCTTATAAACCGACTGCGATATTACACTTCAGATCGTAATATATGGGAGATCCACAAGTACCTGCATGATTTTTGGATTTGACATTTTACTGTGTTGGACAACACTCTAGATGGCCGTAAATGTGGTTTTGTTGATGTGTTGCTCAATATCTTGTGCAGTTACCATTTAAAGAGAAATTTAAATCAGTATTTCAAAAGTTGAAAGTTACAGTACCATTTACCTGTTGTGAAGATAAATGTGTAGCTTGGATACTTGTGGCGAGTTGTAAGCCAAAGCCCATGAACACCACTAAGACACTAAGTGTGTGTGTTCCACTACAGCTCAGAACAGCAGTGCCAAACCTTTTTCAGAGCATGGCACTCGCTAACTCAGCAGCAGGTCAACAGCACCTCAGCCTTAATGTGTGATCTGTTTGTCTTAAAGGGTTAGTTTATTTTACTGACAACCAATGAGCCTTGTATTCAACAGCACTGTTGCAATGCTTTCTAGACTACTTCAAGTTTTTCAAATAATTGTAGGCCTATGTGAGTAGTGATAATCATAAAATTTTTATGGAAAAAGCTGTTATGGTTCTGCCATCCAGCCGCAGCACTCCTTGAGCAGGTTCACGTCACCATTTGGTGACAGGTTGGGAAGTACTGGCTCTAAATGTAGGCTAGTCTATGTCAATATAAACCAAAAAATAGTCCATTATGGAACACAATCATTTTTACAGACTAAAAATGGGTGATTTTAAGTATTTTGATATAATAGGCACTATTAATTTTATGTGAAAGTGCTCAGTATAAAATTTAACTGTGACAGATATTGAAAAAAATTGGAGAATATGAAAACATGTTATTGATAAACAAGACCTAATTTTAACATTTCCATAACAGTGGACTGCAGCTCTAGGTGACCTGTCCCAGCATAAACAGATTAACCAGCATGAACAGTTTGCATGCTCTGGTTGCTCTTGTTCCACTAGTACTACACGTCCGAGCATGACTGCATTCCGACCTGTAGTGGAACGTGCCCTACCTAATGCATCTAATGCATGAGCAAGTAACAGTCATTTGGAGATTAATACTTGGCACACTGCTGTGGGTAGGAGCATTGTGCCAAATTTGATAAGTCTGTAATAAAATGGCCCAAAATAAAAACTATTTACATAAAGCATAACAAAAGTAATGTGGTCTATTCAGTGATGATACATATAGACATTGTATACCTGTAATTCAAACCAGTTTTTGCACGTGCAGTCTTGCACAGACATTACTTACAGCAAGGCCAGGATGCATGGTGGGCGATGGGAGCGAAATATTGTATGGCACAATTAGAGAACTAATACATGTACATCGCGATCCATGGGCCAAAGGCATCCAATGCACGCATCATCACTTGTTTCCCCGATCCTGCACCGCTATTCTCAGGATGTCCAGATCATTTGCACCAATCCCTGATGTCCACCCACTCCCTATTTGGTCTTCCTCAGTGCCCTTTCGATCTATATTTCCCATCATCACATTTTTTTCTATTCTCCATTCTACATATAAGCCCAGACTCTTGTTTCCTTCACATTATTGCTTGCATTAGATCTTCCTTTAACATTTTCAACCTACGGACCTCCTCATTTGTCACCTTAGTTGTTCAATTCAGGTGTAATATTCTTCTATAACAATATGTAATTTCAAATGCAAGTATTTAACCTGGTTTGTCTTTAATTGTCCATTACTCACAGGCATAAATAGCTGTGCTAACATGTATTTTTAGGACATTTAATTTGATCTTTTAACTGATTTGCTTGCTTTTCCAGAATGCGATGGTATTTAGTCCTGCTACAACTCCCTGTGCCTTGGTACTCTTGCCTTATGTCCTTTGTACACAAATTCCTGTCCATTTTCAATAGCCTCATCTTGCACTTTTATTTTCGTGTCTATTGTCTCCTTGCCATACATGTACCATTACCGTGGGAATAGAAATACAAGCGCCGTATTTACCACGTTAACGGTTGTAACTTTGTCCGCTGTAGTAATTAATTATCTGTTAAGCTAACCGGGTCTGCATTCAATGTTAAGCTATTGCGCCACATACTTGAAATCCATGAATATTCTACATCTTTTCAACTTCAATTGAATATTCGGCATTTAGAAACTCAAGATTTTAACATAACTGTTTAAATGTTTGGGAACATTTTTATCTTGTTCTTTTGCTTCATTGGGATAGGAGTGGGGACAGACACACACTTAATGGGGATGTGAATAGACCCACAGGAATGAGGTGGGGATGGAGAGTAATTTTTGTCCCTGTGTCACTTTCTAGTCCACAAATTCCTAGTCCAGCATGTTTGGCAGCCATGTTCATTGTTCAGCCCACAAACATTTTCCTGCAACCTCTCACAGCTCTTCTCCAACAAGTCAACGTCATCTGCAAAGCATAGGTTGTTAATCTGTTATCCTTAGAATGATATTCTGGTTCCATTATCCTGGATGTTTTCATGACCCTTTCCAAGTACATGTAAGTGATAAAAATCTATGGTATTGTGGTACAATATCTCCTTGCCTTTTCCCTATTGTAGCCGCAAACCATCCTCCTATATCTTGTCCCGTTTTAAATAAACTTGCTGAAACCACTGCTCTGTTCGTTGACATACTGTGCTGCCGTCATATTCATTTTTGTCCACTGTAGAACCTTTACAAGGTGTTGGTATTCCCTTAGTACACTCTGGCTGAAGCATGCATTATGGGCGATTCCTCGACGTTCTAGTGGAGTTTTCACATTTTGATACATCTTAACTGGCTACTCCTAGATGACATTGGTTCTTTGAAGGTGTCAAATCCAAGAAGTGTCTTGAACATAAGACTAATATTTGGCTATGGATTCATCAGATGGGTTTTCTCTGGTTACCTGACACAGTTACGCCTCCCCTCTACACCGTTACCCAACACTGTAACCCTTCCCATCAAACCACAAGCATTCTGTCATAAAATCATAATGGTTGTCACACCTTGACCTTTCTGGACATCAGACAGCAAGTAGTCTGTAGTGGGTTGGATTAGAGACCTTTTGCAAGATAAAGCTTAGTATGTCTTAGTACTATGCTGATGTCCACAAAAGGAGACAGGAGAGTAAAGTCAAATGTGGACAAAGGCAAGGAGTGTTCCAAAGTACGTAATTTTTGCACATCTGCTTTACATACCAATAAATCAATCAACTAGATATTTATATAGCGCGCTCTTCAAGGTAAACTATTCAGAGGCGTCTATCTCGGAGGACTGATAACGGAAGATGGCAGATGTGAGGCGGACATCAAACGAAGAATTGGCCTGGCGTGTGCGGCATTTGGAGGATTAGGGAAAATGTGGAAGGCAAAAAATATCACCACCAGAGTCAAAATGAAGTTATATCATGCTTTGGTAGAACCGGTGCTACTATACGGGTCGGAATGCTGGTGCTTGAGGAAGGAAGACGAACGAAGACTGCTGGTTGCGGAGATGGGCTGGCTAAGAAGAATCATAGGCAGAAGAGAGAAGATCAGAAATGAGAGAACAAGAGAAGAGCTGGGAGTAGAAGAAACAATAGTGGAAAAGATCGGGAAGAGGAGACTCAGGTGGTTTGGCCACGTAAGCAGGATGGGAGAAAAGAGGTTACCAAATGCTGCATTACACGGACATGTGGAGGGGAAGAGAAGTAGAGGAGGGCAGAGGAAGACCTGGATGGACAACATCAAGGAAGACTTAGGGGAGAAAGGCACCGACTTAGCCGGAATCGGCGAGACAATCAAGAATAGAGAACTTTGGAGAAGTTTCGTAAAGGCCTCATCGTCAGATCACTGATGGAAGAGAAGAAAGAAGATTCAGAGGCACTCCGAACACAACGTACAACCTCAAAGTCCTGTGTGTAGCACTTTTCACAGGTTCTTGATGCACTTTATTACGTATCTTAAAACATACAGACATGTACATAACTGCATCAACACTTCATTTTGGCCTACCATCATCAGATGTGAAGATTGTACCAGTACTCTGATGCAGTGACAGAATCCCTTGACTTAAAAGCATCACAGTAATTCAAAAGTTTTCTGAGAATAACTAATTCTTATATGAAACCAAGACTGAAACTTCATGGCGATGCTGTTTGGCCAAGACGCCAATAGCAAACCATTATAAAGCTTTTGGAAAGCTGACATTTAACACTCGGACAGATTATACAGTTTTAAGATTTTAACAATACGTTGATACATTCATTTTCTCTCCAGAAAGACCTTTTTTCTGTTCTCAGTCCATTTTCTATACTCAGAGTTCTGAATTCATAAAGTCTTGATAAAGTCATTATGTCCTCTTCTCTTGTTTCACTGGAATATCTCTGGATTGTTAAATATGGAATTTGCAGCATCAAACTTCACGTACAGCATGTTGTCTGTTTCTTACATTTTGTGCAATATCATAGATTCTGCTTGGATCATTCATGAAGCTACTTTTTAGATTCAGGTTTCTTCGGCGGTGGTTGCTTTTCTTTGTCTGTTCCAAGAACATCCTTTTCTACGTCCCATAAGTCTATGCCATTGTCCTTGATAGCTTTCTACAACATATGAAGAAAGTACAGTATAACTTTATTGTTTCATCAGCACAGTATTTTGAAGCCAGGACAGACATTTATTTCAAGACTTCTGTTTTACTAGCAATTTCTAGTAATGTGGCTATAAAATGAGTACATCAATTGTACAGTGTACACTGTTGATGTACACTGTTGCTGCGTAGATGAAACATCGGCAAGGGAGAGAAATGGCCACCCGCAAGTACATGTTCCAAAAAACACTTCATACCAATGGCTGCCCCTTAAGGAACTGCTCTTCCATTATTACATATATTATTGTTGTAATCTTTGAATGCAAGAAGTTGGCAACATATTAGAGCAATAGCTACTAATGGCAGCCATATCATATTCTGTCATCAAACTTTTACAGTAATAGATGGCCAGGTGTCTTGGGATGTTCAACCCCCTGCCCCAATTCAATTTCAAACTCCCAATCTTGTTTTAAACGTTTGGCTGTTAATTTAAACTCACTGGCAAAACCCACACCAGTGTATCCACAAAAAGCACTCTAAATTTTAAATGTTTAATAAAGATTTTCAAAACACATAATTGACAGCAAAGGTGAACAGGGCTTTCACTTGTACCAAACTATAGAGCTTAACGACTAACTTATGACTTAATAACTAACTCAAATATTCTAGCCTTGAGTAATACTCAGTTATAACCAGTTAGCAACTACAGTCGTTTAAGCATAATTTACTATAGTTTTCAAAAGTGAAATGCAATAGAAATTTTTCAAGATAGGCTTCTTCATAGGCGTAATTTGTGGGGGGTACGAGGGGTACCCGTACCCCCCACTTTTTAAACAATGCCAATCAATATTTTATTATTGTGCCTTCCCAGAGAACGCAATCTCCGCCAAAAGTATGAAAGTGCTTAGATACACAGGTAAATCGAGAGCCAAAATTAGTGAGAATACTGGCAGGGAATATGTTCAAAATGGTTATCATGCGAAAAACGAAAATGGAGAAGAAATTGGTACCCCCACTTTTTAGACCAAGGTATTGGTACCCCCCACTTTTTAGGCTAAAGTTACGCCCCTAGGCTTCTTAAAATCATCAGTCTTTGTAGTTCCTTTGGGAGCTTAATGACTTGTCAGCCACTTCAGTTTTGATCAAAAAGTTCATGTCACAGAGTTAGTTTGAACCTGACTGGGAACCTTAAAGCCATTTAGACAAAAGCTACCAATTAAAATTATTTGGAATGTTCAATCTCCTTAGGTTAAAAATCAATTCATGTTGTGCTTTAAAACCCTCTATGGGCAACCCCACTCATTTATTCACAGTTTAAACAGAAATTTCAAAAGACATGCTTTAAAATCATTTGCAACCCGGGCTACATGCCACTTTCAGCATTTGCAGCTCTTGCCTGCAAGTGCCTTGAACCCTTGTACTTCACAGCCTAACAGTTGACTTCCAATCCAAACTGCATGCATGAAAAACAAAAAAACTGACAGATACTTTTGACCAGGTCATTTCTTGTTTATATTACATATTATCCATAGAAATGTAATTACTTTTAATCGCATATTTAAATAGCCTCTTATTTTTAAAAGAGACTTGGTACAGGTGCTCTTGACCTAACCACCCCATACAAGATCACACAAATTGGTTTTCAAGTAATATATGCAAAGAAAGACCAAGAAGCTCATGTCATATGTTGCTAGGTAACATATTTCACAAAGTCTGTGCTGCAAAACGTATTTGACCTATGCCATGAAAATATATTTACAGTCTTCCACTACACAGGTATAAATGAAAGTTAACTAAAACAAACGATTACCCACATCCGGTGCATAGCAAATCCCTGAAACCCCAATCCATGAAACTGAATTTTCACCAGATCCCACAAATCTACTTTCTAAGTGAAAACATAATCATTAGCACAAAAATTACTTCTCATGATGTTTTCGAATATATACTATTCAGAGAATTGGCGACTAATCTATAATAATTTCCGGGGTTATCTATCGTTTTAGCTTTCCCATTATTCGCCCATTATGGCATATCGTTTCATTGTCACAAATTAATTTCAACATTAACATGTATACCAGAATATAAGTTTGTAAAATAAGCACAAAACAACTAGAAACAACATATATTTATTACAAGAAGCTAAAACTGGTACAGGAAGTCCTTGGTTAGTGCCCTTCTTGAGTTGAATAGCATTTTGAATAGTTGCTGCATCTTCTTGCCATGTTGTCATTTTCAACGCATTATAAAACTACTGGTACACCTATTCCGTAAAGGTACATCTGTATTTTTTATGCAACGATAGGCCGAAGAATAATTGGGGACGCTAAAACGATAGATTACCGTTTATTTTCGAGAATTCGATCAATTTTGCATTTTCACCACTTTCGGGAATCTGGTTTCGGGGATACGGGTAGACCCCACGTCGTATACATAATGACCTCTGAGGTTCGAGACAAGGTTCTAAACTTCAAAGAGTAAAATTTGTAAACAACCAGCGTAGGGCTTGAATTACCTGCGTCTAATTACTAGCTAGAAATATCTGAATTGTGAAATATCGGTAATTTCACGTCATGACTTTTAAACAGTATTTAAGGTTAAACACAAGTTATCAATAAACAATCCATGTTTTCTCACCTTTACACAGTTCTGGTAAGCTTTAAACAGCGCAGCGCACATGGTGTCCTGCGGATACCCTTTCAGATATTTATCCTTGAACCACTTATTAAAACACGCATCATACTGAGTCTTCAGTTCCTGACATTCTGGACTGATGCTGTTCATGATGGTAATTATACATAAAACGAGAATAAATAGCGTTAATCTAATTACCAATAAAAAAGTGAACTTGCGTCACGCTCATGCATGCCAGTGATAATCCATGCTATTTAGAGCATATGCCACCACGTGATCCGCCAATTTGATTGCGCAACATAGATATAATAAACATATGAGTTGCAGCAAATGAGATATAATATACCTCTATATGGTTGCAGCCAGAGCCGTATATTATATACGGCTCTGGTTGCAGCATAGCTCCTTGGAATGTGCGAGTGAGTTGACGAATGTTTAATGATTTTATAATAAACCAAAGTTTAATAATGTACCTCCTATAACGCAATACTATGTCATAATGAAGGATGATAATGTCAGTACCCGTACAAACTTTTTAACCCTGCGCCGTCAGCTGCATTGGTTTCCTGTCGAATTCAGAATAAGATTTAAACTGGCCTGTTTGGTCTAAAAACCCTATAGTGAACATTCCCACCTACTTTCAACCAATATTATACCCGTATGTCTCTCCCCGCAGTCTAAGATCTTCAGATACATTTTGGTTTAGCGGCCTCGATGTAGCACCACAGTATAAGTAATTATTTATACTGTGGTAAGACTGATTAAATACAATTTTTGGAGTGACTAAAGGCTACCGTAGCTAGGTTTTAGGTCTAATTATCATTTAATGAGTGTCTAGTAGAAGCGAAATAATTCCCTTTAATAATTATGATTTATGAACAAATCGGTCACTGCACTTGCGTGTAAGTTAAAGCGCTAAATAAATTATGCGCAGATGTTCGATGTGGTTTTGTCGCGTGGTGTTATCGGATATACGTATTATACTGTCTTGGTGGGTCGAAGACCGGCTGCTTTAATGTGATAAATTATAATCTAGTAAAGGTGCGGCAGTTGATATAAAAATGGACTATTTTCCGACTTCTAGATTTGCATATTTTTTATTTTAAAAACCAACTCTTAGAAGAAGGAATGATGTAGGGGTATCGATGAGGTCCATCAAACCCCACTCCCATTTCTTCTGTCTTTTTACGCATGTTATTAGTTATCCATAAAAGCAAATCCTATATGAGTACTGCGTAGGATGTTAAAAGATTCGATACGCCATAGCTCGAGACACTACGCTATACAATACATCTAGAAAATGCACCATGTTTTATTATGTGTGAATATCCTCATTTATATAGCGCATAATATATATTACAGGTGCTAGAATTGGGTTCGGCCCGAATCCCCGAAACCCGAATCCCCGAAACGAATTTCGGCCGAATCCCCCAAATCGATTTTAGACTAAAATTACAAATAAACATGTGAATAGGCATTATATCGAGATACATCAAGGCCACCCTAGGTCTATGTCATGTATAAGAGTTTACAATTTAACTTTTAAGTTTTCGGGAGTTCGGCCGCTTTCTATTAAACTGTTTTCGGGAAATCGGGCTTTTGTGTATTTTCAGCGTTTTCGGGGATTCGGGTTTCGGGGATTCGGGCTGACCCCCTAAAATTGGGTGCGGCCCGAAACCCGAATCCCCGAAACGAATATCGGCCGGATCCCCGCAATCGATTTTAGACTAAAACTTAAACTAAACACTTAAACTATCAATGTCACGCTAGGTCTATGTCACGTATAAGAGTTTACAATTTAACTTTGAATAGTTTTCGGGAGTTCTGCGCTTTCTATAAAACTGTTTTCTGGAAATCGGGCTTTTGTGTATTTTCAGCGTTTTCGGGTTTCGGGGATTCGGGTTGATCCCCTACAATTACCTATTGACAAATCTAAAAAGGTGCTGCCTTGACATTTCTAGACATATATATATATATATATATATATATATATATATATATATATATATATATATATATATATATATATATGTATGTATATGTATATATAAGATAGTTTGAATTTACGCTGAAATACTGTTGCAGGAAAGTGCCAAAGAAAACGCTACTGTTGAACTTATTATAAAAATGGACTGAGAACAGAGAAAAGATCTTTCCGGAGAGAAAATGAATGTATCAATGTATTGTTAAACTCTTAAAACTGTATAATCTATCCAAGGTGCTGCCAAGTAAAATGACTAGCATACTGGCACGTAAACAAGAGAGCACATTTTAGAGGTGGGCATTTAAAGAGGCTAGCATTTAGTTGGACTATACCAACAGCTACTGGAAACCTAAATTTCATCTGAACCCAGCACTTTGCCCATTGAGTTTAATTGTACTGCTTTTTTAATGCAATTACAAAGTCCACTCGTGAGGGTTTTGTATAATTCATGTCTATGCCATCTTGCCATGGGAATTGGAGACCGGTCTATTAAAGAGGCCAGAATTTATTTGTACAAATGCTATTATTTATCTGAGACATAGTTAACTACAGGGTAAAATGATAGAACCTTGTCTGCAAGCTTCATCTGTCATGTATATTCAAGAAGGATGTAATAGTAGCATTCAAGCCTACATGGTGCTGCCAAGTAAAATGACTAGCATACTGGCACGTAAACAAGAGAGCACGTGTTAGAGACGGGCATTTAAAGATGCTGGTGTTTAGCTGGACTATCCCAACAGCTACTGGAAACCTAAATTTCATCTGAACCCAGCACTGTGCCCATTAAGTTTAATTGTACTGCTTTTTTTAATGCAATTACAAAGTCCAGTTCTATTGAGTACAGGTAAAAGCAATGCATATGCCCAAAGAAAATTACAGCAATAGCCAAGTCTGATGAAAAAAGAATTTAAAAAATTTATTTAATGCTTATCTTGACCAGGGAGTTTGCAAACAGTGATCATATGGTACTTAATTTAGAATAGTTTGGGTTGCATTTGGTTGTTGATAATCTCATTTGTGCTGTGTGTTGTGGTATTTTGCAGTTTATTTCGTAAAGACAAATTAATTTCTTGGTGTGCAACATGCCAAAATGTCTTGGTTGTTCTGCCGAACTTGTGAAACCTTTCATTGCGTGTGAAGACTGCAGACCAGTGACTGTCTGTGTGTGTCTTACCTGTTTTGGGAAGGGGTTTGAAACATCTGCGCATCAAAGTGACCATAGATATGAAGTCATAGTAAGTGCTTAGATCAGCAGTAAATTCATAGGTGCTTATGTGAAATGCATGATTTCCATACAAGTTAAAGAGTGGTTCAGAGTGATGATTGGTTATGATTTCAGTACACTTCTGTCAGAATTCTGCATTGCAAACTGTATACTTATCTATGCTATGCTTTATGTATGCTTCATATCCTTTATACTGTAGAGAATATACTTTAGATATGTTCTTTCATCCCTGGAGATTGCAGCTCACCAGTATGCTGATGACACTCAGGCATACCGCCAAACTGCACAGAGACATTATATTAGCTGAGAAAATGTCAGAGACGTTTGAGGTATTTTCTGTTTGATGGTGTACACTGTACAGCCACCTCTGGTTTAATCTCAGTAAAACCCAACTAATCTGGCTTTGTAACCAACAGCTCCAAGAGATTTCTCATTTTTATTTCTAAGAAACAGATAAAATTTCAACTACATTGTAATTTCAATCAGGAAAACTTTTATATTTTCAGAAAGACGATTTCATGTTGTTTGAATCATGCTGGTCTGCCGCCGAAGAACTTCGACTTCTAGAAGCAATTTCTGAATTTGGCTTTGGTAACTGGTGAGCAAGATGTTTTGCCAATCTAAGAATACAATACCTGGGTGTAGTTAAAGAGAAAACAACAGTGAAAATCGTCATTTAACAAATTAGCGTGAAAGAGTTACAAGCTTTGTTCAAAAGATATTGTGAGTGGAACAGAGACATTCACTTATAAAATTTTATTTGGGTTACTGGAGGCATATTAGCACTGAGCACTTTGGATGCATCCAGGGGCGTCTACACCATAGAAACCTTGGAGCAAATGCTCCATCCAAGAAATAGGGGGGGGGAATTTGTCAGTGTGTGTGCCACCATTTTAGGGGGGAAGGAACGGGAGGGGGAAGAAGAGGGGAAAAGGGACGTTGCTCCAATGACTTAGGGGGATAGACGCCCCTGGATGCATCTCGTACCAGGATGGTGAAGGAAGCAGGTGTAGGAAAGATATGGTTGTTTGAAATGATAGCGGAATATCGAGGGGAAAAATCCTGAACGGGAAAATGCTTTGACTTGCATTTACAAAAGATTTGGTAAATATTTTGTTGGCTGTTCATTAAGACAAACTAATAAAAGCTTATTGTTTCAATGCAGTTTTCTCTTTTTGATTTTTTTGCATTATGGGATTTGATCCACTGGGAAGTATTACAAGACATATATGTAGTAATAAACACAATTTGATGCAATATATTTTGATCTTTCAGTTATGAAGCTCGTTGTGTGATGTTTATCTCAGTTTTTGATTAGAATAAATTTCACAGTTTCATTCATCAGAATGTATAGCACATGAAAACTATGTTTTAGGACTGAAATTGCAAATCATTTGGGGACAAAATCTGCCAAAGACTGTGAATTTCACTATTGTAAACACTACATCAATGATCCAGAGTCACCACTACCAGGTATGCAACAATTGACTGAAATGTTCTAAATATATCAGAAGTCTGTTTATCATACACTTACAAACTGTTCTAGCCGTAAGGACATGATCCTGGCAACAGTTATGTGTTTTCAGCCAAGGCACTGACACAGCAGCAGTTAACCCAATGGGCAACGTATCTTGTAAGATAGCATGCGTGACGGGAATTATTAGTTTCCAGAGAATAGCTCTGTATTGAAACACAAATCTCGGCTTTAAAGTCGAGTAACAACCTAATGACTGCATTGCTACAATACAGTGATGTGAAATGATCATAAATGCTACACCTGTAACTGATATGCCCAGTATGCTGGTTAAGTAAGTCCTTAGAATATATAACACAGGTCTATATCTGAAATTGCTTATGCATGAACACACACACAGAGCTGAATAATTATCTAATGTCTCAACTGACTCTAACTACCCACACAGTGAATTTACTATGTATGGTAGTGATGATGATGATTGTATTCTTTGAATCTATGAAAGACAAGGATTGACTTGAGCAGAGCTGTACTGCAAGAAAAGGTTCAGCAACTTCTTCCAAATATTCTGGGCTTTGTAAAGCATAACTGTTGTCATGTGAGCACCCAATATTGTATTTCTTTGCAGAATATTTCTTTCTAGCTCATAATGTTGTGTCTGTGTGTGTTTTCCAGAGTTTAAGTCACCTGACTTGACCTATTTTCCATGTCATATACCGTTCAAAGGTACACGTCAAATTAAATTTTCTTACTGCTTACTGTTTGTTAATTTCTTCTTGTTTGTTTATTTTTTAATGGCTTTTATAAATTTTTTATGTGGAACTGTCAAAAATGTAAATATATATCTATCGCCACTCAGGAATTGTATATTAACAATTGAGTGGTCCAAGTTATTTAGTGCATGGTGATTCATAATTTAATGCACTAGATCCCAATTGATGAAGTATTTTGTCTATTTTTGAAAACAATCTACAGCAGAAAATACTTAAAACATGTTTTGTTGGGACAAACATTCTAATATAAAATGATGGCAGCTATGGATCCAAAATTTGAACCCATTATTATTACTGTATTCTAACGCTTTTATATAGCGCGTAATAAATCTTGGACTGTGTAGTGAGCGATGATCCACCGCGACCAGCCGAGGGATCGGCTTTGCAGAAGGATATGGCTGGATATTCTGCTGCCCGTGGTGACTTTGCAGTAGAGCACAACGACTATGCGGAGTTGGATATCAAAGACATGGAATTCAGCGACTGCGATGATGTAGTTGAGAAACGTAAGTTTTACTCTTTATTTTAATACTGAACTTTCTTTAATATGTTATATCAACTAGAACTCAAAGAAGGTAACTCCAAGAGTTACATAATCTTGAGCCCTTTCTGCAACCAAATGCACTGACATTAAACTTTGATGTTAACTGCAATTTTCAGTTTTCCTGTTACTACTGCTTTGAAGATTCTGATTGCTTCCAATGTATTTTTCATAAATTTAGCACGAATTTGATTTAGAATACAGTTCAGTAACACACATTCCATATACACACTAATTTGGTTAACATGCAGTGATGCAAAATTAACACCCAACATTAATATGTAGTACTATTTGCTTCCGAATCGACTACTGCAATTCGCTTCTTATCGGTAGCTGTGGACAGAGATATGATGTAGAGATACTTGTTAGAATAGGCTGGATTGTAACACCATGGATTTTAACAAAATGTTTTGAATTAGAAGAAACTGATCATGCATCGCTCTTGCCAGGATAGAGTAAATAAGAGTGTGTGATTCGTCCATTGGAGAAAGTAACTGATCAAATAACTGAATAGTCGTCTACCTCCTGTACATAGGCATTATTGTGGTAATTACATGTATAATATCTATGGTCTTGCACACTCGCATTGTGACATTAGCTATGGAAAATGATGGTTGCCTTGTGTTTGCTGAAGTGCCTTTTTAAAGAGTATTTACTGTTTTTTATATAACAAAATCTTGTTTCTCTACTTTTAGAGCTCAAATTAGCAGTTCTTGATATCTATCGCAACATAATCAAAGAACGACAACGCCGCAAAAAGTAAGTTCTCCAGCTTCAACAAGGAGCAGTTTACACGAATGTTTTTATGTTTTTGCTATATTAAACCTCCTTTTGCCAAGACTTATCCTTTCTCTGCTAATTACAAAAAAGAATTGTATTTTGTATAATCTGCTTAACAGTTAATTTCTTCCTCAGTTGCGTGATAATTAATGACAGATGGACAGTTGGACACAATCATTGCATCTTTTTTTCTGAATTAATTCCACGGCACATTGTTTATTATTATTACTCTCACCTTTATTATGTCAACTTGCATTTTGTAGTCATTTCTGATCTTGAACTGAATTGGGTTTAAAATTTCTAAAAGTCACTGTCTTGTATGGTGTTGCATGCATTCTGTGCACTTGTTTTGTCATCTCTGCTGCATTTCTTGTAGAATTCGGAGTAAGAACCAATTGGGTAACCTAAAAGTCCTCAGGATGACCAGTCCTTCTTACCGTCAGCCACGTGTCACGCCTTAAATCTCTTACTGTTTTGGTACGAGTGATCTGGCTGAGTCACTATATTGAACTGTCACAGGCTCTTATGTATTTCATGTGGCTGCCCCAGGAAATGAATTTTAACTACCTGCCCTTCTCGGAAGCTCTAATTCACTTTCCTAGTTCTGGAAATGCTTCAAAACTCATTAGTTCTCACTAGCTTTCAGTAATTTTTATATCTAATTTACTACCAACTGGTGACTGGCTGATTAGCCCACTCCTCGGATTTGCATTGATTTTGTGCAGGTTAGAACTTAGAGTAATAAAAACAAATATAGGCAGTAATTATTATTATTATTATTATTATTACCATTATTTGCCAGTTTTTGTGATGAGGTACCAGTGGGACTGGTAATCGAATTCTGTAACTTGTACAGCACTGATTTGTAGTACACAGATATTAATTAGCCATTGGTTGTATTAAGCATCTCTAAGATTTGTCTGTATAAATCTTGGTGCTGGCATTAAATATTTGTTCGTTAAATTATACTTTTAGAATTGTGATGAAATTTGGTTTGATAAACATGACAAAAAACCTTTGTAAGTATTAAAGCTTTCTACTGCTAGTTATATTGCTTTCATTTATTCTGAGTGTTAGTTGAAAGAGTGAAAGTGTTGACAATCCAATGCATATATGAAGACAGTATTGAGTCTGACATTGGGAAGTTAGCCAAGATGATTTAAGAAACGCTGGCCATTGGCCAACTTAAGTAAATGCATAAGGTGCTGTGAACACCTTGCATTTAAGTTTTATATCAATGTAATCTGTATGAACCCTATGTATTGATTGAACCCTCTAAGCACCTACAGTGTGCTGAACTCTCACTCTATTTCCTCTTTTCTACTCTCCATTATCTACTCTTTGGGATCGTGGAGTCATCCTTGACTTGACACTTTCCATAAAACTTCGGCTAGCTGCCATTTCTCAGGCATGCCTGTTTCACCTCAGAGAATGCGACAGCTTCTCTCTGTTCTAGTTTCAGCATAACTGAAAACACTGTTACACTTCCTTATTCTGATGCAAACTGACTAATACAACTCTATACTCTGAAGTTCTACATTGCCGTCTGTATTGCTTGTGAATAGGTGGCCCTAATTAAGTGGGACTGTGGTCCATTCTGGGTGTACTGTTTGTGCCCTATTTGCCTGTTTGCGTTATATTGTATCCTTGTTAATCTGTTGGAATCAATGAACAAAGATCAGTGAATGAATGAAAAAACTTGGATTCTGACGCGGGAGGCTGTTAAGTTGCGGATTCATTATTATTTTGTGCGTTAGATGATGATCATTTCATATCACCTTCTCTACCTGTGGTACTGAAGTTTGTTGTGATTGGGTCTACACTGTCTTGAGGTTTTGCTGATGCACATTGACCAATTTTCTCTTACCACTCTGAAAACTGACTGTGCTTTCTGTATCTCAGGCGCTTTCAGCTCTTGTGGGATCATATGCTGACATTTTGATTGTCAATTTTGTTGCCATTTACCTGTATTTTTAACTGTATGCCATGCCAGTATCTTGTCTGCCACATTGAGTCATATCTAAGTTAATGACTTTTCTTAGTTATTAGTATTTAATTTAGCTAACGATATCAAATGGTTCAATCCTGGACTTTGAACAACTTATGTTCATAGTTGCTGAAAGTCCTGAGTGTATATTTAGCTGTATTGCTTTGTTCCAGTGCACACTCATCCATACGAATGTAGCCTAGGGCTTCAGGCTGTGACTCGTTTGAAGACCCTAAGTCATCTCGTGACTCCACAGAAATGGGACTTTGTACTTGAAGCTCTTCACTGCAAGTATAGCTTAGTGCACACGCTCTCAGCTCTGTTGTTTATGTGTTGCTCACCTACTGAGTGCTGGATCATTGAGAACTGATAAGAGATATTATTCTAATCCACTTTATTCGTCATTTGGTAAACACACTAGGAATACATTGCCCCAAATGCTTCCCAACCACGAGAGTAGCCCAGATTTACTGAAACCTGAAGAAAGCAAATTCGTTTATAGTTGGATCAGAATAATATATTTTGTGATGTAAATGGTTTAAATCTATCATTAAATAATATTTATTACTGTTAATGTATTACATAATTACAGTAATGCAATAAGTGCCATTCTGCTAAATTAAGGCTAACTAGAAATGTAAATGGGTTAAGGCTGTCCCTTCTAGGCAGACTGGTAACTGATGTTTTGACATTCTTTCTGGTTAATCTTTTGAAACTTTAAAGGTTTCTTGGGTGTTAATACTAACGTGTTGCTATGCATATGGTTTAACTTTTAATACAGGCATTGCAATTGAATGTTAAGTAACAATACATTTGGAAAGGTGTCCAGTTTTTAGATAGCTGTTGTCATGTATCCTCAACACCTGTAAGCCTATTTTTGTTGCTTGACCACTGTGGATGGAAGCTCATGCATCAGCTTACCTAACTGTCTTTGTAAACTTTCATCTGAGTCAGGGTAAACATGGGCATATTGATTTTGATATTGACTTTTATGTGGTATATATATATATATATATATATATATATATATATATATATATATATATATATATATATGAATGTAGTTTCTTTAACATATATACATACATTTAACATATATACATACATTATATATATTATACATACATTATATATATACATTATATATATATATATGTGATGTATGTATATATGTCTTTGCTAATCAAATGAAAAATTGATTTCAGGGTCAACACTGTTAAAACAGCAAATTAGTCACCTTCAGAAATATCGTGAGAATGGTCTAAAGACATTTCGATCGGCCGCTATTTACGATCGTCTTTCAGAACGAAGGTCTGAGAATGAACGAAAGCTGCACATGCTCAATGACATCTTGCAGTATATACAGGTATTTTTAAGCAGTTTCCAAGGACACACGTTGATGGTTGAATGGTATGGCACTAGTAGGCCTAATTGCTAATGTGCCTGGAGTCAATGGACATGTGAAGCTTTGCATCCCATGAAGTTAGGCTGTTGAGTTGATAGTTTTGAAATTCACTGGCCATCTTCCTTTGCTCTGCAGGTTATCTGTTTGATGGAGTATGTTTTGGTCCTGTATCAGAATGTCTATTTCTAACTTGCCTAATGTTGCCTGCTTTCTCATTCATCTGACTTCTTGGGTTTTGAGCTGACCCATTTATTTGGTCGTGGATAAGGACTTTGGTTTCATGCAGCTGGTGCCATGTTTGTTAGGTTACTGGTGCTGTAGAAGTCTTTAGATACATTTTGTTTGATTATTCTGGTTATTTGATGTAGCGAGGACATACTGATGGCTTGTAGCTGATGTTTAGTTAAATGACCTGTTTGATGTTGTTAATGTAATAGCTTAAGCTGATCTCTGATGTAGGATGATTACCAGTGCCAGCCTTGGATGCAGAGAAGAATGGTGTTTGATACACTTTCCAAGAATTTCGATATAAACCTTCCAAATCCACGTAAGTGTAAATAGAATATGCTTCTTACAGAAAATTATTGGGGGTATCAAAATTTATGGTTATGATGATTAAGTGACCATTTCATATGATACCAATTCTCCTGTGCACTTTTGAATATATTTCAGAATCTTTTCTTTAACATTATTAGTTTGTTTCTTAATGTTCACAGTATTCTGTTTACAAATCATATTGAGGGATCTAAATTATTGAATGCGAATTTACTTTTGAGTATTCCTCATGTGTTCTGTTTTAATATCATTTATGCACATACTTTCTAACTCTACTTAATTTATGCTGTGCAAATAATTTTGTGTCCGAATGTTATTGTAGCTCGTCGAACAGCTCCTTCACTTGACGTTGCAGGACTTCCTGGGTTCGATCGGTTAACAGAGGCTGAAGTCGAGGTCTGTTAAACGTTATTCTGTGTTGCAACCAGTTTGTGCTTTTCTGGCTGTGAGTAGCAGTTGATGTAAAAGTAATGTAAAGTAAATTTTTATTTGTTATATGCATATGCATCAGTCTTTAAGGTTCTGGTGCACCATCTTTACTTAAAGTTCGTCCTTTCATTTACTTCAAAAATTGTCAAATCTTGGAATCCACCATCTTTCTAATTTAATGGAGATTTTATGGCTCAAATGGCCGATGATTGCCACAGAATCGAGTAATGATCGACAGTTGCCCTCAAAGTAAATGTACATATGCACGTTTTTAAATAGCAACCGTATGGCTTTGACCCTGCTCATTTTCAATGAGATCCTTCCCCACCACTGCCTATGTGAATGGGCGCCACAACATTTGAGGTCCCTATGTATCGACTGTGCTAGCCCGAGTTTTAAGTCTCTGAAATACGATCCGCACGCACTCTCACAGAGGCGCATGGGACTATAATCTAACCAATGTAGCTGACTGGGCCAGTGGTAATGGAGCGATGTGTTGGATGAAGCGACAGTTATCCGGGAGGTGGCAAAAGTGTTACTGGGTCTTACCTTTGAAAGAGTTGGTCCTTAAGTTACTGCAGGGATGGCCAGCCCGCAGGCTGCATGTGGCTGATTGGCGGCCCGTAGGACCACTCTTGAAATTAATGTTTTTTGTCTTATACGACCAATTCTTCAAATTTGACAAACAAGCCCAGGTTTCACACTGACTAAATAACTCTGTTACAGTTAACCTGGAAGGAAATTTAGTGTTGTAAGTTCTAGTGACCTCGTAGTACGTGTTTTTCGACTTTTTTAAGAACATAAATTAAATGCTGAGGAAATCACTTACGGCCGGCCCGCCATGTGCTTTCCAAAAATTACAGTGGCCCGTATGCAAGAAAAGATTGGCCACCCCTGAGTTAGTGGATCTCTCAGATGATATCTAGCCACAGGATAGCATTTGCACTGTATAAGGAGTTGCATATCAATTCACATGATGGACTTTTTATTTTTGCTTAAAAGTAGCCATCAAATGATGTCTGTGCATAATGGTAACGGCTCTACAGAAGTTTTCGGCTACATTCCTTTGCTCTTAGGAAGTCAGACAAAAGAAAAGATTAGATGCTGTTCTGGAACTCTTTTATAGCAGTTTTCATTTGGGTAATTTTATTCTTGGGATTATAATTAAACAGTAAATAATTCATTTCTGAAGCAGTGTTGTATGAGTTGTTTGTTTGTTCTGTTTACAGCTGTGCTCCAAAGTTCGCCTTGTTCCAAATTCCTACCTGGAGTTCAAACGCATCCTGATGTCGGAGTGTTCAAAGCAGGGTCAACTGCGACTTGCCCAGGCACGCTGTCTCATCAAAATTGATGTCAATAAGACACGAAAAATTTATGATTTCTTACTCAGTCAGAACCTTATACATTTTGAGGACCTGGACAGTAAACCCAAGCCCAGAAAAGGCCCGACTAAAATCTCGGTACCTAGTGAATCATCAGTCTAGTTAATTGCTATGTTTTATTTAAAATACAATTGTGATGCCTTATGTGGTGATATTATATTTAGTCCAGTCAGTAGCATGTTGGCCCTGTGGTCGTTCAGCTGGAATCTGCCAAGTGAATGCTATATAATCTTGGTTAAGTTTCGTAAGATCACCAAGCAGATTATGTACGAGTGTCGGCTGGAAAGGAAATGGCAAATTCATGCACTCTAATGCACTAGCCCCATGTCCATTGAGGGCTTGGAGATCTGCACGCTACTAGTACATTACAGCTTGTGCCTTGTTGGCTGTACAGCTTGGAAAACTGCTTTCCTACATTTACAATACTGATTTTATTGGCTTCACATGCACTGTTTGGCACTGGTTTTCGGAATGAAATGTAGGATGCAGATCTATGTACAATATTCGAACGCTAACTCGCGTAAAATGTTGGTCATCTGTTCTCCCTAAATTGCACAAAATCTGTCTGAATGACAGGCACTGAGAAACAATTTCATACCACATCATATGTGATCATCGTTTTTCAAGTTCAGTTGAGGTTCAAAGCTTACCCGTACTTAGGAACTACATGCTTTTCACCTTGTGAATGTATATTCAGTTACAGTTCAGTGCCTTTGTGAGTTGCGCACTGTATTAAGTGTTAAGTGGCTTCATACATACATATAGCAGCTGTATACTATAAGTACAGTAAAACGTGATAACGTGAAGGTTAGTTGAAATGCTGTATTTTGTGGACATACAGGAGCAATTGTTAACGCATAGGCCTCTACAATAATAACGATAGTCATAATAATAATTACAATACAAATCTTTCTGCCAACTGGATTTGAAACATTGGGATCAATGAAGATCACTGGGCTTAAGTACATATCTAACTTGTGTCACTATTAAACTGCTACCAGTGGTGATCCACATGAGATGATCATCATTTTCAGGTTTCAACTTGCAAACAGCGTTGTAATGTTACATTCGTGAGGACAACAGTGTGGACAACAGTTTCACATGTATACCTTCATTGCTGCAGCACTAACTTCTTGTACACTGGGACCAGACATAAACTTATAATATTAGTATGAATGTTATAATTGCTATTTATATCATGCACTATCTAATGACATGGCGTTAACAAATAATTCCAAGTCACTGTGTTAGTTAGGTCCACGTAACACACAACGTGTGCTCAAGGCATTGGGTCAATCACAAGTGGCCACTGTTATAAAACTAATATGGCCAAATTTTGCTTAGCATGGTGATGTGATGAGGCGCGTTTCGACCTTGATACAAGAGTAAAAATCATCATAGCGGTAATGGTTGTTCCAATTCTGCGAATGACATCATATAGATAACTCGCTTAAATAACATTGTTTGTGTGAAATGAGTTCAATGAATGCAGCAAATTTGCTTTAATTGAAATAACAAAAACAAACTTATTGGAATTCACTCCTATATTTGCATGTGCTAAGCAAGTCTTGTTACAGTTCTCTGTAGTTGATCATTGTCAGACTACTGTATCACCCTGTTGGGCTTAAGATTCGAAAGAGATTATCACAGAAAACTTTACTTATTCATTACTGAACAGTTATAATACAGACAATATACAAATAATTTTTTACAGTACCTATTAGGGAGTTAACTTTGTTTGCTGTAACTGTCTTAAATAGCAGTTTCAAGAACTTCAACCTAAAGTTCCTCGTTCAAAGAGTTCATTACTAATACGCCTAATTGCTGAAACACTGAATGACATTAAAACCAAAATGAAGGTAGTATATATGAAGAGTTGAAAGTGAACTTGCATCTGATATCGGTTCTTGATTTGTTTATTAGTCAATTAGTAGTGCTTAGCTTTTCAGATAGATCTGAATAAGCAGCACAATGAAGCAGTTTTCTCTACTGGCACACTTCTTAAATTGCATGTCTAGTTAAGAACAAACTTTCCCTCATGTTGCCTTTTCACGGACATGTATGAGTTCCAGATAAAATAAGCTGTTTCATCCACTGGCACATCTTTTTCAGGCAGATCTTTCTATCTTCCAGTGCACGGAAGACAGAACTTGAACTTCCTTCATTTCTTGCTGAAATCATTTGATACGATTTTCTAGAATGCTGGTTGGTAAAAGCTTCTTAACTGACTGCAGCTATAAAATATTTCGAACCTTTGTCAGTCACACGTATGTAACTATGAATGCATGCATATGCGTGGTCTTCTGTGGAGCACATTTTAAGGACTTGTCAAAGTGCTGTGAAACATGGCAGTCTGTTGGACCTAACCAGACACGCGTGTCTAACGAAGGAAGACAACGTAACTTTGGCCACGTTAGAAGGAATAGTACATATATTCCAAAAGTTCCACCAGGAAGGTGGTTTCTCATGCTGATGTATGGAAGCAGGTGCCCTTCCAGTAACCCACACATACAAGTGCATCATTGTTTGTTGTATGCCTGGAGCCAGGCAGGAAACTGAGCGATCTGACCTCATGATTACCATCACCGTCTGTTCAAGAAATGACTGAATCCATTCCTGCAATGGATGATCTGTCAAACCACATCATGTACTGAGATATGTAAAGGGATGTCATGGTCAACCATGTCAAGGCTACGCCTACGTCAAGACAAGCAGCTTCACATAACCAGTCGATGGCATCACATAAGTGTGAAATCAGCCACAATAAAACCATCTTCTGAAGCCAGATAGCAGCTTCGGCATAAGGTCAGATGCTTCCAGAGAGCAGGACATCTGCCCAGATACTATTTTTCTCGATCACTTTTTATAAAAAGCTGAGATTCGAGACAGGCCTTTGGTTGTTGACGTCATATATATTCTGCAGATATGGTACTCTGTCCAACACGGACCTGCCTACAACCATAAACATTTTAGTCGGCCTATGACTGATTCTTGGCATGCTGTCTGGCTTTAGCATTTATAAGTTGTTTCATGTAACCCTGATCAAATGTGTTTTGCATGCTACTGTACAGTCACAAGAGAACAGATTTTCTTGCTGCTGACTGCAGATGAGGTATTTTTGCAGCCACCCATTTCTGTCGAAGCAGATTCTGTGCTACGTCGATTAAAGTCATGTTCGTTGCTTTCTTGTGTACTGATGCTTTGAACTGGCACTTCTGCAGCCTGAGACTCCGCACTTCCTCCTTTGCAGTCTTGACACGGCCAAGATCCAGTTGACGAATGGCACTGCACTTGTTGGCTCAGATTCAATGATGATGAACACTTGTCATTTTGACAAACTGGATTCACAAACCGAGGCACAAACTGGTTGTGAGGGTGACGGTGGTGGTTGTGGTGGTCGAGGTATGAATCCGTGTCTTGCGTAATGTCCTGCAGGCTGGCAGCTCGACCAAGGCACAGGGGTTTTAATCGCACCGGGGGTAGATTTGACAGGGAATCTGCAGACTTTCTGTAGCAGAAGTTACACGACTTGTTGCTACTGACGTCGCTTGGAATAGCACTACTGCCAACGATGCTCCGATCACTGCACAGGCATCCCTCGGACACACCGTTGCAGCTTGCCTCCGAGCTGCCGCCGCTGATGTCGGCATCTGCACTTGCCGAAGGGGACTTGCCGCCACCGCCGAATCGATAACCGTGTGACGTGTGCTGTTCAGCATGAACGGAGGCATGATGCAGTTTGCTGAGAACGGGAAGAGTTTCGTTTGGCCGTCTGCCGTGCAGCAGACGCGCCTGTCGATGAACGTAGGCCGAGGACAGCGGACTTTGAATTGACGTCCCTGCAACGGCTACTGTGCTTAGATGACTAGTTTCTGAGTTTAACAGAGAGCCATGTTCGTGTAGTAACTTCTGCGTCAGATTTCTTATGGCAGGTGGGCTGCCAAACCTTGCCTGCCTACCACTGTTCCTACGTGCAATTCTAACACAAGGAGAGTTATTACAGTTGTCCGAGTATTCTGGCGGGTAGGCAGAAAAGTGGACTGAAGATCTTTGTAGATAATAAGCGTTCACTGCGGGTTTAATTGCCCTGGCGTATCGACATGCACGCGAGTGTTGTCCAGCTGGTTGGTCTCGTAGAGAGATGTATTGTGGAGAAGTCCTGTCTGGTGATGCTTCAGATGTTGACTGTGGTTGCTGAAGATACGAGACAGATTGACCACTGTTGGGTTTGACGACACTCAAGTGTTTGGCATCCGAATGTCGCAACTCTACAAATGCAAAGGATCAATGGAGACACTTTTGAATGTTAGGCAGCATGTTTAGCAAAGTACTCCATAATATAGAAGAAGAGCAGTCCGTTGAGCAAACCCAGAGGCAGCCATGGGTATGAAGTGTTAGTGACTTCATTTTCTTAGCCTTGGCTTATGAGGTCAGATGACCGATCCTCTCCCACGCCGTCTCGTCTTCCCACTGAGAGTGTACGGTCAGTGCACTCATTATAGCCGAGTTGGCTAGAAAGCGCATGTGGAGCAGAAATCTCGAACCAAATTTCTGCCCTGGCGGGGATTTGAATCCCGATCTCTCAACTGACAGTCCAGCGTGCTAACCACTACACCATCGAGCACCCCCGCACTCCATAATATGACAGATTCTAAAATAGTGGACGATGAAAGAGAAGTTAGGCAAGAACGAACTGGTAACAAGTGAAGCACGAAAATTATACCTCAAAAGTCACTTCATTCAAATACAGCACTGACATAACACACTTGAGTTTGAATATATTTTGTTATTACCTTTTAGTTATAACTTCAGTGCTGCTTGCCAAGAACCCCACAAAAAGCATTTAAAGCAGCATAACAGGAGGACTGAACTAAACAAAACAGGACATGACTGATGTATCAATGAAATGGTTAATGTGTTTAGACAATCTGACACTTACCCATGATGTCAAACATGCACAGTGGACACGTTCTATTACTCAGCAGCCATGGATCGACACAGGACTTGTGAAACTGATGACAGCAAGGCAAAACCCGTAATTCCTACAATCAGATAATTAATTGTTACCTCTCCTGTTAGTGCCATCGTCAACTCCATCCTTAAAACACCACATAAAGGTTTCTCTGAGCTTTTACTCTAATCCAGTGCATGCCTAGGACTCTTCAATAATTCACATCAGACTTGTACAGCTTTCTTACCCACATGTGGGACACGGTCATGGTTATATGGTCTCAAGATTCGGTCTTGAGGTGTCTCCAAACAGGTTTATTGATTTCTTAGTCTCGGTCTAGGTGACCTATGGGGTCATCCATAAAGGACATCCACAAAATATGACCTACTTTGGAACCCTCCCTCCCTGTCCGCATTTGACCTTACCCCTCCCCTCCCCCTTTGCCGACGTCCGCACACCAAAGCCAGTGTTTAATGTCATCATCACTATTTTTACAATTATTCCACAGTTCCTGTGCACGTTTAAGTGACAGTTCAGGTTTCATATCAGGATGTGCAGTAATAAAAGCCTCTTTAAAGTCGCAGTAAAGTTTTACCGTGCATTTAGGCAACCACCTCACTGACCTTTTTGTCTTTTGGGAAGGTTGAAACAAGGTGGTGTTTAAGAAACTATCAAACTGAAAAATTTAGATGCAGACATGTGCACTGGTCATAATCCCCTTCCCGTTGTCCACATTTGAACGACCCCTCCCTACCCTCATTGCGGACGTCCTTTATGGACGACCCCTATTGTCTTGGTCTCAGTCTTGGTCTTGAGGTCATTTCTTGACGATGAAGTGAAAGCCTTGTTCTGTCTTAAACAAGAGGTCTCAATAAGTCTCACACAAACTGTCCTTAGTTCTTGCTATAAAATTGGCCGGTGCCAAAATGAACAGATAATTCGTATAGGTGACGCTATGCTATGCTCGTATTCAAAAATTATAATGATAGTTAAGAAAACCTGGGAAACTTGATAGGCCTACATTAGTTGTTTTTATCATTTAGTCTGTTAAAATTACCCTGTGGAATACATCCTGAATAGCCTAAATCTTGTACTATTTTGGACCCTGTGTCTTGGTCTTGGTACCCCAGTCTTTATCTTGGTCTTATTCCTGGAACTCCATTGTCTTGGTTTTGTCTCAGTCTTGAAGTTTTAAGTCTTGCATACAAAACTAGGCGTGGTTGCTGATTGTCTAGAGTGCTCAGCTTGCAGCAAGCACAGAGTACGGATCAGAACCTTCCGAGACCATTACTGTGGAGGAAACTTAAGCAAGTCCTTCACTCACAATTGCTCAGCACCATTGACTGATGCACAGTCATTAGATAGTGGTGCTCAGCAATGCCAAAATAATAATAACCTTTCACTGTCAGATATCTTAAGCACACAGAACTTCAGTGATTACGTAGGCCTATATGAGGATAATGACAGGAACAATAATGATTGAACATTTCTTTGTCCAAAGCACATTTATGTGTGTAATCGGTGGCTGGCCATTTATACAGTGTATGACCATGGAACAGCATAGCTCCATGGACTGAAAAATGCTATTGAAGGACAGACATTTAGGTAGGGGACGCACTCCATCAAAACTTACCTGACCAGATGAATATTTGTCCAGACAAATGACGCACGGCTCTTCCATGTTAAACCGGTTATCAGATTCATGGAATATCAGCGGAGACATTCTGTTCAAAATTTCGTGCGCGATTTTCGCCAACGATGACTAAAAGAAACAAAAATGGATGCCATAAACTCTCTGGCATACTTAAAAGAAACAAAACTGGATGCCATAAACTCTCTGGCATACTTAAAAGAAACAAAAATGGATGCCATAAACTCTCTGGCATACTTAAAAGAAACAAAAATGGATGCCATAAACTCTCTGGCATACTTAAAAGAAACAAAAATGGATGCCATAAACTCTCTGGCATACTTAAAAGAAACAAAACTGGATGCCATAAACTCTCTGGCATACTTCTACAACCAAATGGAAATGACAGGAAGAGCTGAATGGAACAGGCGATGGTATTAGCATTCATAAATTCAGCATTTCTTCAGCACCCAGAAAACATGTCATGGGTACCAGCATAATCACAGAAGCTTAATGAAAGAAATTAAACTGGAGAAGAAGGTTGGGTCATGTTTGGTGCTAAGTTAAAATCCATATGTCAGACAGACCTACAGCTATGGCTGATGGTGTTTGGAATAGGAACAATTAAACAGACTAGAAGAGGATGAACCTGGAGTAAGCAAATAAATAGAAGATCCTAAAATACAGAAGGCTCTAATTATTATTATTATTAATTATTAATTAAATTTTAACTCGCGCACGGTCACACTGAACTGTGAATCTGAGGCACAGATAGTCAGTTGCCAGGAGAAGATGCAGTTCGATATCCAAGTGCTTGAAAGCCAACGAGAAATAGTGAGTTTTGAGCCACTGTTTGAAGGGTAGGAAGTGAATTTGAGCCGCGAAAAGAAAGTGGCAGTCGATTCCATTCCCTAGGGCAGAGGCATAAAATGCAAAAAAATGCATGCGAGCCCATAACTGTTCTGCATTGTGGCTTAGCTAAAAGACCCTACTTGATGATCGCAGGCAACGGGGAGGGATGTAAGGAGTAAGTAGTGATTGAAGGTAGGGAGGTGTGCTGTGCTGAGGGCTTTGTAGGTTAAACAGGCCAATTAAATTTTATTCTGAGCTCAACAGGAAGCCATGCAGCTGATGGAGTAGGACTGAGGAGCTTGTTCGTAGTGAAACAAGCAGCACTTCACAAGCTAAGGAGTTCTGGATGCACTATAGTCTGCTGAGTTCAAGGTTGGAGAGACCAACAAAAACAGAGTTAGCGTAATCAAGGTGAGAGGAGGCAGCGAACAGGCTATGGTTTGCCGACATATTCTTAGAAGAGCCGACCTGTCCTGTTGCCCTGATGTGATAGAAACAAGATTTATACAAAGGTTTGTTGTGTGTGGTCGGAATGTGAGCTTGCGGTCTAGGGTTACGCCAAGTGTTTTGACAGTATCTGATAGTGACACAGCAGTGCCTGTGAGGTCGATGCTAGAAAGTGAAGGGAGAGAATGCAGGCGTTGGTGTGAACCGAACAAAATTGCCTCAGACTTGTCTGGGTTAATGGCCAAACCATTGCTCTTCTCTACAGGATGGTCAGAGAAAAAATATTACTATTAACCAAATCTTCTGTGTTAGAAGAAATTGAGAACTTTAAGTAAAATACCCATGAAAACGGAACCACGGAACCCGACAGAAGACATCTGTCACAATCCATTGTGTCTACATTAGACACATATTGAGGTGACAGAGAGGATCAAACACCAGTGAAATTTGTAACAATGATGTCCCCGTGTTGTGCACGTGATTCACTGTCCTCAATAAGTAGTTCAGGAGGTAATAACTTTTGAGTGCTGCATAAGCCCAGTTTAAGTGTATTATAAAAGTAGCTGCAATAATATTACAAGCCTAAAAACAAGACAAGGCTTTACGTAGCCTTAATAAGACACAGCTTTCAGTAGTAGTAGTTTAAGTAGGTCTTGAAGTCAACAATGAAGGGTGTGTCCTTCCACCATGTTTTCAACAGTACACCACCAACAGTTTTGGGAGAGCAGGATGCCTCTTCAAATCAGTGTTATCAATGGGTTGTTCAAAAGTTTACAGAGCACACTTTAGGCAGTTCCCAGAACTACTCCATTAATAACCATGTGAAATTTTAGTCGAGTACGCCAGGATCATAAGTTGCAAGCAAGAAGCCTAAATAAATAGGGCTAAAGCACAGAAAGTTTCTTGCAAGTCACCACATCAAGTTCTGCGGAGTCCTGGGGTTCTTGCATAATTCATGTGGAGCAAAGAATGGAGGAAAAAGAGCTGAATTGATTGCAAGAGAAAAACAGCTACAGAACTTAAAATTCTTCTTAAGTTGCACAGCCTGAACCTGAAATAGAGTTCTTTTGTATTTCTGCACAAGCTGTGTCAAAGAAACATGAGGTGCATCAGTTGGCACCAGAATATTTTCACAGGAATTTAACAGAAAGTATCATAACTTCAATACAGCTAAATGTTTGACGTGGCTAGATAAACGACTGATATAAAAGAGTAAGAGTAACTGCTTTACCTCCTTTCTCCTCAGCTGGCACCGAAACTACAGCAAAACAATAAATCAATATCAGATAAAATTACAATAACGAACTAACTAAACCGACTTCCAACCATTCTCCACCTTTCATCATCACTACCCTTCAAAAAAAAGAGGAAGAGCCAAGATCACAGACACAGACAGATAATAACTTAAGCTAACAGTAGGAAGCGGAGAAGACAGGTTGGAGAGAACTCCAGCTGAGGTGGAAGATTATCAGCGAGAGAATGTCTAAGAGAATACTACACTTAATCTGAGTAAGTTGATCCCAAGATGAACTCACATATGAGGACATTCTCATTGGAAAATAGTCTGCTAGAATGTTATCCCTACAGCTCTGCATTCTTAGTCCTTTATTTCATGCTAGCCTTCAAACACGGGGTGCATGATCATCTAGTAGCTAGTGACTTGGACTGTTAACGAAGAGGTCAAAGGGGGTTCAAAGCCCCTCCAGAGCAGAAATTATTTAATTATCTCAGCTCTACTTGCACTACCTGGTGAACTCAGCTAAAAAATTACACTAATCATTTACAGTCAGTGGGAGGAAGATCAACTGGCAAAGGGGAGGCCTGGTTATTGGTTATCCCCTCTTTGTGTGCTCAGGCTAAGAAAATAACACTTCATACCCAGGGATGCCACTGGGGCTAGACTAAGGTACTGCTTAATTAATAACTGTTTAATTAATTTAGAAAAAACTCCAACATTTCCCAACAGCCATAATGTGGTGGCATGAAACCCACTGAATGTATTCAGTGTATATTATATATACATGCATTACTGATTAAATGTATATATGTATGTATATATGTATTAGGGTGTCTCTTAAAAATGAAAGTTGAAAATTTCAATCTCTCACCCCTTCAAGTTGTTAGGTTCATGGATAAAAAATTTACAAAAAAATTTGGTGGAAATCGGATAATATTTAGAGGTGGCCCTTTGATGTCAAAGTTTTAGCATTGTAGGCCTATTGGTTGCAACCATGCTATATGGTTCTCATTGTTAAAAGAAGGAGATATTGCCTATTAATTTGCCAATTTCAATCCATAGAAGCAGGGGAGCAGACTTCTAGCTCCTATTCAATTTGTAGGCAACAAATTTGAAAATTGAAATTTAAAATGTTTCAAACAAATTTGTAATAAATGCACTTTCGCGGCAAGTAAGTGGAAAATTACTGAATTACACCACCTGCATGATTTGGGAAAGCTGCAATGACTGGACTGGAAAAGATATGGAAAGACAAACATGTGAGCATAGAAACCAAAAAAAGGCTCGTGAGAGCACTAATCTTTCCTACGGTACTGTACGGTTGTGAGACGTGGACAATGACAAAGAACATGGAAAATAAGGTTAACGCTTGTGAAATGTGGATATGGAGGAAGATGCTGAGAATATCTTGGACTGAGAAAAGAACGAACGAATCAATACGAGAGGAGATTGGAATTGAGAATGAAGAGTCGTTAAAACAAACTGCGACAAGAATGAAGCTAAGGTTCTTTGGACATGTTATGCGATCTGATGGTCTGGAGAAGGAAATGATGCTGGCGTGCGGTGAGGGGAGGAGAAGACTGGGTCGCCCAAGGAGGAGATGGATGGATGAGATACAAGATGTAACTGGCATGAATTTGGCGGAATTGAGAGACTTGTCATCGAATAGGAGACGGTGGAGTGTGTTCACCAGGACGATCGCTAGAGCTCCACGAGCTGACAGCACAAGGTGACAAGGTGGCATGATTTGTGGATTAGGGACAAAGCCATTGCTTATTTTGCAATCAGTTACCTTATTCATAGCATTGTCCTACATAAAATCAACATGGTAAGTAAGTAAGTAAATATATTCTTTATTAACCAATTGCTAATCGCACTTAGTTGTACAGACATCCCAGTTAAAAAGTATATGACATCCTAAGAATAAATTTTTTACATATTGATCAGGCTGTCGGCTGGGGGAATAATGCAGTCATGGGCACAGGGACAGAGGTAGTAGGTAGGTTTGGTTGGAGGTAGTAGTTGGTGCAGGACATGGCCCAGTTACATCAGGACAGCCCAAAAGAGGCGAGCATCAACCCGAGATGATATTCTTAACTTTGCTCAAGTAAACTTAGAAGTAAAGCAACCACGAGATGACTATATATCATGAACTGGAATTCCTGCACAAGGTGTTCTTTACCAGGTGCCAGGCGCTATACGCATCGTGCAAATAGGATGGTCAAGGTTATGACATGCAATTAAGATCTGGCTCTTTCATGACCAGTTCCAGATGACTGCCTCAGAGAAGAGAGGAATTCGTGATCTGGCAACTTTTGCAGTTATCATTACTGCCCCAATCGGAGTTGAAGTACCTCTGAGCGACTTCCAACTAATGGTTGAACTCTGAAAATACTCACATGAAGCCATTTCCAGCACAACAAGGAAAGAACTTGGACTTCATCTATGGTACCTTTCTGAGGAGCTGGTCGGACTGACTCTTTTTGATTCAAGAGTGTCTGTGGAGATGAAGAGACTGATGTTAGCCACCATGGAAGATCCAGCCCCCGATCATCCACCAAAGCGACCAAAAGTGCACCGTGACCCTGGAGCAGTTCTGCATGATAAACACAAAACGACTCTTTTCCATGCTTGGCCTTCCTCAGACTTTCCTTGCACTGGGCCCGTCTGAATAGGATGAAGAGGAAACGAAATATTCCATAGGCTCTGCACATCATCAACGGGTTGGCAGTCGTCAATGACATGGCCGAGTGAGGCATGACCCTCATTCAGGAACGAATGAGAGTATGTTTCTGAACATTAGATATTAATTTTAACATAAATATACACGCAGAAAGTAGAAATTCTGTTTCATAAACAATACAAATTGATTACCTAGTACTACAACTGACGATTAATTATTATGCAACATTACATTTCCCATTGTACGAAGTACCATTAATTTTCTAAACTTTAAAGCTCGAGGGCCACCTCTAAATATCATCCAATTTTAATGAAATTTTTTGTAGAATTTTATTTCTATGAACCTAACAACTTGGGAGGGTGAGAAGGAGAAAAATTTAAAAAACATTTTTTTGCACTATGCTAAGAGACACCCTAATATGTATATATATATGTATATATTAGGGAATAATTACAGATATGCACAGTTTATATATGTCCTGTATATAGATAGATTTTTTCTGTTTTGCTGGTCTAAGTAACATAAGTGCTGACTCTTTGGGAGCCTTGGCTGCAAATGCACCCAGAGAGATAATAGTGCAGTGGGCACGTTGCACCCAGAAGAATTCGTACCTTAAGGCGTAATACATTTCACATGCACAACTTTTGTGGGACCAACAGCCATACCTAATTGTTGTTAATGCTTTGAGCAGGATGATAGAAGAAGTGTAGGCCTATGTGTTGAGTGTGTTATAATAATAATCTTCGTTTAATATCTTCAAACTGGAAACAACGCAGTATGATTACAAATCAGTACATGTTATTTGATAAATCTTAACTACTAACAGAACAGACAGCCTGCAATACACGGCGCAAATTGCAGCCTACAAAGCATGTCCGCCTATAGGACTCGATCTCTGTACCTCTCGCACTCTACGCCAGATGTTATCCAATGCGCTACCGGGCCCCCCGGTATGCAATTGAACTTTTGAAGTTAGAGGTTCTCAACTGGGTCTGTGGACTGTGTTTATATAGCTTATGGAACAATTCTACTCCTTGAATTGATCTTAAAAAAAGTTAGGGCTGGTCTAAAGCGGTTTGATTATACTCACTGTTTAAGCACACAATGCTTGATAATTGGGGTTGATGGGGTGGGTTTTGTTTTGTTTTGTCTTGTTAATGCTATAAATAATAATGGACACGACACTTAACGAGCTGCTCCACTGGTTGTAATGATTTATTGTAACTAGGGGGCCCTATTAACAGAACGGTTCGTTCCGTTGGGTACTCCCATTGTCACTGCATGTAACATGTACTTGTTATCTTCATGCCTATATGTTTATGGTGAACAATAAAAGCATTTTGACTGATTGATTAATCAAAAAGCAACCATAACCAATTAACCAACATGTAAGAAATGCACTCCACTAGTGTCTTCTTCACAAGCAGCAATGAACTACATGTATGCATTACATGTATACAATAATTTGCCATAATTTGTTTTCTTGTTTTCGTAGCTTTTAATAGCGTGTAGACCAATTAAGTAATTCACTAAACAGTAACAGTCTGTTAACTGTAGAATAAATTTACAAATGTCGTATATAACAGCGGTTCTCAACCTGTGGTCCGCGGACCACTAGTGGTCCGCGGCCATCGGCCTGGTGGTCCGCGAGCAAGGCCTACAATTTATATTTCGTTATAATTAAAAAAATGGAAACAGACAAATTTTGTCAATTTTTTATTTTTTTAAAATTTCAATTGCTAGAATCGGCTAAATGGCACCATGAAACTAATAATACGCGGATTTATGGCAAAAAATTTTTTTTTATTAATTTGTTTGTGGCACAATTTTTAGCGGTGGTCCACGACTGAGACACAAAGTTTGCAAGTGGTCCTTGAGTCTCAAAAGGTTGAGAACCGCTGGTATATAAGACATGCCAAATAGTACATACACAAATTTCGGAACATGTAAGCAGTAAAGTTGCACAACTATGTCAGTCACCGTCACGTGAGTTTCCAATACTTTTTCTAACCTGTAACCCTTGACAAGAAAACAATTTCTTTCTCCGAAAATCCACTAAAAATCAGCTACCTAAAGGGAGGTGAAGGGGTAGGGGGAAGGGAGGGAGGACCCATGCACCCAGAGACAAAAGCAAAAGTCAGCGCCTCTGTGAGGAAAGATACAACTTGAGCTGAGTAAATTAAATAGGTCTGTTCAAAAGAAGGAGTCTCCTTCTTTTCAACAGTCTGCAGTCTGCAAGTGTCACTGCTGCAGAACAGACTTTGACCTTTGAAGGTCGGTACAGTTACTGACCTTGAGTACAATGATAACGCTGAGAAGACCAAGAAAGACCAACACGGTGAGGAATATGACGAGGCTGTAGTAGTCCTTCCAATGACGCTCTTCACTGGAAGGCTGGAATAAAAACAGACTGACAATGGTAAGCTAGAAAAACATGAAAAAAAGCGGTCAAACTCGAATTTAGGTGGTTCTTAATTTAGATTCGTTCTACATGATGCTTTAATATTTTATCAGCATTCTTGATACATTTGCCTTACATAATTACGAAAGAACTTAGATAAAAATATTAATAATTCATTTGCATCAATCAACATCAAGATGATGATGAAGATGATGAAGATGATGATGCTAACTGCTGCTGCTGCTGATGATGATGATTGACACATGGATAGGACCTATAACCCTTGGCTGCAAATGCACCCAGAGAGATAATAGTGCAGTGGGCACGTTGCACCCAGAAGAATTCGTACCTTAAGGCGTAATACATTTCACATGCACAACTTTTGTAGGACCAACAGCCATACCTAATTGTTGTTAATGCTTTGAGCAGGATGATAGAAGGAGTGTAGGCCTATGTGTTGAGTGTGTTATGCAATTGAACTTTTGAAGTTAGAGGTTCTCAACTGGGTCTGTGGACTGTGTTGATATTGCTTATGGAACAATTCTACTGCTTGAATTGATCTTAAAAAATGTTAGGGCTGGTCTGAAGCGGTTTGATTATACTCAATTTTTTAAGCAAACCATGCTTGACAATTGGGGTTGATGGGGTGTGTTTTGTTTTGTTTTGTCTTGTTAATACTATAAATAATAATGGACAAGACATGCTGTAAAAGTCTGTATCATCATAATCATAATCAATAATGGACAAGACATTGGTCTGTATGAGCGGCATGTAAGGTTCTGCAGTTGGTGTGCCTTGTTTGTTACTTATTTTGATTTAGTCCAGTGAAGCAGGATGCTCTTTTGAAAGTGTGCAATTTTACACAGTGCATTGCTACCAAGACAGAGTCAGAGAAGCAGCAAACAGGACAGACACAGATCCACGCAAACAACATCATCATAATCATAGTCAATAATTACAATATACATACTTAAACTAATAGAAATAAATATAAATTTCACAGCTGTGACCATTATTGATGGCTGTTTTGATTAGCCATCACCTGCACTTCTGATTCACCTCTCCAGACATACATACCGACTGTGAGTGCTTCATAAGTGTTTGCAACATGTACAATAAAAAAAACAAAATCATTAGCAAACATAATTATAGAAGCCAAGCGCTGGTTTACTAAAACTCACCGATGCACTTCTGGAAGTGGCAACCGTGACCTCTGACACGACCTTAATATAGACGAATGCATCTTTGTTATACTGAACAATCTGACGCAGACGACTGGCCGACCGACCATTCAGCAACAAGATAGGTCGGTCAAACATCGTCCGGTTCTTCTTGAGCTGAAAGAGAGAAAAACAATGCACTCGATTTCAACAATGCCTTTCCAACTGGTTTCCAATTGATTGATGCATTGTTTGTAATACTATTAATGAATGCCGACTGATTGGATGAATCAATGTAATGACTTCTAAGAGCCATCATTTTAGTAATTTATGCAAATGGTCGATGAGCAACAACATCATTGAGGGGATCAATTACATTTGTTTCGTTTGTTCTCAGCAGAGCTCTAAATCTTCCACTTTCCTCCAATGGAGGAATGTTGAGCATATCGTCTGAGGAAGACCATGAGAATGCAAGAAATGAATGGAGGACCACAAACTGGTTGCTTTCAAAGAAAGGAAGCATTATTGGAGTTATGACAACAACAGATCAGTTAACATACAGACACACACATACAAACACAAAGGCAGATAGATAGACAAACAGACATACTGACATATACAAAAGCAGTTAGATAGATAGATAGACAGACAGACAGAGAAACAAAAAGGCAGATAGATAGACAAACAGACATACTGACATATACAAAAGCAGTTAGATAGATAGATAGACAGACAGAGAAACAAAAAGGCAGATAGATAGACAAACAGACATACTGACAAATACAAAAGCAGATAGATAGACAGAAAGATAGACAAATACAAAGGCAGACAGACAGACAGCCAGACAGACAAACATACTGACAAATACAAAGGCAGACAGACAGACAGACAGACAAGCATGCAGAAACACACTGCATGAAGGTAGATGGCTAACCCACAATAGTCAGACGAACACAACAGCTTCTGTAGAGCCCAACACCATAATCTGTATGTGTGACCATCTATGCGACAGCTAGAATGACAGCCAACAGAAAGGGATGGAGTTTAGGATGACAGCCAACAGAAAGGGATGGAGTCTAGGATGACAACCAACAGAAAGGGATGGAGTCTAGGATGACAGCCAACAGAAAGGGATGTAGTCTAGGATTACAGCCAACAGAAAGGGATGTAGTCTAGGATGACAACCCACAGAAAGGGATATAGTCTAGGATTACAGCCAACAGAAAGGGATGTAGTCTAGGATGACAGCCAACAGAAAGGGATGGAGTCTAGGATGACAGCCAACAGAAAGGGATGTAGTCTAGAATGACAGCCAACAGAAAGGGATGGAGTCTAGGATGAGAGCCAACAGAAAGGGATGTAGTCTAGAATGACAGCCAACAGAAAGGGATGGAGTCTAGGATGAGAGCCAACAGAAAGGGATGTAGTCTAGAATGACAGCCAACAGAAAGGGATGTAGTCTAGGATGACAGCCAACAGAAAGGGATGGAGTCTAGGATGACAGCCAACAGAAAGGGATGTAGTCTAGAATGACAGCCAACAGAAAGGGATGGAGTCTAGGATGAGAGCCAACAGAAAGGGATGGAGTCTAGGATGACAGCCAACAGAAAGGGCTGGAGTCTAGGATGACAGCCATCAGAAAGAAAGATGATGTCAGGCCAAACGCAGATGATATTCTACATTCCAGTCGGAGTAAGCAATTTGGTTTATTACTGAGAAGTCATTTCGTGGTGGGGGTCTGGGCCGGCACAGGTGTTATTGCCAAGGTGTTGACTGTGCTCGGCACGAGTGGTCTCAGTAACTGCTTGATCCATCCGACGCAACTTCAGCCAAACAAATATTACCACCACGAAAACAAAACTTATAAAGTTGGAAAGTAACGCGTGCAAGAGGGATGGAGGGGAGGGCAGGCCAGGGCAGGGAGGAGGGAGGAAAGCAGAGGAAATCGCGAACATCACAATTAATTAGTCCGACCGTTTCGTTATTTATTGAAGTTGGGCGACGCGTGAAAGCTGATATCGTTATCTTAAACCACTTTAAACGAGAAGCGTTTTATCGGCGGCGGCGGCGGCAGCTTCAAAGGCGTCAGCGGCGACATCAAAGGAAGTGACCGACATCGTTTGGTTTCGATTGCCTCCGACATCATTTACACGTTTCTCTTGTTAACATAGTTTGCAGAATTGGAACGTCTCTGTCTGTCTGTCTGTCTGTCTGTCTGTCTGTCTGTCTGTCTGTCTGTCTGTCTGTCTGTCTGTCTGTCTGTCTGTCTGCGGCACTTACATCGTCAGAGCAGCATGCGTATGACGCAAGTACAGACTAGGACGCTACATGTTACGAGAATCTCCGCTGGGCTTACGTGTGTTAAAAGTCGAAATCAATTAAGATACGAACAACGCTCATCTTCTACTCTGCATCCGGGGGCGAGACGCCCTGAGAAAACGATGTTAAAACTCTCCAAAGGCTTTTTATGCTTCGTAAATATTGTTCAACAAATTTTTGTATATTCTTAATAACAACAACAAGTTCATTATCATTCAACAAGATTATGATGATGATGAGTTCTCTGCCAGAAGGCAGGTCCATTGGCTTTACGCCACCCCGGGACGAGATGAGTGAGGTGGTTTCCTGTTGCCTTCCTCACAGACAAGCGTGGATGAGCAACTTGTCCAAGGTCGCTACGCAGTGGCTTGAGGTAGATTCGAACCTGCAACCCTCCGGTTACAAGGCACAGAACGTATACCGCTACACCATCGCATCTCAATCAACATAAGAGACCCTAATCTCATATTGTTTTCTAATTAATGAACACGGCGTCCAGTTACTCTGCCACTACCCCTACTCTAGTGGTATCAGTCCCAAGCCTGGCTAAAGCAGGAGGTCAAAGCTTTGTTATGACACAGCATCTTTGACCCACAGGCTGAATATACAGCACGTAAACAGTCCAATCCATCCAATCCACTCTATTTCGGATGTGTTAGCTACAGGGAAATAAAGAGGAGTTGGATGCAGCAGAACTGCAGGACTATATTGTGTGCTAGTGGAGCATTCCACATTTTCAGCGTTAGGCCATTCCACCAATAACTGTGGAGCATTCCTTCCTTAAGATGGTAACTAACCATTTCACCAATAATCGGTGAAGCATTCCACGTTTGCTATGGTTGACTATTCCTCACTTGCAGTTCGTGGTTTGGCTCCCCCCCCCCCTATCACATGGAGGAAGCAAAGAAAAAATACTGGTGTACCTCTTGGACCACCAAATTGGTGGTAGGCCTACTGTCCAAGAATTTTTTTTACAGTGCACTCAATCTTCAAGGCCAACTGGGATGGACTATCCTAATCATTTGGTCGTATACCCTTGGGTCTTTCCCGCTGCTCCAATCACGGACTGCAGCACCCAGCAAACAATTCTATGCCCGGAATGTCAACTGGAATTGAATATAGGCAGAAACTACTCATCAAGATCAGACATTTGTTCCATTATTAATGGGAAGCAATGAGGAATCAAAACATACATTCTCTAAAAGTAGTTCACAAGTTAAAAACAGACCAATAAAACAGACAGACAGACAGACAGAGACACAGGGAATAAGACAAACAGGATAGAGAACCAGAGAGAGAGATACAGACTGACAGAAACAGGGAGAATGACAAATAAGATAAAAAGAACCAGAGGACAGAGAAAAACAGTGAGTGAGTGAGTGAGTGAGTGAGTGAGTGAGTGAGTGAGTGAGTGAGTGAGTGAGTGAGTGAGTGAGTGAGTGAGTGAGTGAGTGAGTGAGTGAGTGAGTGAGGGACGGGCGGACGGACGGACGGACGGACGAAGAGAGCGAGAGAAAGACACAGAGATAGCGAAACAATGAGACAGACAGGATAAAGATAATCAGATAGAGAGAGAGCAAACGAAAGACAGACAGACAGAGAGAATGAGACAGACTGGATAAAGAGGACAAGAGACAGACAACCAAACAGACAGACAGACAGAGAAAGAAAGCGAGAAAAGAGAAACATCTAAACTTTATTCTTGTGATCTCTGACAAAATTATCCTAACTTGCCAAACAAATTCTGTTAGAATTTCAAACTGTCGAATTATAATTACAATGAGGCCAATGAGCAAAACGTCAAGAGCCGGGCATTCATTGGACTGATGCACATTCCGTTGAGACATTTTCCCATGATCCCACCTTTGCGTCTAATTGCCAAGTATCTGAAATATGTGCAGCCATTTGCATCTCGATCGCTTGGCCTCAAAGAAACCCATCTCGAGTAATCGTCGGCGGCGGCGGCGGCGGCGGAGGCGACCGTTGGCGCTTAGCAGAGAACGCCGACGGTAAACAGGGCGTTCATGATCACTCGCTCGAAAGCTGCCTTGCGGTGGCAGCAGCGATCCATCCATCCATCCATCCTCCTCCATACCACTGATATCCTTCCTCCTCCTCATTCTCCTCCTCCTCCTCCTCCTCCTTCTCCTCCACATCTTATTCCTCCTTGTCTTTCTCGTCTTCCTTCTCCTCATCTTCCTCCTCCTCCTCCGTCACATCCTTATCGTGCCTCATCTGCCTTCTCCTCTTCATCTTCCTCCTCCTCTTCATCTTCCTCCTCCTCATCCGCTCCTTCTACTCGGTTTCATTGCTTTGAAAAAGGATCTCTTCCTAAAGCGATTTATTTACGAGTGACGGGTCCCTCCACATCCTCCTCTTCCGACTTCTTCTCCTTCTTCTTCTCCTCCTCCTTCTACTCCTACTCCTCCTTCTCCTGCTAATGCGCCGATCAGGCTACTTACTTCCATGCTGAATGCGCACAAGCCGTAATCTGTGCTGCTGCTGCAGATAAAGATGTAAGAAAGAAGCGGAGAGGAAGCGAAGTGCACTAAAGCCATCGGATGTGCAAGAGAAGTGAAGAAGAATGATAGAAAGAAGGAAGGGGAAGGAGAATGAAGAAGTGAATGATGAGAACGACAACAAAGATGCAGAGAAGGGGATGATAGTTTTGCATAATTAAGAAGGAAAGGATACGACCTCCCTCTGTGTGTCTGTCTGCGTGTCTGTGTGTGTCTGCGTGTCTGTGTGTCTGTCTGCCTGTGTGTGTGTCTGTCTGCGTGTATGTCTGGCTGTGTGTGTTTGTCTGTCTGTGTGTGTCTGTGTGTGTCTGTCTGCCTCTGTGTGTCTGTCTGTGTGTCTGTCTGCCTGTATGTTTCTGCCTGTGTGTGTATGTTTGTCTGTCTGTGTCTGTCTGCGTGTCTGTCTGCCTGTGTGTGTCTGCCCGTGTGTTTGTCTGCCTCTGTGTGTGTGTCTGTCTGCCTGTGTGTGTCTGCCTGCGTGTGTGTGTCTGTTTGTCTGTCTGCTTGTGTATAAGCTAACCTGTCTTCTAGCGCTGTCATTGTCCGTGACGTCGAAGATGACCGCCAGAGCGCCTTTAGACACAGCCAGTTCCGCCTGTCCAACAAAATAACAACGGTTATCATTAGTTTCATCGTCATCATCATTATCATCACAGTCGCATCATTATTGTCGTAGTCATCATCAGCATCATCAAGCGGGCACCGAACAGGTACAGGCCTACGAATATGATTATGAATATGATTGTGCAGTGGCGTCTAACCCCCCCAAAAGTAAATGGAGAATCAACCAACCCCCCAAATATACCCTCTGAAATACACATTTTGGTGTTTTCTGAGATTCTGCAGTGGGAGAGATGCCAATCGTCTTTGATATTATGGCGTCGTAAAATAAACGAATTAATCAGTCATTCTGAGACAGTTAGGCCTACAGATTAATGATTTAATGGATGACTCAGCTGAATGTTTTCTACTTTAGGCCCTAATATGTGCTGAGTTTACGTCTAGACTGACAGTGCCCAAAGAGAGTTAAAGCAATTACCGCGCGTAGCGCGGAAAAAATTTTGGACCTTTTTCGGATTTTATATATTTTTGCTTTGTTGGATTTGGCTATATTATCACATGGGACAAAAGAGCTATCATGAAAAATGCAACCCCCCCACTTTCAGTCAAAATATGTCAAACCCCCCCACTTTTGAAGTTCGATGGAGATCGTTCTCCACACTCCACCATTGGTAGACGCCACTGTGATTGTGTGCACTGACACAAACAATTATAATATAAACACAAATTCATGAATTCCACAAATTCTCAGTTTCCCCACCAATGCCTCTGCTCAAACACCACTCTCTTCCTCAGGCTCCTCTACTTCTCATCCCACAGGCTTTCCACTTAAAATTAAAATCCCACCTCTTCAAGAATTCCTACCCAATCCATCCAATTCTCTGCTTTCCAAGCTTTCTCGTCCTCACTGAAACCCGCCTTGGCTGCTCCTCTGCCTCCTCGCTCTGGTCTCTCTGGCTACTGGACTCCGATCTCAGATGGACATCTCTGGGCAACCCCTCTGAGTCGACGCAGCTCTCGTGAATAAGCAGGTGCCCTGCGCTTAGCCTTCAAGTGGCGCTTTAGAAAGTTGAAGTTTACGATCACGAGTAGGATTACAAGTGAATGAAAACGTATATATATATATATATATATATATATATATATATATATATATATATATATATATATATATATATATATATATATATATATATATATATATATATATATATATCAAATGTACATGATCTCTGGATGACCGTAAAAAACGCCAATCCCTATAGACGATCGCACGTCCCAGTGTTAGGAATGAAATAGTGTCAATTAGCGGGCAGCGTCCCACAGCCAAGACACAAGAATACTTGAGATGACATCAGATCAAGTTTGTGTAAGAACAAGGCTTTTGCCAGCATGCAACAGGACACAAATTGCAATCATCCGTGATTTAGAGCGTATTGTCGACATGGGCTTCGTCTATTGGGGGAGGAGCTGAAAGTGACTCTGCTACTGATGTCCCCACTCTGTCTAGTCAACTGCTGGACTCCCAGTCTCAGCTTCCCCATCCTCGTTTCAGAGTATCAAATAACGGCCTTAGTTGTCAGCGGTACTTCACGAACGACGTACGGTGGTGAAAGCAATTTCTTGGCACTTTGCCAAAGACATGGTCAGAACACGGACTGAGAGAGGGCATGACGCGGACGTACACATGGGTCATTGAAACCCAGGCAGTAGGGGCCTACAGAAGTCGGTTGAAAAGACAGACAGTGAAGCATTCGTGTTGGCCCATACACTTTAAGTCACTAACCATACAGAAGGCAAACAGAGGCAATATTGCTTTAAGTGCAGTATACGCAGACTCATAAAGTGTGTTATGATTAAAGTAACTTTAATAGCAATGCCCAACTAAAGACAAGTCGTTAAGTTGCCTTATAAATGCATTTAGCTAAGTAGCTTTGGTATGATTTTTAAACAGAAAAGGCATGAACTCCGTCCTGATAAGGTAACTGGTTTTTCAACAACAGGCCGTGAAGGACTGTTTCAGAAGACATAATAATCCTGACCTTATTCAAGAAACAACGTCATTAACATATTGGTATGCACTAGAAATTATATAGTGCTTTTTCAAAGGAGTGATATTGCCCTTCGCTGTGAACACTACAAGGATGTTTAATGTAACAAGAGGTCACACTGTGGGCATTGAAACTTGAATGCTTGAGCGTTCGTTTATGGGTCTTTCAAAGAAACGGACGGACGGTCTTAACGAGTCAAGTTATTTAAATTTCAATACAGCTGCAAGCCTTAAACCATAGCTTATATGGACTTGTCACCTTATTAAGTCTGATAATTTATATAGCGTCTGTGGAGTTTCTCAAGCTTCTACGTCATTGGTCAGACTACTCACGAGATCGCTGCCTTACAATAACTACTATTTCTGCAGCAACTTATCATTTTTATATATACACCACACAAATATACATCACCTGAAATCTAGATATAGCACACAGGCGAGTCAAAACTGAGAGACAATAAGTTAATAATAAGTCATTCATGATTTCATCTAAGTATAATACCCGAATTGTGCAACAGTTTGACGTTTAAGTTATTGTGTTCCCTTCAGTTTGTTCGACTTATGATAGTGATTTATTTTACTTTGCACATTGTCCTGATGTCAGTGTACTAATTATATAGCCACTTCATTAGCCGGTTAATTAGGCCTAGAGCAGAAATTTCAGTCCAGTATTCGACTAATGTGCACCTCACACACAAGCAGGCCTATACCGAATATATATGTTACCACCATATTGTCCAACTTAACATAAGCAGCAATACGCCTTGCTCACCGCATACCAAACAATATACGCGTTTTAATGTCCTCGACTCCTCCCTGGAGTGTCATCAGCAGGTGTAAATGCAGCAAAATGGGAGCACTTGAAAGTTGATTTTAGAATCCAAGGCAGAAGCAGGTAATTATTGGACTCTGAAGTTTGGCTGTCTGTCTGCCTGCATGTCTGTCTGTCTGTCTGTCTTCTACTATTTTCACACATCTTCTTGGTTTTACCTGGGATTAAGATTGCTAAAGGGATATGAAGCGGCAACGCGTCAGCCAATCACAGCTCGTCTTTTCTGATGCATCGCAGGCGATGTTTGTGGCTTCATCCGGGTACTTAGCAGGGGATGATTTGAAATAAATACAGCACATGGCATCGGTCTAGACGTGTTTTTTTTAGCGATTTACAGTTAGGGACATAATTATGCGTTTTCTTATTAATAAAAGTCGTTTTTATTTAGTTATAACGTCAGCTGTAAGCGACCCATGTTTGACTAGCCGATCCGTACAAGGGTACCGGAAGTAAAACTCAGCCACACACATAATCTAGACCAAAGACACTATATTCATCAGCTTCATATCCCTTGCAATCTTAGTCCCAGGTTTTACACAGAATATTTTCTTTACAAGACATCAATTGCAGTTCTGTAGCTACTTATCACGTCATGCACCAAATTCTTTATATCTTCTGTCATGATAATGATATGATATTAATGGAAGAACTAATGATAATTCACTTAAGCTCCATGCTTTTAAACTCAACCTGCCACCTTAACTATCACAGTACACGTTTTTGCAACAATAAGAAGTGTAGCAGTAATCATTGTAATTAATCACTAAAAAATACAACAGCCTTAGAACTGGCTGCATATTATATAAAACGTATATATGTACCAAAAACAAATGAGGCCCGTGGCTCGAGCCACTGGTTGCTGCTGTTGCACAGATAGGAGCAACCAAAACTTCCTGACTATGCTGGCTACTTCAGACGCTGTCCCAGTCATTTGAAAAATAACCCTGTCTGGCCGACCCAAGATTAGAGCCCACAGTGATGGAGCATTCCACTTGGCTACGTCTTTCATGTTTCCAGCCACTAGGAAACATAAAAGAAGTGCAAACATCATAAACCAACATCAAATGAAGCGCACTGCAGATGGTTGAGCGGTTAGATTAAAGAAGACCGACTCCTTTGACCCACCGAAAGCCAAGAGCTTCCTAGGAACAACAAACACATGCCAAACTTAAATGGATACAAACTACCGGCAGTGGATTGTTTTTGGCAGCAGACGGGGAGGGAGGGATGGAGGGAGGAAGACCTGGAGACCTGGAGGCAGAAGCACACATATGACTGTATGAGAAGAATTAATCTTCAACAGTCTGAAACAGTGCCGATTCCAGTATTTCTTTTGCCCACAACGGCTCTGACCTTGACTAATTGTAAGAAAGTTCAAATCTCAGCCAGAAGAGACATTCCGTAAATATCTGTTATCTTTGTGCAACATTATCAAATATGTAATACAACTGAAGTTTGACAATGCACCGTTTTAACAGTTGAGATGTATACTTTGAGCCCGGCAACAGGAAACATGGCTCAGTAAGCAAGCCGCAAATACTGAAAAGCAGAATTCTATTTCCAAAATCGAACGATCAGTCACGTCAATAAAATATATCAGTAATCATTGTATAGACCAAAAATGTTCCAGGAACAACACACTTTCTACAGTTCCCAGAAGATGTTGATAGAAGAAAGCCCTACCGTTTGGCAAAACTACAAGGTGCAACGGCGGATGATAGGCAAGGCGGCATATGATTTGCACCTGCCTCATAGGTGAAGAGTGCTACCTTGAGGCGGATTCTTTGACATAAAGGAAGCCATCATAAAGAACAAAAAGCAGGTGTGATATGGTGTGGGCAACAGAGAGTCTGAGACAGTCTGATGCATAACTCATGTTAATGGAAGTGCTCAATGTGAAGATAATAAAGTACAGAATTGCAGCTGAAAATTCTTACCCTAACATACAGCACAGGCAAACATCTGTAGCAGCAGTAAAGTAGGTGCACAAAAACAACAGTAATTGTAAGAGTAACAGCAAATAAAGATATAAAATTCACTTGATTATTATGCCTTTATCAATAGAAGTCCAATGAATTCGTACAACATAGCACATCTGTTATAGTAATAATTCCACTATATCTGGGGTGTGCTATAGCTTCATTTGTGCTGCTGCTGCTGCTGCTGCTTCTGCAACAGTCTGCATCTCTGTTAAGCTACGCCACAGTATGCAGCTCATCTTCATTTATAGAAAGCCGGTTATATCTCTCACCTTTATTCCTCCTCTTCCTTCTCATCTTCCTCCTCAGCAACATTAACCCACATCCTGGTCAGCCTCCTCTGTGTACAGGCCTAACTTCTGCCAAACGGCAGACCTTTCAGCATAAGCAAACTACATATTGTTGTCAAGAATAGACTAAAAAATGATAAATGCCTTTATATCTGAAAGCCATCAAATAACCTTGACAACACTCTATTAACCACATCTCAAAGCATATAAATCATACACACATACATAAGTATGCACATGCATACAAACACACACACACATACGGTATATACAGGCACACACATATATGTATACAGCCACATACAATCATAAATACATACACACATAGATATACATACATATAAACACAACTTACATACACATCAACATACATGCACACCACATACACACCAAAATACATGCGTACATTTTACATAGATACGTACAAAAGCTTGCACCAGATGTACATGCATATTATTTTTGCACAACCGAAAAATGTGCTACTTTACTGAGGCCTGTGCACTGTTGCATCTTCCCCTCTCCGGTTAAGAGCCATTATGAAAATGTGTCAAGAATAAGGTCAACATTGTTGTTACTGAGCGAATCCAGTACCATGAAGTCCTCTAAAGCGAGAGCAAACTGCCTTCCCATGAACACCCGTATCAAAAGGCCTTCTCTTTCCAGTTCTTTTCTCCATCATCAACAGCAGCTACTTTCAAATGCAAAGATTTTAAGAAGGGATTGGTCACTACGGCCAAATTTTAAAGTGGGCGCGAGAGGCATTCCAGTAGAGCAGCAAGGGTTTGTGTATGTATGAAATGTTTACAAATCGGCTGCATTAGAACCAAACTGTTATAAACCAATCTGTGAAGAATCGTTCAGGATGAAAGTCTCATCATATTTCAGTCATAGAGAATGCATATGTAGTTGGTTAGTTATGTAGACATTTAATATCGCACCTTTTAAGTAAAAGCACCACCTCAGGAAGCCTAAATAAACTTAAATGTCATTACGAACAGAAACTACATCAATGCACAGATCTCTATAATAAATTACCTGAAGAGCCACAAGTAGCATATTGCATTAGTAGTAATTCATTAAGACATTATATATTCTGTCAGAAATTAGCATAAAACCAAACCCAAAACACACAGCACCATTATGGCTTCTGTTGTGAACCCAATGGTAATAATATTTTGACCAACAATCCTAAATTTGTGCGAGCTTAAATTTCCACAATTGACGACAGCACAAATAATGGCTTCTTCTAATATGACTATAAACATCAATATTTCAATCATATTTTTATTATTATTATTATTATTATTTATTTTATTATTTTTATTTTTTTTTATGCCCCGAGGTAAAAATGATCCCTCAGGGACTTTAAAATTAGTAAAACTATTAAAGGTCTGGAACGGCTAGAACTCCTCGGGCTCGGGCAAAAGGTTATTATTATTATTATTATTATTATTCTTTATTGATAAGCCAAAAGCGAACCGCACATTGGTGAACAAGTATAGAAAAATATAAAACATAGAAGTAATAAGATAATATTTGAAAATATGAGTATATATTTAAATTTAAAAAAAATTAGAATATTACTAATAACACTAAATCAAAGCATCAAAACAAGAGAGAAAATTTAGATCTATAACAGTTACTATTATCTAAAAAGGGTAGCAGAATTGGAGAAGTTTTACTAATTAAACATAAAAAAGCATCCTAATAATAAAGCTTTTTCTAACCAGATTATCAGAATGAGGTAAAGTAAGATTATGGCCTCTGGGGCGCAACAGGTAACCTGTTAGTTTAATTTGAGGCAATAGACCATGAAGGACATGACCATTAAAGCTTCTTATGGCTAAGTAGAGACGGGTATACATCAGCTAGTTGACAGAGTTGAGCATAGGAAGGGTTGTCTTCAGGTAAGTAACGTCCTCTCATAAGTCGTCTTATGATTGAAGATAGCTTATCCCGATCACTTTGGTATATATAAAGAATAAACCACTTTATATAAAGAATAAACCACAACAATACAACGTAATTCTGTTTTTACTGCTTCAACATAATAAGCAATGCATTTTTCGGTCAATTCTCTTGTTCAAGTGGGCGGAGTTTACTTGGCCTGATTCCATCCGGTTGATTTCATTCATCACAGCTCTTGTATTTGCATATAACACAGTTACGTCCCGCGCAAGCCAATTTTTCGACAGTGACCAATGCTGTTCCGTTCTTGGTAAAATCTTTTGTCGGAACTAGGCGACCTTGCACTTGCCACTCGGTGCGATATTCCGCGTACGATATTTATATCCGACTTCTGCGAAAGTTTATAGACCACGTAAACACACTTCCTGATCTGAAGAAGCCGAAGACATAAATTGTCCTTTAATCTTACCGCTCGACTACCATCAGATCTGCGCCTCATCTGATGTTGGTTTTATTGTATTTGCGCTTCTTTTATGCTTTTTTCTTTATCTTAGGCAGTACAGTTTGAGCACGACTACCAAACCTCTAAACGCGGGTTTTAGCCTGCTTCCGTTGGCCCGATGTTGAAATGCATTAGGTGGGGTAATTTTTTGGTCACATTGCATGCATAGAACCCGTCACCACGAGTATTTTCTGGTACTATATAATAGATGTAAATTTAAAGTCTAGCTGTTTCAGGTAATAAAGTAACAACGATGGTGGTGATAACAAAGACTATGAGGTCGGCAAGCACGATGTCTATTACATTATTACAGAGATTAAATGAGCTGGTAGCCAGTTTCACCTTGCTAAAGCAAGCAAAGATGGCGGCAGTGGGCTTGGTGAACTGTTTATCTGCCGATAAATTACTTTATGCATACTTCATGAGTAGCATTAGCGGAATACAGCATTCAAACAGCTGTAAAATCTTGCTTTTGGACTGTTTTCATCACTTGTGTATACATACTTGGCATCAATGTGCATACATTACGTGCACGTAAACATAAGTCATTCATCATTGCTAGTCTATTTGTATGCCATGTATATACATACATGTAGGGCTACGATAGAGAACCGAATCTTTGGAGAAACTTTACTAATCAGTATTCTAGTCAAACTCTTGAATTCCATCCAGGGATTGGGAGTGCAGTGTACCCTAGAGTTGTAGCAAAGCTTCCATTTTGATAGAACAGGAAATGGGCCACCACAACAACACTCCTATTACATGAAGCTGACCCATGACAGACCTCCAATATCAATTGTCAAACACTGTTCAAATTTAACCAGCAAAGCTATTACCATTTAATAAACCGCTTGAGCAACAAAAGAAATTACTGTAACTCATAGCCTTCATGCTTATGAATAAACTAGGGCTGTACCGAATAGGTGATTATCACTATTCGGCCGAAAACGAATAATTGGACCAACTATTCGGCTGAATACGAATAGTGTACAAAATAGGTCTGCCGGCAACATTCAAAATTTCAAATGTAAGCTAAAGTTTCAGTTCAGTAAATTTAATACATAAACTAAAAGTAAACAGTCACTGTACACAAAGAATGAGACTACTGACACTGCGATACTGCGGTCCAGGCAATAGGCAACGCCTGGCTGCAACCACAGCATATTATGTTAATGAGAGAGTTACTTCAGTCCACTCGCTATAGCAGCCACTTATGCAGAAACAGATGTCACGTGACCACTATTCGTATTCGGTCCGACCGCTACTATTCGGCCGAATACCGAATAGCTGTTTGGCCAACTATTCGGCCTCGAAGCGAATACAAAGCGAATATTCGGTACAGCCCTAGAATAAGCGTAGTGCTCATGGGCACCCAGAGGGGCAAGGGGGCATTTGCCCTCTAGATTTGTGCATATTTTATAAAAATAAAAAGTTTTCATTAATATCATTATTACAACAGCCCCAGCATGATTTTCAATGCAAAAAAACACTTAATTATTTAGGTAAAGTCCTTGACCATTATTTATTTCTAAAGTTATCATGTGTTTTGTGTTCATGAATAGCTCGCTATTCCAGAGTTGGCCAACTTTTTCTTGCATACGGGCCACTATAATTTTTGGTAAGCACACGGCAGGCCGGCCACAAGTGATTTTTCTCAGCACCTCGAAAGAAAATAGAAATGTTTAATTTATATTTTTTAAAGGAGTCTAAAACAGGTACTGCTAGGTCACTAGAACTTAAAACACTAAATTTCCTTCCAGGTTAACTGTAATAGAGTCATTTAGTCAGTGTGAAACCTGGGCTTTTTTGCAAAATTTTAAGAAGTGGTCGTATAAGAATAAAACATTCATTTAAAAAGTGGTGGTGCGGGTTGCCAATAAGCAGCCTGCAGGCCGCGTGCGTTGGCTGGCCATCCCTGAGAGCTATTCTATGCAAAAACATCATTTTGCCCTCCCCCTCAAATATTTTTCACCCTCTACAAAAATTCCTGTGGATGACATGTTGGTGCTCATGAATAAGCTCAGTGCTCATGAACAAGGTCAGTGTTTGTGAATATGCTCAGTGCTCATGAATAAACTCAGCGCTCATGAATAAGTTCAGTACTCAATAAGTTCAGTTGTCATAAATAATCTCAGGGCTTGTGAATAAAATTCAGCGCTCATGAATAAGCTCAGCGTTAGTGAATAATGTTCAGCACTCATAAATACAGTTCAGTGCTCATAAATAAGCTCAACGTTCGTGAATAAGCTCGGTGTTCGTGAACAAGCTTAGCATTCAAGAATAAAGTCCAATGCTCATGAATTAGCTCAGCGCTCATGAATAAGCTCTGCTCAAGAATAAGCTCTGTGCCCATGAATAAGGTCAGCGTTCGAGAATAAAGTTCAGCGCTCGTGAATAAGCTGAGCACTCGTGAATAAGTTCAGCTCTTGTAAATAAGCTCAGTGCTTGTGAATAAGGTCACCACTCGTGAATAAGCTCTGAGTTCGTGAATAAGCCCAGTGCTCATGAATAAGTTCAGGGCTCATTAGTTCAGCAGTCATAAATAAGCTCAGCACTAGTGAATAAAGTTCAGCTCTCTTGAAAAAGCTGGTGCCCTGGCAGCCATGTGCGCTTAAATTCAGAGCAACACTTTAGAAAGTTGTGTTTACAATTACGATTACAATTTGTATGCAGCTAAAACAAGCGCTATTACAAACAATGGGGTTTTTATGGCTTTCAAGGCAATGAATTTATGGCATTGCGGTAGACCACCGTGGTTGGTCAGCATTTGGCGGAAGGCATGATAACATGCAGCACGACAGCCTATGTTGACAAAGGAGCTGTTCCTGGATGTGAGCAAGCTGCTGTTGCGGAGTCAAAAATGCAGCCGTCTGAGAAGAGAGTTCAACGTGTGTGTGTGTGTATATACATATATACACATAAATATAAATATATATATATATGATGCACAGACGGACGGATGACCCAGAATCCTAGATTCCAGCCAGACCTCTTGTGGGTCAGGTGATGTAAATCAAATATGGCATCACTTGTGGTTGGGATTATTTCTGCGACTAGGACGATTTTACTGCACAGTCAGTTAGGCCTACCCGACTGCCACAAGAAAGAATTGTAGGCTTAAAGGTCTTATTGCACGTACACTGGATGTGTACAACATGTAAGGCACGCTGTGTAGGCGCTTACGACATTTTAAGTGCGGGGATTTGTATGCTATTCACTCCACACCTATGAAACAACTCATATACAGGTCGTTAATAAGCTCGTAGTTGCTTACCCCTTGGTCTTCTACTGATATCATAAAACTTTATAGATGTGTTGCAGCCTGGATGGCTATCTCTCCAAGCGAGAAGCTCAACCACAGATACGGATGGCATAAAGAGATTATGGTGCCATAAAGTCCAATCGTTGTCTGAATGGATAAAAGATACGCCGCCGCCGCCTCCCATAAACCACGTGCCCTTTATTGGTGCCATAAAACACCAGCGGCAACAACAGTTCTTGACAGGGCTTTGCACCGTGTCCCTTAGCACCAATCCGTTATATTACAACAACAACCACAATTTTAGCCAGTCTACACACACACACACACACACACACACACACACACACACACACACACACACACACACACACACACACACACACACACACACACACACACACACACACACACACACACACACACACACACACACACACGTGTGTGTGTGTGTGTGTGTGCACTAAATATCTATAGACAGGGCCTACAAAATACAAATGTATATAAATGTGTACAGGTGTGCACACCTGTTTCTCTTGACATCTGAGAATATGTATTAATATGTTTATTTTAATATATGCATATATATTTGTACAAGATGTAAGCCATTTAAAACGGTAGGCACACTGGCACATACTATACATGCTAGGTATATACATATCCAGGATATCCCCTAGTCCCTTAAAATAATTAAATTAAAATGTGTCGATGACTGTGTCAGCAGGATGCAGAGTTGCTGCACCACCGACTGTATTTGAGTTTCTAATGATAAATCCTTTAGCTGCCAAAGGTTAATGTTAAAGCCCATTGGTTATGCCTATTTTATCTTACATCCATGAGCACAGATTTTATTTTTGCACAATGTTTTTGATGTCTTGGTGTATTTAATCAATGACCCATATTCCAAAGCCATATACTCAAGTGTATTGTATGTGATTGTATTTATTTATTTTATTTATTTATTCCGGATATTTCTATAGCGCCTCTCGAAGTTAACTACTACACAGAGGCGCTCCCGACTACAGCATTTGATACTGTGCCGGAATTTTCACGCCGAAGCGCCATGAGCAATTGCGAGTGAAGGACTTGCCCAAGGTCCGTACGCAGCAGCTAGAGTGGGATTCGAACCTGCAACCCTCCGGTCACAAGGCGCCGAACTTACCACTGAGCCACCACGCCCACAACCGGATAGACCAAGCAATTATACAGAGTGGAGTTCAGTGTATGGTCTCTATCACTCTATGTACTGGTTTGCAGCCAGCCCGCACTGGTTACATACACAACTGGAAATTGCAGAGACTGTGTTCAGCACTTTGTCCCTTTGTCTTCCACTAGAACATAAATGCCAAGATATTAGCTGTATGTTCTTCCCAATGTGACACTGCCAGGTGTTTCTATGGTGTGGCAGTTGTATGTATCTATGTATGCATGTATGTATCAAGACATTTAATATAGCATATTTTAAGTAACTCGCAAAAACACTGCACCTATGACTACGTAACATGAGACAGTCACAGTGTGTGTAAACACACCCACTGGCGCCACCTAGAACAGCGTTTCACAACCTCCTTTCTTTTGATCATTTGTAAACTTCTGTTCACATGGGTTTTCAAATGACCACAACAAACAGTTGCATAAAAGCCAGCATATACTGAACACTCTGTATAATTGCTCGGAATATCCAAATGAAGATCCATGCCTATCTTTGTAATTGTAATTGTAATTACGACAATTTGTATAGCATCGTTGGTAGCAAGCTACTTCTAGGATGCTTCACAAAAACGCATGCACACAGTCTACTGTCAAGGTTAATGCTGCTGTGGGCTTACCTTTTTATACACTGATCCACAGTGTTGCTGTGCGGCCTGGGAATCTTCCAACTTAAACATTGCAATCCAGTTAGTGGGAATGGAGTTATTTCCACTGCCACCTCCAGCACAAGGATGGACCTGAAAAAAAACACACCCAATAAACGTTATTTGCACGTTCTTGTCTCCATTGTAAGTATTTTATCAATAAAATTATATAAAAAACTTGCACATATTTAAGCAGTGGCGGTTTTACTGGGGGCTGTAGCCCCTAGCTGGGAAAGTAGGCCCTCCTGGTTTTTCTTAGCCCCTCATACACATTTTGCCCCCTCCACCCTTTACATTTAATTGGCCATACATTGCCAACAGAATGTCTGCCAGACAGTATTAATTTTAATTTCAATAGGTTGCTGAAAGAGGTTACCAGGGTCAGCAGTATGAATGTTTACATTTATGGGGGAGGGCAGGGGAGAGGCTAAAGCAATTTTTAGGGCTTCCCATCCAAAAACTCTAAATCCGCCACTGCATTTAAGTGTTTCAGTCCACTGTCAGTTTTAATAAAGTACGTTTGCAAAGCTGGCCACATCACGTGCAAAATGAACCTATCAAACTAAGTTCAGTCAGTGCCATGCATAATAATTGTATTAATTATTATCAGTTCATCAAACAATACTGGCTGCCTTTAACTGTGTGTGATTCATCGTCACAGTCAATTTATCATATAATTGAAAGACGGAATTTCCTTGTAATTTTTATTTTGTTATTAAATTCTGTACAAATCTCATCTTTCATTAAGATCACTGAAGCATCTCTAACTGCTTGTCGAAGGTATAAACCCATTGAGTTGCTAAACAAACTGTCTTTAAAGCATTCATACCGCTAAGCCCTGTAGCAGACAGGCAAAGGCCAACGTACTGTTGTAACACATACATGTACATATAAAAAACATAATACATGCATATATATATATATATATATATATATATATATATATATATATATATATATATATATATATGTACAGTGTATAAAGATTCAAGAGGTCTATATTTAAAACGGAGCCACCAGGTTCACTTGACATAAAAGATGTTGTCTAAAATAGCTTCTAAAATTAGCTGTCATTTATAAAGAGGTTGAGGCCTAAAGAACTCTCAAACGACAATGATGTTGACGAGGACATGGAGAAGCAGGTGGAGGACGAACAGGTAGAGAGGATCAGAGAGAGAGAGAGAGAGAGAGAGAGAGAGAAAATAGGTACAGAAAAAAAGAACACAAGAGGAGGAGACAATAGACGTCAACAGTACAAAGGTAAAGCCACAATCCATGGCACACGAAAGGCAGGCAGCAAAACATACACATACAATGTCTGTCAGTCACTGTCCATCCTCCATGTCTATCTCTCTGTCGATGACAGATTGACAGTGAATGTCTAGCTAAAATATGGATCTTCTACATTGCACGATAATGCAGGCGAAGACATCTAGAACATTTTCTAAGAACCTCCTAAGAATACTTTCAAGAAAGGAATCGATGAGCTGTGTTCTGACATATATCTGCAGTTAACGCCAACAGCTAACAACCATTATTTTATACCTGTGGTTTTTGCTCGTGTTTTTTGTCATAAAAATATTATAATGTGTAAATGTCTTAGCATTTTCATCATGTTAGTATTCTCATTGTCAAATTATCTAATTATTCTAGTATTTTCACTGCATGTAGAATTTAAACTGTGAATAGTATTTTTCTGGTGTGGGTCACTGTCCATCTTCCATGTCGTTTGGAATTTATGGGTAACATTTCTTTCTTTTCCTACTGCATAACTGTACTGTGTCATAGTCCAATAAAAAATTTTTTAATCAAAGCCTCTCAAATGCTATCTGAGCACAATCACGAATGAGTTTGAACAGCAGTTGATCTGTGTAGGCAGAAGACACTTGAAGTCACCAAATTATTGTTCAACCACACAATATAAATGAATTTTATACATATAATGAGCAATTTTCCCCTTCCCTGTCATGACAGTCAAATCGAAACTATTTCTATTGAACTCTTAACCTCTGACGTCGATACGGTTCATCGAATGATCAGGTAAACTGCACACGTATTCAATTTCCGGCCTTTCGAATCTAATTAAGCACTTGCCACTATGACGACCCGTCTAATTAGGTCGTAAACTGAGACAAAGTCGTCAACTACAAAGGCTTTTAATAATTAGAAGGTTGCGGATCTGACTGGTTTCTTGTATCGTGTTGACAGACTGCTCATAACGTCATCTATGGCAACTGCAGAAAATTAACAGTCTCGCTGAATTATCGCCAATAAGGCGCGCTGTTCAAAGGTTCAGTACGGTTCATAAACAAATACATATATATATATATATTCGCAATATGTGTACACACATACACAAACACACATATATATATATATACATATATATATATATATATATATCTGGTTGTGAATGCGACAATCACCTGCCTGTACCGTGCGCTAGGATCCACGTAGTACTTGGCTAGGGCTAGTATGCTCCCTTCTGGTCCCCCCGCGGCCTCCCTCACCGTCGGTCTCTTTGAAGACGCGCTTCGGACGCGCGATCTAATTACGCCGCAATAGTATGTACTCAACGCATCATCAGAGCCAACAAGCCTCAGAGGTCAAAGATCGTTCAGTGCACTAGAAACTTCAACTGGTGTACCCTTCCATTGAACCCCCGACAACCAAATAAAAACCATTAACGCCGTCAGGATTATGTCAATGCCCCCTGTCTGGCAGCACCCAAACGCAGGTTGAAATGTTTTTAGACCCCCTTAGTCTTCGTGCAATTGATATTTAACTAGACTGCACAGCAGATGTGGCTTAGGTTATGTGGGAAATGTTCATTCAGAGGGATTGGCTTCTACTAAAGACAGAACCCAAGACCCACACAATACTTCTGCAGCAGTTTTGCTTTCGGGTAAAGAAGTTTCTTGAAGTTGCGCTCTAGAAATGGTCCACCTATACCGCTATTACCTTCCGTCTTTCACAATTAATCTCAGGCACTTAAGCCAAAAAACCCTATGGCCTTAAAAAGGCACTTGTCTCTTTGTTATTCACGGAAGGGTAGATACTCGTTCCGTCCTACATCCCTACGACCATCCGTCCGTCCGTCTTCATCTTCATTCTCGGAAGAAAGCTCTTGGGTCATCTGCATCCGTAACAACACGGCATGTTCCTAGAACACTTAGGAACTGCCTCATCTTCTTCTTCTGGTGCTGCTACTACTGGTGCTGTTGTAGGTATACGTGGCAGGCAGAAATATCGCCGCCCACAAGGAGCTGCATGGGCGAAATTCAGGACACCCAGAAAGACCGATAAACGATGCATGTGTTATTGGTCGTCTCCACGTAATTCCTGCCAACGTCTAATTTTAGACGCACTCGAAAAACTGCATCTATTACAAATACATACATACATAGGCCTACATGCATACACGTACATAAATACATACATGATACATGTATATATATATATATATATATATATATATATATATATATATATATATATATATATATATATATATATATATATGCATACACACATGTACATGCACTCTGTATACATCATACTACACGCAAGCATGCTTGCAGAATGCAGGTTAATGCCCTTCAAATAGGTCTAATTAATCCTCGGAACAAAGCCTGGTGAGGAAACGGCCAGGTAAGGTGAATGAATGATTGTGTTTCGTCTTCTCAATGAAAAACGAGTCTAGCGCACTGCAGTGAGCCACATTTTGAACCATGCAGCCACAAGACCGCGTGCACTTAGCAAACGATATGATATGCCAACCGCAGCAAACAGAAATTAGTCAATGTTAAGATATAATTATTATTGAGGCTCATAACGACTTATTTTGAGCAAGACCACTTATATTGGCCTACTTCCACGAATACGCGTATACACAGTTACACACATGCTATAAAGCACGCACGAATACGCAAGTTGCACAAAATATATACAGCACATACAGATTGCAGACACAATCATGTAGGCCTCTATATATTTATATATATATTTATTTATAAATATATATGTATATATATATATATATATATATATATATATAGCACCTAAGCCATGTATAGACATAAGGAGTTAATCAATATATGCATTCAGCTATTCCTGTATTACACTGCCATTCAAACTTGTCTAAAGTTGCTAAGTGGTATAAATATATATGTATAAGTGATACTGTTAAGTGGTAGTGTGGTACTATATATATATATAGTAATGTAGGGACATAATACATAGGTGTGAATGCAAATGCATGTCTTGTGAATGCATACATCGGTGCCAGGTGTTGTAGTATGGTGCTAATACAAAACAGCAGTTCATGTATTTGCATAGAGGCATTTCTATAGCACTTTTCAAAAAACCTTTCATAGAAAGCAGTAGCGTATTTGTGCTTTTGGCTTGCTGTGTGTTATAATGCTATACAGGTCTTTGCATCGTGGTGTACAACACACACTGCAATTCAGCAGAACCATAAAACAGTGCAAACATTGTAGCACAGCATATTATACCTCTAGTAGTAGCTTTATAGTCAGGTAAAGCAGTGAGGCCGAAGAACTAAACCTGCTAAGTGGTAGTTCCGGACGCGGAGGAAGAGGAGGAGGAGGAGGAGGAGAAAAATAAAACTCGCCTCCTCCTCGCTCACCAGGCGGCGCTGGACAAGTGCAGGCGACGCCAAGCGGTGGCCGAGAGGGTTACGAAGACCACTTAGAGATAGCAGTTAACAAAGTGATAAAACTGCTTTGATGTCACTGTAATCCCGTTGATAAACTTTTATAGTCTACTTGGCCCGAGGCAGCAGCGACCGTTTCGCCCTTCCAGATAAGACTACGTACGGCGGCTCTGGCTCGCACGGCGCTCAGACTTCTATAAATCTCCAGCTCGTTAAACAAAGCTCGGCCACCACCGCCACCACCACCACCACGGCCGCCATCGACTAGGTCCCCCACGAGATAATCTCTCCGGCGGCCCCGCATTCTCACGCGGCGGCAGCGACTGCGAAGGCATCGGCGTCCTTCCGTGCGCGTCCTCCCAAGAGATGAGAGCCAGTTGGAGGCAACGGAACAAGAGCACCGCTTCCAATCAGTTCGGCAATCGATACTGAAGCACGTAAACAGTGCCGAAAGTCGTGCGCAACGTTTGAGTTGTGACGACCCTTGACATTAAAATACTAGGCCTAATTCTGGGTTAAGTCATTCAGGCGACTTTCACGTTACCGTGATTCAAATCATGTTCTCTTGGATCAGCTCGCAACTTCAATCGGAAGCCTTATCAAAAGTGTCTGCTTATTCTGGAGCTGCAAGCCTGCAACGAGTCGTATCGAGCACTCGGGTTAAGCGCTGACTCGCCAGCATTTACAATTAACGTGCACACACACACTGCTCAATGCTCATACGGTCGTTAAACCGAACACTGTACGATTCTAATCCATTTCAGGTTTAAAAGGTCAACACAGTCATAACGTCAACAGGTATGATCGCAGTGACCAAGAGCATACCAACGCTGTTTACTCCGATGTCTGCCAGCTACTTACCCTACCAGGTACAATTTGGTCTGTGCCGGAGGAAATGCCGAAAAGCCTAACTAGGCCTAGATACAAAGAAAACGGTTATTAGGCCAACACTCTATCCATGGCCCCGATATAACAGGCATACAGTTCACAACACCACTGTCGTTTTCGGATGGTTACAGTCGACATCTGGTGGTGGTGGTGGTGGTGGAGAGGGAGGAGGTGGAAGAGGAAGAGAAGGAGGCTAATCATCTTCGTCATGACATAACGTCGTTACACAAAATCCACACGGTTCTTTCCAGATTCCGTATATCCGTGGCATGGCCAATGCTCTTTGGGTGGTTACAGTGTCAGCCTGGACAAAGGAAGAGGACGTAATAATCACCTTTGCTATGACACAGCAGCGTATTTAACAAAACTACTACATGTATGTTCAGGGCACAGATCTACGATCAGTGGATCAGTGATGACTTAAAATGACATGGATTGGCAACATAAATTCATGGACTGATTTGTGGCAGACAGAAGACAGAATTAGATGGGCCTGTGGCAAACCTGTCCGTGGTGCGGACAACCATCGGCTCGGATATGGTTCAAAACAAGACAATACCATATCACACGTCTCACTGTCTCCCCGCAAATGTCCTCATTTCGTGACGGCTGATGTCTATCCAAGGGCGCCGAGGGAATTCGTCGGGGGGGAGGAGGGGCGGCATTATGAGATATTATGAGGCGTGCAGACCTGCATGAGTGCAGTGCGGACGATTGGGTGGGTGAGTGAGCGAGTGGATTTGTTGCTCGACTGCCGACCAAGCGGACTTTGGAACGCCAGGCAGGAATCGGCTGTGTCGTATCCAAGAGCAGCGCACCATAAATCAAGATTTACATGAAGTGCGTGGAACTGGGAGAGATGGTTGGGAGATGAAAGGATGAAAATATGCAAGCTGTAAAGGACAGATCCAATGGCTAAGGATAGAGATGATACACCCAAGGGCTAAGGATAGGGATGCAATATGCAATTGTTTAGGATAGGGATCGAATATGATACAAACACACTGGCTTAGGAGATTAAGATCACGGTTTAACACGGATAGGTACATAATCTTGATCAAGGGAAAAGAACAGGAATTTGTAAGATAGACGAAGGCCAAGAAAAGCACAGGCATTGGAAAAGGATACATAATATAGCTGCAGCAGATAAGGACACATACTTAAGGCCAAGATGATAAGAACATTAACTCATAGGATATGGACAAATAATCGACGCCAACAAGAATATGATGCAGACTCACATGACCTTGATCCAGCTCAAAGAAGGGCACGGACTCACAGAATTAGGCCACCTAATTAAGACAAGGACATAATTGAAACAATTGGGATAAGGGAAGGCAAAGATGACAGGGCCGTATGTTAATAATGGCGCTCAGATAATTGTGTGCACCGGTGCCACCAGACAAAGGGAAGCGCATAGGGACACAATGAAAGAGAGCCATGATGCCCAATACAATCAGTGACACAGAAAGCTATCTGGGTTAATTGACTTCGATTTTCACTCATAAACAGCAAACACTGAGAGACGGGAGTTGTCTACCAGGCACTGCAGGCAGGCAGGCAGGCAGGCAGGCAGGCAGGCAGGCAGGCAGGCAGGCAGGCAGGCAGGCAGGCAGGCAGTAGAAAGAATGGTGAATTTTTTTATATGATTTATGAACAGATTAGCGTAAGATACAAGCCACTTCCTAAGAATGAAAACAAGGTTATAATATTAATAATTATATATACGGCTCAATGACTTCGGTCGTCAATGGTAGGCTACCCTGAAGAAGCAGTACCCCTACGCCAGAAAATTCCAGTGCCCAATTAATAAATTAAGCTGTCTGGTCATTTCCAGTTTCTGAAACTCTGTCGCCCTGTCTCTATCTCTGCATCTCCCTGTTTCTGCCTTGTGTCTATCTGCTTCTGTCTGTCTCTTTGTTTCTGTCTCTGTGTTTCCCTATTTCTGTCTCTGCCTTTCCCTGTCACTATCTCAGTATAAACTTGCAGCTGTCTAGCTTACTCTATTTCCACCTCCTTCTTTTACATGTCCCTCCACCTGTAAGTTTGTCTCCCACTCCCTCTATTACTGTCTCCCTGTCTTGTGCACTGTAACAGCCTCCTCCTCTGACATTACATACCCCTTGACTCTACGTTAAAGGCCACGTATCCCTGGACACTAAATTAAAACCACAATTGACCCAGAAACACCTACGGAAACAGGAACAGAACTCTAGCTGATGAAATTCGATCACTGCAACTGACACCAACAAACGGACTGACCGACCGATCGACAGAACTGCAGCCCTCGGCATCAAACGCCAACACTCAGACGTTCAAACTGAGCTGACAGAGTACGTGTATATTTAATCGGTCTCAGTGGGCGGATCAACAAACGCACCTCAAGGAATGGATCTCAAGGAATGGATCTCAAGGAATGGATCTCAAGGAATGGATCTCAAGGAATGGATCTCAATGAATGGATCTCAAGGAATGGATCTCAGTGGAATGGATCTCAAGGAATGATTTTCCAGAAGCTGATCTTAGGAAAATGACAGGATGATCAAAGGCCTCCCAAGGCTCATTACATGCTTGATAATTCAGCCAGATTCCTAAAACCTTGTGATTGATTGAAGCAAAGATCAGAAAACCTGTTAAACTTTGTGGTGACTCTCTCTTGTTTTAATGTTCTTGGGTTTAATACTGCAACTGAATTTTATGTTATTTTTGCACTTTTACATCCCAATACAGAAAGGTTCACTAACATACACATATATATACATACATACAAACTGTAGCTACACAAGACTTATCAAATACCTTGCTCATCCCAGGACAACAGAGCATATGATATTTTACGTACATAGTCATATTCCATAGTTACAACCACACTCACTAGCAGGCTTAATAATCAATAAAAGAGAAAAAACATTAAACAATCAACCACAACTCAATTTCCTAGTCTAAGAGGATGTGCTGATGATAGGATGATGGCGTGATCTCCTCAGATAAAAGCCCTGGCTCTCAACAAATCCTGACCTTGTCACACAGGTCACTAGGTCACGGCTTTCAGGCAGAATGCAGCTGTGGGTCTGTGTCATCTGGAATAGCTGAGCTGGCATAGACTGACTCAGACATGCACGACAAGAGAGAGAGTGCCGCTGTGAATCTGGTACCCGCCCATCTAACCAATTGGACCATCACATCTGCACAGAGACCTGAAACCCAATACCTGGGCTGCAGTGAACATGTGATTGGACATGAAGTGGCTATAGCAGACCGGCATCTAGTCAATTAAGCATAACTTCCCTCTGTCCCTAGCACCATAACAGCTCACACTAAACAGATAACCCCTAATACCACCCACCACTTAAAAATCCTACAGTACGACGCCTCTGCTGATGGGACTACCTAACTCAGTGCATGGTGTTTAAAGTGACAGTGATGAATGGCAATGTGGCTAATGCTTCGGCTTTGCACCACTGTGAGCAGGGTTTGATTCCACACACTACAGTTATGTGAAATTAACACAGATGCCACTCCCTTCTGCGCAAAACCGAAGAAATACCACCAGGTGCCACCAATCATCTTTGACAGAAATGTCTCATTCCTTAGACCCAATGCATACATTTACAATAACAATCATCATTATGGATCTCAGTAGCATTCGCAATGATCATTGTGCATTCACAGTTATTGTCTCCAGCTGCCTTGACAGAAGTTTGCAAATGATACACCAGACTAATTAGTCATTGAATTTAATAAGCAGCCTGAACGAACTGCCGTCTTGATGAGGTCTAGCCTTATCAGCTGCTTACACCACATAAACGTAAATGCACCAGCCATCATTTACACTACAGTACACTTCACCTACATTTGCTGTCTGTTGTCTGCTCGCCTACCTGTCTGCCTGTCTGTCTGCCTGCCTACTCGTCAGTGTGTATGTCTGTGTGTATGTCTCTGTGTCTATCTGTCTGTGTGTCTGTCTGGGTGTCTGTCTGTCTGTGTCTGTCTGTCTGTATGTATGTATGTCTGTGTGTGTGTGTGTGTCTGTCTGTCTGTCTGTCTGTCTGTCTGTGTCTGTCTGTCTGTCTGTCTGTGTTGTTTACATGGGGCTGTTAGCTTCTGTGAAGGAGTGTCAAACAAACAGGAATGGGTCATTTACTTTTTAACTCAGTAGGGCTTCCAGCAGACTTAAACAAACGTCTCTTTTCAATGAGTCTTTTCAGAGACACCATAGAAATGCCCTATCACACAGGACTGCTTAGCAAGGAATCGCACCACGTGTACCTTTACCTGCACCGTCTCCTGGTTTTCTAAGCAGCGCGGCTCTAGATAATTAGGCTGCACGTGGGCTTTATGCAATCGCTACATGTGCCATTACTCACCTGCCGCAGGTATCCGCCGGCCTCAGCCACCGTTCCAACTGGAGTGAAGACTCCGCGGATCTCCTTGCGACGACTTGCCTCCCTCGTTCGATTCCCATCGGAGTCGAGAAGCACAACGTCGATAAGGGCCAGACTCGTAAGCCCCGAGGGGTTATCCGTCCCCGCAGCAGAGGCACCGGCGTCTGGGGAGGAGGCGACGTTGCTGCGGAGCGTGTCCACCACCGCCGGCGGCGCCGCGTTGGCCATGGCGAGGCTGGAGGAGCAGGAGGTCCAGGCGGCAGCGATGAAGGCCAACGCAAGGACGATTACCGACGACGAGGGACAGCGTACGATGACGGCGGGGACGACGGCCATACACGACATACTGACATGATGTTAGGTCCGTAGTAGAGATGATGATGAGGAGGAGGAGGAGGAGGACTGACTACCCGTTCGTTCGCTCATTCGACAGTCCGTTGTCGTCTTCGCTTTACACCATTTTAATCACAGTCGGCAACGATCACCACAACATATCATATTAACACTCGCCAGCGCCGGCGGCGGCGGCAGCGGCGGAGGTGGCGGCCATCGAAGCCACCACCACACGCACCGCTTCTCACAACCAACCCTCTCTCTGTCTCTCCGTCTCTCCGTCTCTCTGTCTCTGTCTCTCCGTCTCGCTCTCTCGCTGCCTGGGTCGCTCTCTCGCTGTATCTGCCGCCACAAACAACACTACCACCGCGGCCTCGCTCAAACGGAGAAGAAAACGTTGCAGAGCTTTTCGACGTAACACGCATACGCATGCACCCACACACGCAAACACGCACACGCTCTCTTTCTCTCCCTCCATCTATCTCTCTCCCTCTCTCTCCTTCTCTCTCTCTGTCTCTCGGCGGCGTGCCATATAAATGGATCAACACACTGTCTACCGTAGCTTCGCGTTGTTTCGCCCGGTTCTGCCATTAGACGAAATTGGTCGTTTAGCTGATGGGTATTATAGTAGAATATGCAGACAGTAGTAATAGTTTAGCGATTGATTCTTTTGTTTCATTAGTACGACGATTCATCCAATCATTGAGTCATCGAGCGTGACTCATTACGTGTCAGTTATCAATTTAATAATTGAATGACTCATTTACGTTCATTGCTCCATTGATCGATTCAGTCGTTAATTAATTAGTTCTTGTCAATCATTTTGAACATTGGTGCTCTCGCAAACATAAAAGAATACAGGGGCGCCCGCAGCGTGACGCACTGGACGCACGTGCGTCCAGCCACCAAATCAAATCCACACAAGGAATAGGCATCGCATCGATTTTTTGTCAAACGGCAATGCGGCATGTAAAAGCATTAGATGTTATCTAAATTGACTTTTTTTGTACGCTTGTCACAACCTACTAACTACTTGGCAGCAGTGATTCCGTTAGTGTGCGTCCGTGCGTCCCAGACTCCAAAATTTTGAACCTGGACGCAGAAAAATAGAAGGTGTTGCGTCCATGGACGCACCTAAAGTGTGAATGGACGCACAAATAAATTAACGACGCGTCCAAGGGACGCTAAAAAACATAGTGTGTAGCGTACACTGACCTATATATAGACACTGACTACATGTATCTAATACAATGAGTCAATGACCTTGGGCATGAATTCAGGCTTAACGGACGCTCAACTTCTTCTAGTCAATATATAATCTATTATGACGTCACTTTTATTTCCATTCCGAGGTCATGTAATCGCGTAATTCCTTGGTTTTTTTTAAATTTGAAATTAATTCCGTGCTAGAAACATCTTACCACGGAATACCGCCGTTACTGGATCTTGTCAGTTTGTCACAGTTTTGTTACAAGTAGTTGACGTATAGGGCTGTTGCAACAATACTAGGAATGATTAACTTTAAAAAATATAATAATTATTTTAAAGACTTCGAGCATAGGCTTAAACTCCAGAGGCAATATTAATGCAACATGACGCCAACAGCTTTTGTTTCTAAATAATTTTTACTTTTGTTCGCAGAAATTAAAAACTTTGGACTGGATATATCTCATACCGTGGAGATTCTCCACGGTATGAGACCTATCCAGTCTAAATTTTAGAGCTCTCTCTTTAGACACCTTTAAAACGGCGGCAAATTGATGGTATATAGGCAAAAGACGGAATCAAGGTTAAGTCCAGGACTAGGTTACTTCCTGACAATCTGGAACGGCTTATGAAGCTTGCAGCAGGTCCTGACATAGAAAGTTTTCCATTATGCAAAGCAGTTGCTCACTGGTATTCTATGCGTAAGAGGAGATTGGCTCGTCTGTACCAGCCATCCAGAGCCAAGGTCTCTGCTTCTCCATCAGAAGCACAAATAGAAGTTGAACAGGAAGTAGAAATAGACAATGGAAAATTTGAATTTGAAGAGGAATTCGCATGTTATGATGAATAAGAAAACTGTACTGTGTATACTCATAAAGTACATTATGACTTAAATAAGTGAATGAAATAATGTGTCATTTTCACTCAGAACTTTTGTAGGCTTGTAATTAACTCCACTAATTTACGTTTATTTTTCCAAGTTGTAAATTTAAACTTCTTAATCGTAATTAAACTATAACAGTTACTGTTAGCTAGAAGAAAAAGTTCTTGTGATTCTGTGATTTAACAATTTAATATTGGTAACAAATAGGCCTACTAGCAATGTGTTATCCTCGCCTATATCAGAAGTTCAGAATTTTTTACAGTTACTATGGCCCTATGGGACTCCAAAATTGGAAGGGTGTGGAGTCCATGACTCTTATGTATTTTGCTTGGACTCCAAATTTTGTGATGTGATGCGTCCATGACTCCATGAATTCAGGCGTTAACGGAATCACTGCTTGGCAGCTATTTAAATTTTCTTACATTTATGGTAGCAAAGCGGACAAGCGGTCATATCATTTGTTTACGAGAGGGGTATGCGTCCAATTTTGTTAAGCCTGAGGGCGCCCCTGAAAAAATATAATATGACACTGTGATAGGATATAGGATAGGCCCTATCATCGCCTGGAATAGGATAGGATCGAAGACAATAGATTAGCATAACTTAGAATAATGACATTATAGGATGAAACAGAATAGCATAAGATACGTTCGGGTAGGATAGACTAGAATTTGATTCAATTATAGGAAGCGCGGATTTATTGGATTTTTTCTCAATTCCTGAGAACACGCGCATGTTTGCCATGCTTTAAACTGGATTTGTTCCCTTGTGTCTTCATACTTATTCGAAAACGGTTCAAGGCCTTCAATTATCGGCTTTACGGTAGTCCTTTTTATTTATTGTAGGGCAGGCGGCGACTTCAAAGAGAATAATTGGCCGCCAAAAGCCTTTGAACTATTTGAGCGTTTTTATTTATACAACGTCGCGGCCCGCAGCTCTGAGAAGCTGGAGGGAGGAGGGCGTCTTGAGAGAGGAGAGGCGGAGAGAGGGAGGAGAGGCTGAGGGAGGGTGGTGGGAGGAATAGGCGTGCGGCGATTAGCCGGCGAACGAGGCCTTGTCGTTCAGCTGGAAGCAGCAGCGGCGGCCTGCCATGTGAACTTTAAGGCCTATAACTGAAGACAGCTGGTGAATATTAACCTAATACTTAAATCCATATTGGGCTACGCTATATATACATATGTATACGTTCCCAATATATTCTAAGTGTACACGTAATATATATATATATATATATATATATATATATATATATATATAGATATATATATATGTATATATTCATTGTTAGCGGACGTCGTTCATTGAAGGCGTCGAGTGTGTGTGTTTATGTCTGTGTGTGTCTGTGTCGGTGTGTGCGTGTGTGTTTGTTTGTGTCTGTCTGTGTGTGTGTTTGTTTGTGTGTGTCTCTGTGTCTGTGTGTGTCGTGTATGTCTGTGTTTGTGTGTGTATGTCTGTGTGTGTGTCTGTGTGTGTAGTGTGTGCGTGTGTGTGTGTCTGTGTGTGTCTGTGTGTCTTTATGTGTTGTGCGTAACCGGCTAACGCGTTAAGTCGAGTGGTGGTGGGTCGGTTTGTAGGTCGGCTTCGTTATATCTCTGCTCGTAGCCCGTTGTTACATGGCCGTGCAGTAGGCAGCCTGGCCCCGCCTGCCTTAGCGCTCTCGCTCAGATCAGAGCGGCCGCTATTATCCCCCGGCCAGGAGGTTCAATGGAGTTGGGCTGCGTTAATCCGAAGCCCAGCCCTACCTCGACCAAGGTGACTTACCAAGTGCTAGAAATGGGTTGGAGGGCTAGATACGATCTTCGTTTAAGGTGTTGCGATAAGTTAGTGATTAGCGCTCTGAACTGCTAGCTGAGAAGTCGAGGGTTAGGTTCCCCTTGGATCAGAAAAATATTTCAAGATATCTAGATGTTCATCTAGTGACCTCTAGCGAACTCGGGTGTAAATGAGTACATTGATTGCACCTTCATTTGGCAAGGGACGACTTGCCACCCGCCGTCACAGACGGTTCGATCAGTTAACAAAGAAACTAGGCCGTACTTACCCGTTGTTTATGACCCCTTTCTTAGCTTCTGTTTATTATTACTCAGGACCCACCTAAGCCTCCCGTGGCTCTCTTTCACCCCAAGTTGGCAGCCCATCCATGTCTTCTTTCCTCTTTCTGTCCACTTTCCCTCCCATTAAGGTTACGCCACAATTGTTTATATATACCAACGCAGTAAATAGGTAAACAAGTGTGAACTTAATTTTAGCCTATTAAGTCCTGTGAACCAGTACAACGGAGCTGCTGTAATTAATCAGCTATTTGGTATTTAATGGACCCCATTGGGAATTGGTTATGGACTCTGGTGGACCCCGGTCACCTTTCCCACCAGTTTAAATTCAATGAACAGAATCGCGACGAAGAATTTGTTGATCCTAAAAGTCAGCTGCTCTCTTCGGATGAACATTAGAAATTATAATCTCTCTAAGTCTCTAAGACTGACTCTCATCTTTCTGAAATTTTCACGACGCACACCACACAATTTCATTGACTAATTAATTAGTTACGTCAGTGTACCATCACAGTAAAAAAGAGCACCCTATACATAATTATCTGTGGCGTAACTGTATGACTGCGTGGCCTGGGACCAAAAATTGTTTAAAATGTGACCTGAGAAGAGCTTTGCGACCATCTTCGTTAGTTAAATAATAATAATCTTATACTCTTTCCATTTTCTTTTTTAAAGTTTGCTATAATAGAGTTTCAGAGTTTCACGACGCCACTACACTATATACTACTATTAGCCTACTATACTACAACTACAGCTAGTACTTCCACCACCAATACGACTACATGATATAGTAATTGTCGTTATCGTCATCAACGTCATTGTTGTTGTTGTTGTAAACCTGTAATATTGTCGAAAGTTTAATCTGAAAAGCTGAATGAACCGAGGATCGACAGATGTCATTGAAATAATGATATCGTCCTATCAAATTCCAAGATGTTAACTTTTTAACTTCTATAGCGCTGTGAGCTGAATGTGATGACCAGCCATCAGTCGATGGAGCTTCTGAGGCCAACGTTCATGTGTGTGTGTGTGTGTGTGTGTGTGTGTGTGTGTGTGTGTGCGTGCGTGCGTGCGTGCGTGCGTGCGTGCGTGCGTGCGTGCGTGCGTGCGTGCGTGCGTGCGTGCGTGCGTGCGTGCGTGCGTGCGTGCGTGCGTGCGTGCGTGCGTGTGTGTGTGTGTAGTCCCTGTATTTTAGCACGAGAGTATATAGAACTCATCATGCATTAGCCGTATCTCTTCCTACATCCGAGACTCCTTCACTGGCTTCCCATTCACTAGCCGCACTAAAGCATCCAATTTAAGGTCGTTTCCCTCACGTGTAACTGTCTTGTTGGCTCAGCTCCGCTGTATTTCAGGGTTTACTGCACCCCGATTTCCAGTTTGCCTGGTCGGGTCTCTCTCCGGTCATCTGTCCGTGGCAACTTGATTGTTCCTCGGATGCGCACTGTTACGCCCCAGTCTCGTAATTTTGCGGTCGTGATCCCTTCCAGCTGGAATTGCCTGCATCAGGCCCTTAGGCTTGACCTCTTCTCTCTCCTGTCCAGTTC